>CM057347.1:525637378-526197117 GCA_030015575.1 Agapanthus africanus | reverse complement strand
TTTCCAAGACCACGAAAGAGAACCATGGACCTCTGTGTTTATAAAGTAAGAAAAAATAAATCAGAAATTGTCAGTAAGAATAGTAGTAGTAAACTTAAAGCTTAATCCTCTGCAGTTGCATCGTATTTCAAATTGGGAAAAAAAAACATATATACAGAGAAGCATTAAAATTCGCTGTGGACCTATTGGTGGTGCATTCAGGATCCTGAAATAAGATTAGACTGATAAGGAAACATTATGAAGACCAAATTGGAGTTGCTACTTGAATCGCATGGGGGGGGGGGGGTGTACTACAGTGCTTGAATCATGTCTGTAAACTGAATCTGGAAAATGAATGTGCGATGTTTGCTGGGTCTGCCATCTCATCATTCATCAATGAAGACCGAGTCTTCGAGATAGTATTGTTGAATCAAAACTATTGTCATAAGATTCTCTGCAAACTATGGCCTTTCCAAGTTATCTCATACATACAAGAGAAAGCGCAACAGGTATTTCATGGCGTACTGTTGGTTTTTTGTAGTACCTTTACACCATCTTCCACTTTAGCCAGCAGCCATCCAAAATGCATTTGCCTCCTGGGGCTCCGGTGCTGCTGAATCTATATTCCGTTGAAGATCTCATTTGCTACTGAAATCGAAATTATTTATTTCAATCATGCACTAAATTTAGACAAAAACAAATTGATTTAAGCTTTTTATCCCTTCGAAAATCTGAATGAATGCATGATTCAAAATAAATAATTTCTATGCAGATGGGATCTTCAACGGAAGTGATAAAAACAAATTGATTTAAGCTTTTATCCCTTCGAAAATATGAATGAAATAGCATGTGCGAACCACTATGCAGGAACAAAGGAAAAACAAATCAAATGTGACGAGATGATACACCAGGGAATGCCAAAGTTATACATCCTATCCAGAAATGAGTACCAATTTCGGCTTCATAGAGATTAAGAGACGCAAGAATAGCGATGATCCCAATACCTGGACCAGCTTGATGAACGGAATATCTTCAATGTTCTCCACATC
Organism: Agapanthus africanus; assembly: GCA_030015575.1. Taxonomy (NCBI): domain Eukaryota; kingdom Viridiplantae; phylum Streptophyta; class Magnoliopsida; order Asparagales; family Amaryllidaceae; genus Agapanthus; species Agapanthus africanus. Next base: position 526,196,089 of record CM057347.1, on the reverse strand, counting down.
TGCTGTCATATGGCTTTGTATCTTAACCTGCCGAGTTCATGATTTTGCTGGCACCTGTACAGCAGGAGAATGTGAAAGGATGGCCAAAGAATGGTTGACACTATAAATATTACATATGTGCATGCAATCATGCACATCCAGGCGCACATACACCTATATGAATATATGATTGAGGATAGATGATATCACTTAAAAATGATCTAATCCAGTAGCATAGAGGAAGCTCAGGAGTCAGGGAAATAGAAGCAGAACCCACGTGGGCCCTTTCAAGGTAAAAGGCACTGATTTTGTTAAAATAGGCATGTGTTAGCTTAGCTTAGGTATACAAGGAAACAATACATGTTAGCTACACATTAACTGTAAATATGAGCGAAAGAGGACATTAATGTAATTTTACATGTATCTCACTTATAAATATTGAGTGCAGTAAGGAAACTCCAGCTTCTTTTTTCCCTCATTTGTCTAATTTCTCTAATAATCTAGACAAGGTATCAAAGCCATGCCATACCCACCACCACCATAATTGTCTACTTCTGCTACCACCTCGAATCCGATTAAAGCCAGTCATTGAGATTCAGCTTCAAAATTTAAGGGAAGGCTCCTCAATGAATACTTATCAAGGTAAAAGGCACTGATTTTAAGGGAAGGCTCCTCTATGATAACTAATTCAAAATAAGAGCACTGATTTAAATAGTTCAAAAGCCATAAATAGAGGAAGAAATTTCTACGAAGAATTTAAATTGAAGCTTAAAGCAATCTCTCTTAATTGTTTCATGAAAGTATCCGTCGAGGACTTGCCTTGATTTATCTTGATTAATTTTACCCAATGACACATCGAGCTTTCATCCCAAACTTTTGGGGTCAGCTGCATGAATCTTTTTCTTTCTTTAGCTATATAGTAAGGACCGTCTAGTCAATTGAATTAACTACTAGTTGTCTTCTAAAACTGCTTCCACACATGTTTGTTTAGGCATAGATCCAGTCATCATGCTCCATTAATTGCAAGTCTACAGTATGTCACTTCTCCTAACTAATTCAGTTCTGATCAACATATTCTCTCTCATTTTACCCTCTATGGGAGCTATCTCGGCTTTTTATGAAAGCACTCATTTTCTGCCATTCATCCTAATTTTGGCAATTTGACCATAAAGCATTATTGGATATATAGGCGCCTTACATGAATCTTGCTAGTATTCTAGAAACACATCTACTAAAATATTCTTCGATAACCATTCTGATAGTGCTCGATGTTGGCGATCCCCAAGATCATGACACGTGGCAGGTGACATGTCCCAGAACTTAGAAGAAAGGGCCCGCAGGGGCCGACCAGGCCACCCCGTGCCCGACCTGCGAGCACAAGCTATCCCCTCTCGGGGCCCCTGCATGCAAATTGACCTCCTCGGCCCCCTCAGCTTGCCCCGAGCTGCCACCAGACCAAGACCCCTCGGCCTCCTCGCTCGTCCCCGAGCTCCCGGCCGAGGCCGTCTTCCTCGGCCCTCCGACCAACTCCACCGCTCACAGGCGTAACCGTCGCTCCGCGAATCTCGCCATGGGCAGATTTTACGCCAGCGACATCCCACGTTCCACGCCATCAATCCACATTAATGGGCGATCCGCTTTCTACGCGGGCGTGACGTCGGGGGGCGTAACCGCCGGCGAGATTCTCGCGTCCGCTGCTGCGTGCTCCACCGCTATATAAACCCCCATCACAGAGGGGTCAAGTAAGCCATATTTTACACTTTTATGCCGTTACTCTGCTCGGATCTCGTCACTAACTTGAGCGTCGGAGGGTCCCTTGGTGGTACCAAACCACCCCGAGACTTCTTTGCAGGTACTCGGCAACAACTCCCTCACCTCACCACTTCCTCCAAAAACCCATTGAGACCCGCATGCGAAGAAAGATAATCAACTAAGTTCACCGCGAGATCAACGGAAGACAACATCTGACAGAGGCCCGAAAAGGAGCTCCATCAGTTGGCGCCGTCTGTGGGAAAATAACTCCATAAAATACAAAGTTGGCCTTCCTATCTCCACCCTCATGACAGACGACCATCCTGGGGATCCCGGTACCAGCCGCCGCCTTCCACTCACCGAAGGCGGGAATGAACCTCCTCCCATGACCGTCATCAACGCCCTCGCAGGCCGGATAGATCATCTGCAATCCCTCGTGGAGGCCCTCGTCCGCGTCCAAACTGCCGCGCCTGGGCCCAGATCGTCGCTCCACCACCTCCAGAAGGCTCTGTCCCTGTCTGGACGGCCGACCACCAACAGGCTGCGTCCCTTGGCCGCCAGTCTCTCGAACCGGTGCTCCCTGAGGCCCGTTGGGCGCCCCAAGGCTCCACGCCGAGATCCGCCGCCAGAACGCCTCACCTCGACTATCCACGGGCGTGGTCGACCCCACCACCATCGGCGGGGCCACACAGAAAGGGTCTGCCCTGGCAACTCAAGAGCTACCTTGTCCCGGGACCTGAGGCACCTCATCGAGAGAAACCGGGGCCGCTCCCAGACACAGGTTACCCGCAGCGGAGGCCAGGGATCCCGAGGCGCCGATTCCTCGGGGTACCACGGTCGGCTCGACGCCCTCGAGAAGAAGATCGAGGGCATGCGCCGAGAAGCTCACCTCTCGAGCGACGGAGCTAAGTACGCCTCCGACTCGCTCACGAAGCCGTTCACTGAGGAGCTACTCGCCGTCCACGTCTCCTCACGCAACAAGCCTCCAAAGGTCTCTCTGTTTGACGGGAAAATCGACCCGAAGGACCACTTGGACGCTTTCACCGCGGGAATGAGCTTCCAGGATCATTTCGACGCCGCCCAGTGCAGGGCCTTCCCGGCCACCCTCATCCGCGCAGGTCGGGACTGTTTCCGGGGGCCCGAGCCCCGCTCGATTTCGACCTTCGACGAGCTAGCCACTCAGTTCCTCGGCCATTTCGTGGGGAACCGTCGACAGAAGCGCACGGTCGACTACCTCTTCACGGTTAAGAGTGGGGACAAGGAAACGTTCAAGGCATACATTACCTGTTTCTACAACGCCCTTCTCGAGGTGCCCGAGCACCGAGACGAAACCGTCATAACGGCACTCAGATCTGGTCTGGGGCATAAAGAATGGTTACGCTCCTTCGCGCTAGCGCAACCTAAGACCATGGCCGAGGTCAAGACGTGGACCGAGCGCGAGGTCCAGCTGGAATCCGAGGTGAATGCTAACCTTCCCCGGGCAGAACGGTCCGACCAGAAGAAGAGGGCTCGGAAGGAGAGGCCGGAGCGTCAGCAGCCCTACCACCTGAAATTCCAAAAGTATACCCCTCTCAACGTCTCCCTCACGGTGTTGTTGGAGCAGGCCCAGAACGAGAGGTTCTTCAAGTTCCCTCCGGTCCCGCGTCAGGCCGCAAAGCGAACCCGGGGCCCCTACTGCGTTTTCCACCGGGTACTAGGCTACGCCACGGAGGACTGCAAACAACTGAGGGAGTACATCGAAGAGCTCATCCGGTCTGGGCACCTCGCCGTCTACTTGAGGGACAAACGGCAGACCGACCGCGAGCAGGTGCAGCATCGCCCTCCCGCCGACCTGACCATCGGACAGATCATACTTGTTTCAGCGGACGGCCAGCCCGGAGCTCAGGGAGCCCCATGCCCCATGCCAAGCGCGGGGCCGACAGCCCTTCAGGGAGCTCGACCCAAGCCAATAAAGTCATCTACTAGCCTGTACCTTTCTTTTAAAGCGGTGTAAATTCTTCCTAGGATCTGTTGTTAATTTAATAAAGATCAGTGGAGCATTACGAGAAAGAAAGAAAAGCTTTATTTATTCAAAAGGTATTATGGGCTCCTCAGCCATACATGCAAAAAGAAAAGAAAATTACAATAGTGAGGGAAGGGAGTGCAGCGAGCACTGCTCGTGGTACTCGGTAAAAATCTCCGCCAACAAGGGCCTCGCAAGTTCCAGCCCCTGTCCTCGGTTCCCCCCACGGGCATCGACCCCGAGCCTCAGCTCATAGCATTCGCGGACGAGCGCCTCTGAGCGGGCCAGCCGGTTCGCGGAGATTAAGCCAAAACGCCTCAAAGACCGCACCTTGCTCACGGCCTCATCAAAGAGCAGCTCAGACAGGGGGTTGTAAAGCCCCGGCGATGCCCTCCAGATGGAGTACATTAGCAGCTGCAGCAAGGAGGAGCGTCGGGGGAGCAGCCGGCCAAAATGGTCCTCGATGCTCCCGTAGACCAGCTGCACAGTGTCCTCGGTGCAGTACGGGTCGTAGAGGTACACGTTTTCAAAGTGGACGATGTCGGGGATGGTGAACGGGAAGTCCTGCATTCTCGGCGACCTGTTTATGAAGGATGAAAGGACCAGTACTTCTCTAGCCTTATATAGCCCACTGCGCAGCCCGACCGTCGCCCGCTTTCGCCCAGGGAGTCGCTGCCACGCGGCGGCCATCAAGCCTCCTCCGGTAGAGTCGAAGCGACGTGCCCCTAGCGCTTCGCCTTCCCCCGCATTCAATAGGCTAGCTACGCGCGCCGTTGCCCCGACCGTTCCCATTCCCCGCACCTAGAGCTAGATAGGCGGGCTGCACCTCATCAAAGATTCAACCCAGCAGCTACCCTGCTCGGTCGTCCCCAGCAGGCAGCTTCCCTGTCGCAGCAGGACAAAAGCCCTCGCCAAGAGGCACCAGACAGTAACCCTGCCCGGCCAAGGGTCCTTGGTAGGCTTCTTACAGCTTCATAGCTCTTCCCGCGCCAAGGACCAAAGTCCTCCCAGAGACAGTCGGGTCCTTGCCCGGCTATCCCCGGCTGGTAGCTTCCTACCACAACCGACAGGGATCAAAGTCCTCGCCAAGAGGCACTGGGCAGTAACCCTGCTCGGTCCCCGTCCTGAAGGATCAAAGCCCTCGCAAGAGGCAACCGAGCAGCTACCCTGCTCGGTAAAAACTCCGGTTGGTAGTTGTCTACCCACGACGCCAGAGGTCAAAGCCCTCGCCCAGAGGCCGCCGCGCAGCTCCGCTGCCCGGACATCCTTAGTGGGTTTCTTACAGCCCCTCAAACGCTAAAGACCCAAGCCCTCGCAAGAGGCAACCGAGCAGCTACCCTGCTCGGCCATCCTTGGTGGGCAACTCCCCTACCACCGCGCCAGGAAGCATAAAACCTTTGCAAGAGGTGACGGGCAGCTACCCTGCCCAGTCACCCCCGGATGGTGACCAATGCTCGGAATCAGAGATGCTCTGTGGCCGTGGAGGACCCGAGACCTCAGTGAGGGGCGTCAGGTCTGTCCAAGTCTAAACGATCTTCCCTCGACTCCGGGGCCCAGGAAGATACCTCCTCAGAAGCGCTCGTCGGCAAGTGATTGTACACAACTCGACGGACGATCACTAGACAGATGGCCAACCTGACATAAAAGCACAACGGTACAGGCAAAAAATATTCCACGAACATTCTTCACAAACAGATGGCAGAACGCAATTCTATGGAGCTGAAGAAAAACTTTATTACTACTGCCAAAGACAAAAGTTTTTTTTTACAAAGGGTATTTTTTGGCTCCCCAGCCTTACAAAACTCAAAAGGAAAACAAAATGAAGATAGGAGAACGGGGGCTCTACCCCTTGGGGACGGGCGTGACCTCGAGGTCCTCGACCTCCACCACTTGGAGCGCTGGGTCCTCGGCCACCTCGCCGGGAACTTCTTCCCCTTGCTCGTCAGCGCCCACGAGGGGGAACTCAGCCCGGAGATCCGCGTCGTCGAACTCTGGCATCCGAGACTTAACGGTATCGAGGGCGTCGTGCCAAATGCGGGTCGTGGCCACGGCCAGGTCGTTATAAAAATCCTTCGACCCCTTATAGCTCGCCACGGCCCTCGATTCAGCCGACTTAAACGTCTCTGCCGCCGCCCCCAGCTCCTTTCGGAGGGCCTTCACCGTCCTCTTCAGGTTGCCGGCGAGCACCTGGGAGTCCTCGAGCTTGCCCTCGGCAATCACGGTGGCCCCGCGATGCCGGGCGACCTCCCTTTTCCCGGCATCCACCTCGCCCTCCAGGGCGGCGATCCTCGCCGACATCGCCTCCTGCTCTTGCCTGGAGCTCTCTTGCAACGAGGCGAGCTGACCCGCGGCCTCCAACGCCGGGGCTACCACCTCGGTCTCCACGCGGAGGGCGAGGGCCACGTGCTGGAGAACCTGGGAAGATACAGAAAGATCAGGAAAAAGAAAAAGGCACAAAATCTCACGATGAACTGGGGGCTTACCTGCACGGACTCCTGGGCGATCAACGCCAGCTGGGCCCTGAGGGTCCCTCCAGGAACTCGACCCCGCCCGAGGTCTCTATTTCATGCAGGAGGCTGCCCGAGACCGATAGCCCCGACGGCACCGCGAACCGGAGCCCCCTTCCTCCACTACGATCGACGAGGACCGGCCCCGGGAGGGTCTCCGGGAACTCCTCTTGAGCGGCTCCGAGGGAGAGCCGATCTCCTCTTCCGAAGACGTGTCCTCCAGAATCAGGGCCCGCTTCTGACCCGATGCTCTGCTGGGGCCCGGGGCGGGATCCGCCACCGAGCGTCCTCGAGGCGCCGCCACCGGGGCCGGAGCGGGCTGCGCCCGAGAAGAGCTGGCGCCCCCGGCCCTAGTAGGCTACCTCGGCTGGCGCATAGCATTTCGGAGAATGCCAAAGTCCATGGATCCTGCATTAAACAAACACCCAACAGATCAGCAACACGAGTAAAGTGTAAACCCAAAAAGCAAGCCTAACTTACCGACGAACTCGACGGGACTAAGCCCGACCCAGCTCAAGGCTGGTTGGACAACAGCACGTCATGTCGAGGGACGGGCTCCCATGACGCCACTCTCACCGCGGCGGGGTCATCGGATAGGTTCCCCGGCAGACACTTCTCCCTCGACCGCTTAGTGGGCATCGGCCAGTCCTCGCCCTCGGGAGGCGAAACGAAGAAAAATTTCTTTTTCTAATCATGAATGGAGGAGGGCAAGACCACGACCCCGGTTCCGGCAGCAACCCCCGGCCGCTTCCTAAAAGTAAAATATACCCATCTCGGGTCGCCCGCTCGACCGCCGGGACGACTCTTGAAAACGAGAGAGGAATCGAGAAGGGAAAGACTGAAAGGAACCGCCTGCTGCCTCAGGCGGACCAAGAACCCAAGGAGAATCCTCCACGCGTTCGGCACTAACTGGTCGGGGGCCAAACCGAAGAAATTCAGAACGACAATGACCTCAGAAGAGAAGGACAGGCGCATTCCGCCCCAAAAAGCTTCCAAATACAGGGCAATCTCCCTGTCCCGTCCCTGGTCTGCCCTCTCTCCCTCCTCGGCCAGACGGAGCGTGTAGCGCGGGGGAATGTGGAAGAGAGCCCGAGCGTTGGCGAGCTCGTCCTCATGCCTCACCCAGCACGAGGTGCTGGGGGCCACATCTGCCGCCTCCTCCCAGGAGACGGCCCCCGCCTCACGGCCCCGGGGAGAAGGCCCAGCCCCTACTCCCCGAGGAGACCCTGACACATCTAAAAGAACCCTAGCATCTACTCCTACAACCTCTACTGATTCTACAGAGGAAGACATCTAACCTGGAGAAAGAAATTCTTCAAAGGTTGGAAACGAAAGAGGGGAGACGAGCGCCGAACAGCTGAGGCTTGAGAAAGGAAAATATGAAAGAGTAAGGGCCCTAAGGCGGACCCCACCCATATTTATTGCCGCATACGGCCTCATCCAACGGCGCCCATCGTCTCCCGCCGAAACGGCTCCTCGCGCCCAGCGGCCCCGATCGTTCCACGTGGCAGCCCAGCGCTGGACCGCGTCCCATTAGACGCCGCAGACCTGTGCACGTCGCATCGGCTAATCGACGCTCGACACGTGGACCGTTGCTTCGACTGCAGAGTGCATGAACCGGCGCACCTTCTTTAAATGCAAAGATCTCGTCTTGATTCGCTAACGGAAAAGACAACCGACGGTCCGAGGACTCGTCCCGATGAAACCCTAGAGGGGATCTCACCTCGGGAGGCCCGGCAGTCCACTCCTGACCCGACCACTAGCTGGTCGGGACAGGAATGGGGGGCTAATGATAGTGTTCGATGTTGGCGATCCCCAAGATCATGACACGTGGCAGGTGATATGTCCCAGAACTCAGAAGAAAGGGCCCGCAGGGGCCGACCAGGCCACCCCGTGCCCGACCTGCGAGCACAAGCTGTCCCCCATCGGGGCCCCTGCAAATTGACCTCCTCGGCCCCTCAGCTTGCCCCGAGCTGCCACCAGACCAAGACCCCTCGGCCTCCTCACTCGTCCCCGAGCTCCCGGCCGAGGCCGTCTTCCTCGGCCCTCCGACCAACTCCACCGCTCACAGGCGTAACCGCCGCTCCGCAAATCTCGCCATGCGCAGATTTTACGCCACCGACATCCCACGTTCCACGCCATCAATCCCCATTAATGGGCGATCCGCTTTCTGCACGGGCGTGACGTCGGGGGGCGTAACCGCCAGCGAGATTCTCGCGTCCGCTGCTGCGTGCTCCACCGCTATATAAACCCCATCACTGAGGGGTCAAGTAAGCCATTTTTTACACTTTTATGCCGTTACTCTGCTCGGATCTCATCACTAACTTGAGCGTCGGAGGGTCCTTGGTGGTACCAAACCATCCCGGGACTTCTTTGCAGGTACTCGGCAACAACTCCCCCACCTCACCACTTCCTCCAAAAACCCATTGAGACCCGCACGCGAAGGAAGATAATCAACTAAGTCCACCGCGAGATCAACGGAAGACAACATCTGACGGAGGCCCGAAAAGGAGCTCCATCACATTCCGTTTTTAATTTTATTAATCCAAATCCTTGATCACAAATTGTCGTTCTTAAGGGATGTATGGATTCTCAAGAAGAGAGGAGCCGTAGTGGTCCCCATGCACGCCTAAATCCCACAAGTGAATTGAAAGTTAGATCTACATATAATCACTCTATATTTTTTTCTGCTTACTTTTTTCTACTTTGCTATTTCACATCCTTCGAATTCTAAAACTTCTATCCACCTTGCTATTTTCAGAATCATATATTCCTAGTGTCATCGTCAGCTAAGACAATAGCATAAACATCAGAAACATCATAGTGAAAACCCCTTCTTCAAACAGGAATATAGATTAACTTAAAATTAGATCTTCTGCTTTGTCTTATCACGCCAAAGATTTTTATGCTTTAGTTAGAACAAATGAGCACTTCACATTAATTTAAATATTGTACACATGCCATTCAAATTAGGAAGTGCGCAAATACCATAGAATCATTCCATTCTCCCCTTGTACATACTCCAATAACTAGTATCCATGATCAATGAGTAGTTCTTTTACCGCCAAACATAGCATATAACGAACGAAACAAAGTGGAAACTGTCATTATTCATTTTAAAAGATAAAACATACCGTACTTATTTGTTTGCTTCTAAAATACGAGGAGCTGATCAAACAAAGCCAAAGAAGGCTTCCACACCCGAATTGCAAATATAAAAAGCAATTAAACAGCTACCATTAATTAGTTCATGCATGCTCAAAGACACACATACGACAAGAATGCACACATATTTTAAGTTTCCACCCTTTATTATATCTCAAGTTAACTACTTAATAAAAGAAAAGGGCCTCCCCAATAATTCAAGCAGCATGTGAAACCCTTTGTCAAAGGTCTCCCGAAATTTGCCCTAATTTTAGCAACAACTCAATTAGACCAAAGAGAACCCTAAATCAGCCACAAAATTGACCAAAGACGACATTTTTTTACCGAATAGCGTGCAATTTCCTCTGTAATATTACAAATTTATGCAATTAAAATCAAGCGAAATCCAAAAATTTGAAAAAGCAAGGAGGTGTTCTGACCTTTATTAGTGAAGCAGAAATCGAGCGGTAAGATTTTTGGGATTTCTCTCTTTTTTTATTGAAAAAATAAGAGAGATGGTTAAGTACCGTTGAGGATGCGGCCCGGTGGGGCCCAGCGTCAGCATCACAAGACAACGACAGTGATAAAGATATCCTTTAAAGGGTTAGGATCCGACAAGATTTGGATCCGAACAAGAACCAACGTACAGTGTCCCATATTGGATGCGGACTCGTACCGACCGGACGTGGGCTTTTGACATGCTTCGTATGTGGGCTTAGTTGACATGCTAATAGGCTTATATTTGAACCCATTAAAGAGAGTCAATTTGTGGGCTCGAAGCCCAATTCTTAAGCGAGCTATTATTTAAAAAAAGAAATTGCAATTGGATGTATTTATTATTTGAGATAGACTAGTATCTTTATGGCCGTGTTGAAATAAAAATTGTGTTTAATTTTTTTTTAATTTGAATTCCAAAAAATTGAGAAAATAAAAATTTGCAGGGTAGGATCTATACTTTGTTTTCAAAATGATTTATTTAAGATCAGTAAAGATAATTGTATGATTATAACGGATTCAGTCAATTGTATTGTTTATTAAATATGTGTTATAGGTTTGCATTTAATTTTTTGTACTGTTAATGTGGCGATATTTGAGACTACATTAGATGTCAAATTGAAATCAATTTAAGAAACCGAGGTTTTGTGGTTATGTATGTGCTATTTTATTTTAAAGCAAACACAAAAGGATGTATGCACCCTTCTAATTTCAATTTAAGAAAATTTAAAACACAAAGTAGTCATAGAATTTTATATCGCACATATCACCGTAATTTCATTAATAGCCACGGGCAACACGGCAGTTTAAATGGCCCAATTTGCTTTTTCATCACACGTGCCAAAATCGAGTCCTAATAACTAAGGAACCTTTTAATCTTTTTTTTCTTTTCATTTTTTTTATTTTCTCGGTAAATTGAAATTGGAAGTGCCACCATATGGTGAACATGTATTCCGGTTATAACCCGTGTTTACATGTGTGATGCATGCATGGATGACAAAATCCATGTACATCTGTCATTATCGATTAAGATGAACTTTAAACGTAGTTCATTAGTTTTAGCATTTAACTATGAAGTATGAATCACTCTTCTATCAGAAAAGAAAGTATCATGCCGTATAAATAAAATGAGATTGCTTGTCATGATATTATGCAATCTCATAACCCCTCGGATAGCCTATGAAAAAAGGCTAAATTTCAATTTGCTGCCATGAACTATATGCACTTTACTTAAATAATACCATTAACTTTCAAAAGTATTAAAATACATCATGACGGCGTTAACGGAAAATTACAAAATTACCAAAACACACCTCGTTTTTTCTTGCAAATATAGTAATACCTGCTGGTAATTTTAGATATTAAACATTTGATCAAGGAGAATGAATGATTGTTTGAAAATTTATGTGGATATGGGCTCACCTTCGTTCAGCCCAACCAAGAAGACTTAACAAACAGGCCCATGACCATGGTTACAAATTGGGTTAAGAGTATATGACCCTTTAATTAATGAAACAAAACAAATATTAGTGGAGAGGTTTCTATAATTCTAGGATCTTTTTTCTTTGTTTGGAAACTAGCTGTTAATACTAATTCATGCACACAACACACACAAACATAATTAACAAAATTACGCAACCGACGCACCCAGATACCCACGAATTTGCCCAGGCCCTAAGCCTAGCCCACTGGTTCTTGAAATTAAATCTCCGTACAAACAAAATATATATAGATGTTATTTACATCCATGTGTGTCTATCACATTAATTATCACATATATTTACAGCATATCCCCATGTGATTTCTGGGTACATCCATGTGTGTCTCCTTGGTATTTAGAAAATAAATAAGCAAATATATAAGCATGTGACTATATTTGATGGAAGAATATCTTGGAATTGCACAGGAATAATGCTCGAATCCATTTCCAAACCCATTAAGACAATGCTAAAAACAAAACCCATGTGTTTAAAACTAAGCTGAGTATATAGATCCTTCAATTCTCAAATGCTTAGGCTGTCACATTAACTATAATATTAAACTTCAATATAATTAAGTTCCCAACATGTGCAATATTATTAGATTCCAAGTTTAGAGAGAATGTGTCAGCTCTGTCTTCAATGGATTTGCTATTTATCAATAGCTCCAATGGAGAATAATAGAACAGTAGTGATGAAATGCTTGGAATGGCTAGCTAGCTTCTTTAAAAATTTCCTCAGTGAGAAGTATATAGAAATAAGAGAATATCCAATATTTTATCCAACAGCTAGAGGTTATAAACTGCAAGCATATATATCAGCATGATTGCATATATAAGCACATATGGACAAGAATACTATATTTTTTGGACAAATATGAAAATTGTATATATAGTCCGTGCCATAGGCCAATGGTAAAGTTTCCCAACAATCGAACAAGCTAGAGATTTGGGCCAGGTTCAAATACTGCATGCATTATGCAGCCTTTTAAAAAAAGAAAAACGTCCCTATCGGCAGAACACCTTTAATTATGGGTCGACTTTCGAACTTTTTGCATATTGACATTTTTTTACTTTGGTGTTTTCAATACGCAAACCATGTGAAATTCAAATCTTGAGTTACTCTAATCCTATATTATTCCCCTACAATGCATTACCGACATCAAAACATGCATCTTTCCATAACTAGCTATACAGCTTGATAGACAAACAGGCCTGTTAGTGATGCTGATTATCTATCCACGACGGTAATTTGTGTTGGTAATTATTCCTTTCTTCGTTTTCCCTCTACTTAGAGAGTCCTTTTGATCCAAGTTTTACCGACACATCTTTACTTACCAATGCTTTACCAACAGACGAAGGTCAGCCTTAACGGTGTTCCAGATGTGAGCCATCTCTAATGAAGATTAATAACAAACCAACCATCTGAAATGACCAAATACATGCATGCATGCATGTGTATGCCATTTTCATGCATGCATGCATGTGTAATGTAATATGTGTGTACATACACTCCATGCAAAATAGCTATGAACATATTGTGCAGTCCTTGTTATGAACAGTACCCACTGTTGTTCACGTGAGCTCCTCGACTCACACTTGCCCTTCACGGTTCTAATAGTATTTTTGTACTCATCATGCATCAAGATGCCAATTTGAGAGAGAGAGAGAGGCCATCATCATCCAGAGATAGGGACTAGCTTGAATATTGATTGAGACATAAACACAGGAAGGAACAAAAGAAAGAGAATCAATATATAACTTGCAAACAAAAATATATATATCAGGGACTATATATATATATATATATATATATATATATATTATCAGATGAAAAGTTGACCGTATAAATAACGACCTTGATTATTCCAAACAACATGATGGCCACTCAAATTTTTGAGATTGATTGCTGCCGCCTTAAATTTGAATTTTGAAGAGCACGACAAAAATTAATAATGCAGTAAGAAAGAGAAAGGAACCTAATTAAAACAACTGTAGACAAAGACAAGAAAAAGTAAGAAAAAAAACATTGGCTTTTTGGATGGACGTTTAGTCAACCTAGTCAATGAGTAGCTATAGAGCTAGTCAGGTTTCTCTTAAGGTCAACTAAAACGAATTAAGTGGTTGGCTTTGTTGAAATTTTACTCTCCTTGCAGCACCCATGCAAACCCTAGAGTTAATTGCTAAATAATACAATAATGTTTCATCTATTCTGCACCTATATGTCTTACTTATTTTTTCACTGCACTTATATATCCTAAAGTACAAAACGTTAATACCTTGCACCCTTCAGTTGATCATCAAATTCATCACTATTCAAAAAAAATTCCATAATGTCGCGTCCCGCTTCCCAAAATACGGAATACGATGGGTGATAAGGCCAGCCACATGCATGTTCCTACGGTCAAGAAAATGTCCTTTCGTAGTCACACTTCAGTTTCTAGCATTGCGAGGTAATCAGTAATCGTAGCACAGGTAATGAGAAATGCAGTCATTAATTCTATCAAAACAGATCTAAAACTAATCAGATAGAGTCAAGGGAAAGATAGCGCTGGCGTCGCTGATCTAAATGTCCGCAGTATTCTCGAGGTAAGGCAGGTCCTGATCCGAGCTAAGTCCACTCCTCACTCAGGTCGTCAGAGCATGCATATTCAGGACGTCGGAGCATGCATACTCAGATCGTTAGAGCGACACAACAGCAATATATATGAATATGTAATATGTGCAATGATGATAAACATGAAGCAGTAACATAGAATAATGACACGAGTATGAAGTAACCGGTACATGCATGTAAGGATAAAGCAAGTGTATCGGATCAGTAATCAATGCAATGTCCATGTCACTAAACTTATCGTCAGTCCAAATGTGAGCGTCAACCACCGCAGAAGTATCCCCAACCCAAAGGTAAGCCCCAGAGGCAAAGAAACACAGGTCCGAATCACGCTCACTAAGAATCAGAAATACCATCCATAGAACTCCCGAAATCACTACATATGCCGGCAGTGGGACTTCTGAAATTATGTTAATCGAACTCACACTCAAACTACCTCACACCCCGCGGTCATCAAACACCGATCATGAATCCAAATACTAGTCACACCATGACAAGTCTACGCGAGAACTGGAGACATGGTCTCCATCAAGCATGTCTCGACTGGTATCCAAGATAAATGGACAATGCTCGATATCTTACCTATGACACTAATATAAGTGCTTCCATAACCGTCTCATACCAGTTATAGTTACACTTATATATATCCCATAGGCATCAACAATGCAATAACTAATCGGTTCCGCTGATTGTGTACAAGTACGTGTCACTTCACTTATTCAATCACGCTTTTACACTAACGTACTCGCCACAATCCAATCGCTAACATTTATCACTTGGTAATGTAATATGGTCACTAGGTTATCGATGCAAATGAATACTATTTACAAGGGTATGGCAGTCATGCAACAAGATGGGGATATAGTAAATGCACTACTGAATACATATGAGCAACCGGTGTCGGTTGGATTAGAAAAATCTCATAAAATCATACGTGCATAATTAAGCAAAACGATAAAAAAGGAGTAGGCAGTATATTTAATTATCTGTACAGAAAAATTGCTTTCGTATCAATTGGGTTTCAGGTTTGCTAATTATGATCATTCCATTTTAAGTGTTTACTGCTGAAAATCCAATTTCTGAACTGAAAGTCCATTTCGTAACGCGTTTTACTCCCAGTTGGGATCATAATTAGGTGACGCTACAGTTAGATAATATGTAGATTTATCTGTTATGTTTCCAACGCATTAGAAGGATTGAAAATATTAATCTTGGTTTAGGAGTTATGATCAGATTACTGATGAAGGGTGCAAACTGAAAAAACATAATACTGCCGTACATGTCATCCATTTAAAATATGATTTAAATACCAAATAATACTGGAATTTAGTGAAACCGGTACCATTGGAAAGTTAAAACAATTTTCTACGCAGTGGTAATTGGCTCCGCATACTATCACAATTAAACATTAAGATTTCATGTGTATAAAAGCATGACAAGGGGTAAGTTTCTGCTCTGGACTGCAGTCCAAGGTCAGGTAAGTTCTTTGTTTTTGATATTCAGAGGATATATCTAATAGTAAACCTACATGTAGTGTTAAAGATTATGCAGTACCCTTCACAATGAACCTAAGCACACTGCGATTGGATTTTTCTAGAATTAAATATGAATTTAACGGTGTCAAGTGTTCGGTAAAACGGGAGTTTCGGTATAGACGCTAAGGGCATCACTTTATGTGTGAAAACGATATCGATTTGCCACCAAATTTCTACAGAATATTTGTTAACAGTATTAGGGTCTAAATCTCATGAGTTCCGCCATTTTAGATTTTTATTTTCTCATGAGATTCGCATCAAACACCTCGGCTATATATGTGTATGATATTTCACAAATTATTGGTTTCCTTTATTCAGCCACCCGAAAATCATTTCATGAATTCCTACTTGATTTAAACACGGATAGTAACCCTTAGAAGGTCCCAACGTTAAATTTACAAGATGATTAGCAGTAATTAGTTGGATCCAGGTAGCATAAATGTAGACCATACACACACACACACATTTGTATAGATAGCATGTACAGCAAGTGTTTAACTTGCCTGAAGATGATCGGGAACACAACCGTGACGACGATGATAGTAACGGCACGATCATGGCGCAACGACACAACGCAAGTAGCAGTTGCAGCGACAGCAACACAAGCTTAGGCTCGGCTCTGGCCCGAGCTCTCGACATGGCCTCGGCGTGGCTTGAGCTTGGCTTAGAGACGAGAAGTTTGGCTCGGCACGGTGCAGGGAACGAGGCTGGCACCGGGCAACAATAAGGTGGCTTGGTGGCAGAGGCAGTGTCTCGTCGGCGAAGGGCGGCAGAGGAGAGTTCGGGTGAGGGTTGGTTACTGAGCACAACTGGGCATGGCGAGAAGGTTGAGACGGCGGCGAAGGTGGCAGGGAGCGTGCTGTCGACGATGGGTTGGTGTTGGTTGGAGCTTGTAGTGAGGGGAGTGGTGGGTCGTTGAGCTCAGTGGTGGAGGTGAGAAGGTGCAGGGAGGGTGGTAGCACGGTGGCGGTCGGCTCCGGTGAGGTGATAGTTGGGGTTGTAGTTGGGTGGAGGAGATAGGTTGCAGTGAGGGTGATAGCGGATGCAGTGAGGAACTCGTTGGTGGAGGTCGTGGCTATTTGGGGAAGCTCCGGCGGCAAGAGAAAGAGGGGTTGAGGCGAGGAGAAGATGGTGGCAAGGGGCTCGGGTTATGGTGTTGGAGACGACGTGGAGGTGGTTGCGGCGGTGAGCAGAGTTTAGCGGCGAGAGAAGCTTGTCGGTGGTGCTCAGGCGGAGATGAGTTTGACGGTGAGAGGAGGAGTCGGGTTGGAATTGTGGGTTCTTTGCATAGAGGAGGAAGGGCTTAGTGCGAGGAGGTGGAGCTCGGCTATGATGGTAGCTGCTGACGGTGATAGAGGGTAGTGCCGGGATGAGAGAGGAGATCCGCGGTGCACAGGGGTGGCCGTTGGTGGAGGCAGCGAGCTGAGGTGGTGGTGAGGCAGATGGTAAGGCTTCGGTGTAGAAGTAAGGAAAGGATTTGAGGGCAAGATCGAGGGGAGCAGGTGTGATGATCGTGGGAAAGAGCAGGTCATGGGGCATGGGAGCGAAGGAAGTGGGCGTTGGGTGAGGAAGAAGGGAACGTGGGGGGAGAGAGAAAACGGGTGGAAAGAGAGGGGAGAAGAGAAGAAGTGGGGGTGTAACGGGTCAAGTCGGGTTCGGGTCCGGGCTGGGGCAGATTAGGGTTTGGGTTAGATTAGGAAAAATAATAATTATATTATATATATATATGTGTGTGTGTGTGTGTGTGTGTGTGTGTGTGTGTGTGTATGTATGTATATATATATATATATATATGTATCTCTCTCTCTCTCTATATATATATATAAAGTGCAAAAATAATAAGAAAAATCTGGAAAAATCTAATAAATAAATATACGGAAAATATACATGGAACTGGGGATCTACATCATACCCACCTTACAAAAATTTCGTTCTCGAAATTTAAAATAAACACTAAGCTATAAAAGTCAGGAAAAACAACTAGAAAAATCAAATATTTGTACGTAAGAAGTAGAGCAGCTAAAAAAAGGGTTGGTCATATGTAAGAATAAAGACATAACAATTTATAGTAATAAACTGTAGATATACAAATACAATGGAAAATAGAATAAAAATAATAAACAATAGTGAAGGATTTGCTGATAAGCCTTAAGAACTAAAACTACTTTGGTGAAACTGCAACTCAAACAAATACAAAATAACTTTAGAATACTTATAAGGTAAAAGTGTCGAAAAATAAAACGAAAAATAAATGAGCTAGTAATGACAGCAACATAGGTGACATGTAAACTAAAAGTATTGATAAGAAACAATTGAAATCTCCTCCCCCCTCCCCCTCCCCTCCCGTCCCGGTTTTTTGACTTGATAAGATATATTTAAAGTGTGGATATATTAGTAGTTTAAAACAGAAAAAGAATGAACCTTATATTGGATTAATAATATTATGAATGTAAGGGGAAAAATATATAAGAACAATATGTAACTGAGAATAATAGTATAGAAGGCATATGAAGCGATAAGATAAACGAAATATAGCACGACGAAAACCACTAAAGAAATCATATATACGAAATAGCCAAGAATGAAAATATCGTAGACAAAACAAAACAAACTTATATAAATTGAGAAAGCACAAAACAACAGAGGAGAGATACTGATAAGTTACGAAAATATTAGGAGGGAGAGCAATTCATATGATATAAATATGACTAGTAGCCAAACTAGATAACAATAGATAAAGTAAAAACAAAAACTAGTTTATATATATATATATATATATATATAAGTCCAGAGAAAATAAAATATAAGGAAATAAAAATAAACTGAGAAGAAATGATATA
Source organism: Agapanthus africanus (assembly GCA_030015575.1). Classification (NCBI taxonomy): domain Eukaryota; kingdom Viridiplantae; phylum Streptophyta; class Magnoliopsida; order Asparagales; family Amaryllidaceae; genus Agapanthus; species Agapanthus africanus. Next base: position 526,177,744 of record CM057347.1, on the reverse strand, counting down.
AGTATGAAATAAACAAACAAACTACTATCATGCGGAATAACGATAATTGTATTAGAGAGCATAGAAAATGAAGTACATTCATAAATAACCAAACGAAGATATGAAAATGAAAAATAGTTAGCATAAACAAGAATAAAGCAAAGAGAAACTATATAGATAATCAAGATAATACGTGTACAGGAGAAAAACTAAACAGTTAATAAACCTAATTTTAAGAGTTAAACAAGATATCACCGATAAACTAACTGAATATAAACGATAACATTATAATAGAATGCTAAAATAATGTAAAGCAGTCGTTAAATTGAGGTGGCATTCTATAGTTAAAGTAGAGAAAAGTCCAAACAAGAAGTATGAATAATAACACAACATATTAAGAAGAATAACAATAAGAAAAGAATTAGCATGGAAAATTCACTAGAAAATAAAATATATAATGTAAATCAAAACAATTGAAAAGCTTGGAAATAATAGAGAAATTCGGGACAGTAAGTAAAACTAAAAATTCTTACTAACACATAATGGAAATCTAACTAATTATAAATAGACAAAACTTTAAATTTAAAATAGTAAACGTTACTAATTATAACTATGTCAACAGAAAAATAACACTAGTAATATATAGTAGACTAGCCGGAGAATGGATTGCGGTATATATATATATATATATATATATATATATATATATATATATATATATATATATATAAGATCTATGCCGTGAGCAAGCACCAGGAATGGAAGAAATCTGAAGAGGAAATGGGTTGTCCAGAATGATATAAAGATAAAGGATGGAAATCGGATTCAAAATCAGGTAGAGATATAAGCTAACCAAGAGTTAGACAGGAGTATGCGGTAAGATACAACCTAATCGAAGAGAGTCAGAAGTGCGGTGATGAACCATGGTGTCAACTAAATTTAGGGTCTAAATATGGCGGGTCAAACGAAAATAATTTGTCACAATTCACAACTTTATTGCATTCAAACTAAGAAGTTTAACAGATACAAGATTTTAAACGAAAGCAAACAGCTACTAAATAGAGTAACAATGTCTTTATTGAAGGCAGGAAAGGTGATAACTCCGCGTCTATATCTAAATCTCTGCAATCTTGTAAAGCAAGTCTGAATCTTGTGTTGGGTCCGTGTTCTCCGCCGAAAATGGGAGACGGAACTGCGTAGGTTCGTCTTGCCTGAAATTGGGGGCAGATACTATTTGGTTTTATCCGTCCACCTCTCCGAAGATGCCAAGTTGATTTATAGCACCATGTATCGGAGGTTTGGACAGATGCGGCCATTGTAGCAGATTTTGTATACGGAGACTAATTTATGTTGTCGCCCATAGGGCGTGGATTAGTACAAATCCGTATTTTCTTAGATTTTTGTTTGGGTTGGGTTTAGGGACCGTTAATCTCATTTGAGACTAAGATCATCTTAAACGTTAAGGATATGCTAAAGAAAGAAGAGCTACTATTGATACTGAGAATTCATAAACTGCTCCCATTGATACTCGAGAGAACTCAAACCTCAAGGCAGGCAAGGATAAAGATAAAGAGTAAAAGTAAAGGGCAGGACTTCAGGGATGTTTTAACTCGTACGAAAGGTTGAGAGAAACTATTAGGACTGTTCAAACTATATATCTGGTACTCCAACTCCATTAAGCTTTCTCCAACTGGCACTAGGGAGATGTGATGGGCTATTGACTATTCTGCTTTCACATTCTCTCTACTGATCTACTAAGATCTACTCAACAGAATTTTGGGATCATTTAGATCCAACGAAAGAATATTTGGACTCTATCGTTTTAGTTTAGGGACGTTGCGTTCTATAAGTTTAAGAACATTATAGTCCATGGAGTTTAAAGAAGTCATAGTCTGTAGGGTTTAGTTTAGGGACGTTGCGGTCCATAAGTTTAAGGACATCATAGTCCATGGAGTGTCTGGTTGTCGGGACCCATCACCTCTCTGAAGACGTTGAAGAATTACAACGATACATATCAAAGGTGTGAAGAGATATACCCTTGAACCGATGTTGGTTGAGAGATCTATAGTTAGGTTTGGGACTAAGACCAATTAAAAATATTGGGAGCACATGGGCTCAGTTAATCTGAATTGGGGGATTTATGGCCTACTTGGGCTCGGCCCACTCAGTTAAAATGCTGAACATTTGTTTGGGCTCAACCCTTTTTATTTAACAATGCTAAGTATTGGTTTGGGTTCTGACAACTTTTTTGTTGTCTTTTATTGAGTGTTGAGCACTCATTATGGCTCTGGGGCTTTATTTGAAGAACAATTTATGTTCCCTCAGTGCACATGTGAGGAGTACGTGGCGCGTTTGGCGCTGAGCGCTAGACTTAGAGCGCTAAGGCGCTTCATGTGAGATAGCGCACACGTGAAGAGCATGTGGCGCGCTTGGCGCTGAGCACCAGTCAATGAGTGCGGAGCGCTCTTTATAAATAGCATTCACGTGAGGAACACGTGGTGCGCTTGGCGCTGAGCGCCAACCTTGGAGCGCTGGACGCTTCTTTTAAAATAGTGTTTAGAGCGTTGGGTGCTGAGCGCCAGACTTAGAGTGCTAAGGCGCTTCTTTAAATTGGAGCGCTAAGGCTTCGCGGTGCTGTGCGTCAGACTTGGAGCGCTGAGGCGTGTTCTCCGCCAAAAACCGGGAAGACTGACGTCTTGCCTGAATTTGGGGGTAGATACTATTTGGTTTTATCCGTCCACCTCTTCGAAGTTGCCAAGTTGATTTATGGCACCATGTATCGAAGGTTTAGACGGATGCGGCCGATATAGCAGACTTCGTCAGATTCCCCTCATTGTGAGGGGTTTTTGATTGTGGGGACGCCCTTCCCTGCAGGCGCAAGCACCTGCAGTTAATTACGCTACCGCATACGGTAGCCGATGCGGTAGCCACTTTCTCCTTCTCCAGATGGTCATTTCGTGTTGTGTGTGTTTGTTTTATTTTTGGTTGCCCGTGGATTGTATACGGAGACTAATTTATGTTGTCGTCCGTAGGGCGTGGATTAGTCCAAATCCGTATTTTCTTAGATTTGGATTTTGGGTTGGGTTTAAGGATCGTTGGTCTTATTTGAAACTAAGATCAACTTAAATGTTTATTAAGAATACGTTAGCCTAATTTTAGACTAAGATCAATTTAACCATTTGTTAAGGACACGTTAGTCTAATTTTAGACTAAGATCTACATAACAGGATCATTTAGATCCAACAAAAGAGCATTTGGGCTCTATTGTTTTAGTTTAGGGACTTTGCGGTCCAGTGAGTTTAAGGACATCATTGTCCATGGAGTTTAGAGACATCATAATCTGTAAAGTTTAAAGACATCATAGTCTATGAGTTTAAGGACCTCACAGTCCATAAAGTTTAAGGACATCATAGTTCATGAGTTTAAGGACCCCACAGTCCGTAAAGTTTAAGAACATCATAGTCCAATTTAAAGACGTCATAGTCTGTGTGATTTTGGTTCAACCGTTTGGGAATGTACCAAGGAGTTGTTGGTTATCGGGACTTGCCACTGTAGGGTGTTTTTCGTCACCCCATTGAGATGGGAATACGCGCGCGCTTGTCAGGCGCATTACAGATTCCTCCTGTCTAGGGTAGGCTGGAGTTTATTGATTGTGGGGATCCGAATCTCCGGCAGCCGCGGACTAAGCTGCCGTTAACTACTCGTCGCATTTGGAGCGAGAGAACCACCGATTGACGGGTTAAACTGGTCATGCGAACTCAATGTGTAGTGTTGTGTTTTGAATGGGTTTTGGATATATCGGGGGCCCCGCAGAGTCTTTACGGGGGTCCCGCTAACCGGATAGCGGGCTGAGGATCAAGGGGGCTAGCAGCCCTTTTGCGGGGTGCGGGACAATGCCCCGTTAGAAATATTTTCTAACGGGGGAGGTATTTTTAGTGTGGAGTATGTGTGTGTATGTATGCATATATATATATATGTAAAAAGGGAAAGGGCTTCCAAAACATGCGTGGGAAAAAGCGCCAGCGCTTTGTACGCTAGCGCTTTGAGCTTAAGGGCGCTAGCGCCCAACATGCCAGGCACGTGGGTGCTCGGACGCTAACGTTATGGGCGCTAGCGCTTTGAGCGCTAGCGCCCCACGTGCCAGGCATGTGGGCATTCGGGCGCTAGTGCTCTGAGCGCAAGAGCGCTAGCGCTCTGAGCGCAAGAGCGCTAGCGCTTTGAGCGCTAACGCTCCACGTGCCAGGCACGTGGGCGCTCGGGCGTTAGCGCTCTGAGCGCTAGCGGCCCACGTGCCAGGCACGTGGGTGCTTGGGAAGCAAAAGGGACTTGGTCCCCGCAATGGGAGTTGTACTCCCAGAAAGGAGCACTTATTATTTTGTGTGTGTGTGTGTGTGTGAGAGAGAGAGAGGAGTTAAACTCCTAAGATATTTTGAAGCTGATGAAGGGGCTTCTCCCCTTGAGCCCTGAATCTTCCCCAAAGTGGGGTTTCTTGAGATGGGTCTCCTTCTTCTTTCTGTCGTTTGGCCGGATCTTGGAAAGGGGGGGAACTTAAAAATCTCCCCTTTTTGAGATCTAATGGCAGATCCAAGTTCCCTTTGTGGGTTTTGTAGTGAAAAAGTATTTAGTTTTGGAAAAGGAAGAGTAAAACTCTTGATTTAATTCAAAAGAAAGAAGAAAGTTTTAGAACCTTGAGGAATGAGAAAGAGGCACAGGCCCTAATTTTTGGGAATGAAAAGTCTATCCTTTATTCATCATCGTGTTACCTTATATAGGCTTACACATTTATATATAGCCCCTTGGGCTTTACAAAATGGTATTTTGCCCATCCCATGTCTCATGTGCTATTTCTTTTTGCACATAAGCCATGGGCTTACAAAAATTTGGTTTTATGCCCATTTTGTTTACATTCATGCATAAAAAATTACATAAAAATTATTTATTACATGATTTTATTTTGGGCATGGAGGAGGGGCCGGCCGCTTCATGTTCGGACTCGGCTTGGGCATTGGCCCACTTGATCTGGGCTTGGGCCCGCTTGATCTGGGCTTTGGCCTACTTGGCTTGGGGTTGATCTTGACTTTGACTTGGTCAACCGGGATGCAATTTTCGACCCCAACAAAGTGCCCCCCATCAATAAAAGGACATATATGTGGGTCGTATGCATGAAATTGATGGATCTTCTTTCGCGTGGAGGCGACTTGCTTTGGTTCCCACTTTTTGGGATGCACTGCCCTTTTTACGACATGAACGGTCGACGTTTGCGTCTTCGAGGCAAAGTGTACGTGGTATATGTTTCCCTGGCCTGGAGCGTTTTGGTTCCCGCTTTGTAGGAAGCCTGCACTGCCCTTTTTACGACATGTACGGTCGACGCTCTGATCCGGAGCGATTTGGTTCCCGGTTTGTAGGAAGCCTGAACTGCCCTTTTTGCGACATGGACGGTCGACGCTCTGGTCCGGAGCGATTTGGTTCCCGATTTGTGGGAAGCCTGCACTGCCCTTTTTGCGACATGGACGGTCGACGCTCTGATTCGGAGCGATTTGGTTCCCAATTTGTGTGGAGCCTGCACTGCCCTTTTTGCGACATGGGCGGTCGACGCTCTGATCCGGAGCGATTTGGTTCCCGATTTGTGGGAAGCCTGCACTGCCCTTTTTACAACATGGACGGTCGATGCTCTAATCCGGAGCGATTTGGTTCCCGATTTGTGGGAAGCCTGCACTGCCCTTTTTGAGACATGGACGGTCGACGCTTGACGCGTCTCCGAAACGGAGTGTCTATGGTAGACTTTTCCTTGGCCCGGAGTGATCTGGTTCCTGCTTTGTAGGAAGCCTGCACTGCCTTTTACGACATGGACAGTCGACGCCCTGGCCAGGAGCGATTTGGTTCCCGATTTGTGGGAAGCCTGCACTGCCCTTTTTGCGACATGGACGGTCGACGCTCTGATCCGGAGCGATTTGGTTCCCGATTTGTGGGAAGCCTGCACTGCCCTTTTTACGACATGGACCGTCGACGCCCTTTCGGGAGCGATTTGGTTCCCGATTTGTGGGAAGCCTGCACTGCCCTTTTTGCGACATGGACGGTCGACGCTCTGATCCGGAGCGATTTGGTTCCCGATTTGTGGGAAGCCTGTACTGCCCTTTTTGCGACATAGACGGTCGACGCTCTGATCCGGAGCGATTTGGTTCCCGCTTTGTAGGAAGCCTGCACTGCCTTTTTTGCGACATGGATGGTCGACGCTTGACGCGTCTCCGAGATGGAGTGTCCGTGGTAGACTTTTCCCTGGCCTGGAGTGATCTGGTTTCTGCTTTGTAGGAAGCCTGCACTGCCCTTTTTGCGACATGGACGGTCGACGCTTGATGCATCTTCGAGACGGAGTGTCCGTGGTAGACGTTTACCTGGCCCGGAGTGATCTGGTTCCCGATTTGTGGGAAGCCTGCACTGCCCTTTTTGCGACATGGACGGCCGACACTCTGATCCGGAGCGATTTGGTTCCCGATTTGTGAGAAGTCTGCACTGCCCTTTTTGCGATATGGACGGTCGACGCTTGACGCGTCTCCGAGACGGAGTGTCCGTGGTAGACTTTTTCCTGGCCCGGAGTGATCTGGTTCCTGCTTTGTAGGAAGCCTGCACTGCCCTTTTTACAACATGGATGGTCGACGCTCTGATCCGGAGCGATTTGGTTCCCGATTTGTGGGAAGCCAGAACTGCCCTTTTTGCGACATGGACGGTCGACGCTCTGATCTGGAGAGATTTGGTTCCCGATTTATGGGAAGCCAGCACTGTCCTTTTTGCGACATGGATGGTCGACGCTCTGACCCGGAGCGATTTGGTTCCTGATTTGTGGGAAGCCTGCACTGCTCTTTTTGTGAAATAGACGGTCGACGCTCTGATCCGGAGCGATTTGATTCCGAATTTGTGGGAAGCCTGCACTGCACTTTTTGCGACATGGACGGTCGACGCTCTAATCCGGAGTGATTTAGATCCCGATTTGTGGGGAGCCTGCACTGCCCTTTTTGCGACATGGACGGTCGACGCTCTGATTCGGAGCGATTTGGTTCCCGATTTGTGGGAAGCCTGCACCGCCCTTTTTGCGACATGGACGGTCGACGCTTGACGCGTCTCCGAGACGGAGTGTACGTGGTAGATGTTTCTCTGGCCCGGAGTGATCTGGTTCCTACTTTGTAGGAAGCCCGCACTGCCCTTTTTACGACATGGACGGTCAACGCTTGACGCGTCTACGAGACGGGGTGTCCGTGGTAGACGTTTCCCTGGCCCAGAGTGATCTGGTTCCTGCTTTGTGGGAAGCCTGCACTGCCATTTTTGCGACATGGACGGTCGACACTCTGATCCGGAACGATTTGGTTCCCGATTTGTGGGAAGCCTACACTGCCCTTTTTACGACATGGACGGTAGACGCTCTATTTGACTTGCTCTGCTTCCTGCAGTGTCGGGGGTGAACTTGACTTGCTCCGCTTTTTGCGGTGTCGAGATTGGATTCTGACTTGCTCCGCTTTCTGCGGTGTCGGAGTTGAAGTTGACTTGTTGATTGTGATTTGGGTTGACATCGGCATCGCTACACTGGAATATGATACCAGGAGCGAATCATCATTTGTCTTTGAGAAGATTTAGGGATTTTGATTTTGGTTTGGCATCTGCATTGCTGCATTGGAATAATGCTAGGAGCAACTCATCATTTGCCCCGGGAGGATTTGGGAATTGGTTTTTGTTTGGCATCAGTATCGCTGCACTGGAATATGGTACCAGGAGCGAATCATCATTTGTGCTTGCTTATCAGGAAGCGATGGCTTAGGAGACAGGTTTTAGGTCTCTATCACCTAAGACTTTTCAATTTTGTGAGCCGTAAGGGTCTCACAAAGCATTTTCTCCCTACGGGTCGTAAGGATCCCGTAGATGTATTTTCTCCTTAGGAGTCCTGGGGACTCCTAAGTGTGTTGCTCTTTTGTGAGTCGTAAGGATCTCACGCAGGAATTTTCTTCTCACAAAATCGAGAGGATTTTGTGAGTGCATTTCATCTCTTTTTCACGAGTTTGGGCCCTTTCGGGTTTTCACAAACTCGCCGGCAGTCCTGCTGTTTTTACTCACGGAGTCTTTTTAGGTTTTCATCCGTGCCCATTTTGCTTGTGGATATACCCCCTTTTTTTTTTTTGAATCTTCACCGTTGGTGGGACTTTGAATGTGGTCTCACCGGCAGGACTTGGGAAAGATTGGGATCGTTTTACGCCCGTGTATTGTATACGGATTTGCAGGATGTATGATCCAGACCGTAGGGCCGGAAAAATTTCTGGACTTTGTCGGCGTCTGCATCGCTGCACTGGAATATGGTACCAGGGGCGACTTATCATTCGCCGCTTAGGGTATGAGGTTTGGAATTTGGTTGGCGTCTGCATCGCTGCACTGGAATATAGTACCAGGAGCGACTCATCATTCACCACTTGGGGATTTGGATTTTGGCCGGCGTCTGCATCGCTGCACTGGAATATGGTACCAGGAGCGACTCATCATTCGCCATTGGGAATTTGAGTTTGGAATTTGGTTGGCATCTGCATCGCTACACTGGAATATGGTACCAGGAGCGACTCATCATTCGCCATTTGAGAGTTTGAGTTTGGTTGGCGTCTGCATCGCTGCACTGGAATATGGTACCAGGAGCAACTCATCATTCGCTGTTGCCTATTAGGAAGCGATGGTTTAGGAGATAGGTTTAGATCCCTATCACCTAAGGCTTTTCAATTTTATGGGCCGTAGGGGTCCCATAAAAGAATTTTCCCCTATGAGGCGTAAGGATCCCGTAGGTGAATTTTCTCCTTAAGAGTCGTGAGGACTGATTAGTGTAGGATTTTACGATCAAAAATAATTTACCGCAATCAAGAACGGCGTCGCTTTGCAGCTAGCCGGTGAGTACGGGTCGGTCCACAGGGATGTTGTGAATTTCCTAGTCGCGCAAACGAGTTAATTCCGATGGGAGCCGGATTGTTAAATCTAAAAACTAAATTAATCTATATCTAAATCTTGCTAGGGTTAGGTCTAGGTTAAGTTTGGAAAGTCAATAAATCTCACCGCTTTCTATACCCATATGAAGATCTAATTAGGTGTTATGGTAATTATTAATAAAAGGGAATAGAACCATTTGGAAAGATATTTCTTCTTCTAGGTTCTTGTCATTCATTTAGAAATCCTTACCCTAACCTCCATGGAAAACCATCACAACCGGGCCTTTATACTACGGTATCACCGCTACCTCGATGGATAGGGTGCCGTAGGGAGCGGTATATGCATGTATGCATAAAGTCCTATGAAAATATATGACGGGCAAGAAAGGGGATGAGAGATCTTCGTCTCTCAAACCTTCCCCAGATCTAACCCTAACAAGCGAGGAGACTACTCACTCATTAGGGAATTGAAGAACATTTATCTAGGGCAGAGAATAAAAGATTAACTAGGGCAAGGAATTAAATTTAATTAGGGCAAGAATAGAAAATTAACCTGAGGCAGAAAATAAAGAACTTACAACTTGATGCTCTCCAAAAGAATTCTGAATTTTATTCATAGAAAGAGGCATAGGGAGGCATGAAAAGAAGACAATGATTTGGGTTTCTATTTATAAGACATAGAAACCCTAGGTTACAATTGACCCGCATGTCTGCATTTACCAAAATACCCATAAGTAGACCTAATCAGAGTAGATTCTAAGCATTGGCAAAAAAAATATTTCCATCATGGGCTCTAGACGGCCGCGGATCCGCGGCCGCAACAGGGGTTGGGCCGTGGTTCCGCAGCCCAATGGAGAGTTTATGTATTCATTTTTCTTCTGCTGACTTTGGGCTTTCTGGGCTTCCTTATTCTTTGGTTCTTTTATTAAAATAGTTTCTGTGTTTCTTCCAAATCTCCAGTGAACAATTGCAGTGGACTTTTAACCGTTCGCTTTGTAATCTTGGACCTTGCGCTGCCTTATACTTTGTGAACTTTATCTTTGTGTAGGCTTGACTAAGATCCTTCTATTTGTTGGTCAAAGTCCCTCTTTTGTATCGTCTTTTATCTTTTTCACTGTTTTCGCTCCAAGAACCTGTAACCTGTACTATGTAACAGACATGGGTCAAAAGCACCTGTTTATTTGTAAAAAGAATAAGAATGGGAAATATAATAATACAATATTATGATATGAACAAATACCCCGAAACTTATCTTTTGCTCGTACTCGAGCAAACTTAGTTTTATTCTCGACAAAAACCTAACCGCACTTTCGCAGGGAAACGCGATTGCACTGAGCTCGTGCAACAAGCCGTTAAACCTCTAGGTGTCCCTAGTAGGAGGAGTGTTGTCTCCTGAGGGTTTTCAGCGGATACTACCCACAAAATCCTATCAATTCGTCCCATTAACATTAATTCTCCAATTAGGTTTTCTAACAAGGAATTCTATTATCGTCGACTCGTAAACTATCCATCCATATTCTTCACACTTCCTCATCATTTAACTTAAGATTACATATATCCTTGTGAATTTACTTAGCTTTTGGCATCTCTTAAGTTTTCCTTCTAGGGTTCCATCTCCACTTAGGAATTTTTATCAACTCTATTAAAGATACAAGTTCTATTCTTCATTCCTCTCTCTTATCTAAATCCCAATCACATACCCCTACGTGTGTGTATATATCACCCCTACACTTGGAAATTCAAATCAAGCAATCATACTCTTGTCCGTTGTCCAAAGCACTTCTTAACTGGTGAATTTTTAAATGAATTTTGCTTACACATCTTTCATGTGACCGTTAATACTTCTTGAGGTACCAACGACCGATTACAAAATGTGTTAGCACTTTAAAGCGTAATTCCTAGTCTTGCAACACCCAAGGCTTTTTTGCAGTGACTCCCAAACCAGTTGGTCTAAGGCACTAGGTGATGAAGCACTCTCGCTAAATATTTTTTTTTCTTTAATGCAGCCTTAAGTAATCACAAAAACCAGTGTTCATTTTTTTTCTTTTTATTCACTTTTTTCTTTTATTTTCTTTGTACTAAGAACTTAGAAAAAAGTATTTCAAGGTCTCCTCTACTATTCCAAGTTTCAAGGTGCGTGATTGTGCAAATTGTAGGGTATACATTTTCAGAATTTAGACTTAAGCTAGGAACTATTTTTCAAACTCATACTTTAATAAAAATATCCATACTTTTCCTTTGTTTTGACTTAACCCAAGAAGTGAACTCAAAATTTGCCTATTTCTAAATAAGCTACAAAGACATATACTTTCTACCGTTAAACTTTAAGAAAGGTTATTTTTAGGGTTTTTAATTTACTAAGTCTAAGATCTAGTTGTTCTTAGCCAGTTAACCTATTTGTCAAACTCAAGTCAAATACGGCCAAAATTGAATACATTAATTTTTATAATTTTTGAAATTTTCAATTTTTTTGGGTTTTAAAATAAGTATGCAAATGCAAAATGTACATATGAATGCGAAGGAAGAAAACGTACCGAGCACACCCCCAAACTTAAACTCGACAGTGTCCTCACTGTCATGCTACACCACGAAGGTCAAAATGTCGGCACTCCCCTATTTATTTATTAAAAAAAAATTTGTTTTAATTTTTTTTTTGAATTTTTTTTTATTAGAAAAGAAAACAAAAAAAATATACATATATACAATAAGGTCCTCCCCAAACTAAGCAAGGCCTTACATAAGCCAAAGGTTAGCACCAACCATTCAAAAATCTTATCGTGGTAATGGTAGGGTTGATGAAAGAATGAGGTGGAAAGAAAAGAAATGAGAAGCACACGAGACCGTATGAGATAGAAACGGTATACGGTCTCGGTGGAGGAGATGAATGGCGGAAAAGAGAAAGAAGTGTAGTACGAACTTGAGGGTGTAACTTGAGTGAATAAATTAGCACAATTTGTGATGACCGATGTGTTAAAAGCGATTATGCTAATCTATCAACCCATCGAGAAATGGGGTCAAATCCCTCAAGATTCGCAAGAAAACATGGGTACGTCGAACTTGGTATTGGAGATGAAAGCGTAACGGTCTCTTGTATGGTCGGAACGATAGGAAGGAAGAAAGGGAGTGAATTAGGGATAGTCTCATTCTCACCGTAGTAAATTGTCTCGAACTGGAAAGATTCCATCAATGGTTCGAAACGACTGTAAGCAACCGAGTCTGATGGATCAACTAACTCATCTGAAAATTCAAAAGACTCAAACTCGGGCGGTGAGTCTGCAATATCGTCCGAAAAAGTGAAACACTCGTAAGTGTTATCGACTGGGAGAACTGTGTCAGATTCAAAGGGAAATTTTTCAAGCTCACGGTCTTCAAGCGTGATCTTTTGCGTGGTCGGAACGATGGAAAGGAGGGATGGTGATATAACAGTTAAAGGTTCAGGAGGATGAATTGGAAAATCCGACACATCAAAGAAAAATGGTTCAACATCAATATTATCCTCAATACTCTTCTCAATACTATCCTCATAATTCTCCTCAATATTTAGCTCATCCATGCTATTATCATCAAAATCAAGACGCATATGAAGTTCGGGAGAAACAATTAATGACTCGGGATGATGAATTGGACATAAAACTTCAATCAAATCAACAGGTTCATCATCTAAAATATTCCCGGTGTCTATATCCTCAATCAAGTGAAAATCAATTTTTTCTGACACCTCATCAAAAGCATGGATATTTATCGATTTAGGTTCTAGATTGGAGGTGTAAAGATCGAAAGGATTAAGTGTGGTTTCACTTGAAAGGGGTTCTTCACAATCTGGCAAATCAAGCACTACAAAATCACACAACTCGTTTTTATTTTCAACTTGTGAATCATTTGGGACAATCGATGGAAAACCGGAGTTGTGGGCTTCAATGGGGTATCGGTAGGTTTGATTTGGAAAGGTGTAAAACTCACTCTCTCTTCTCAAATTCTCACTCTGTCCAACCGCCTTCTCATACGTTGAAAAATTTGAAACTAGTGGGAAACCAGCTACAGGTTCACTAGGTTGTAGAAGGGCGGAGATGGACACATCCACATTCCTCGTCATTTTGTTTGTTGCTAAGATATAAGCCCCCAATGACTGTTCCAAACTAGACATGGGTTGTGAAGGGGTTTCGGTAAAAGATTCGAAATTGTTTGGATAAGTGAAACTCCCAAATGGCTGTGTAGAAGCAGTGTCTAGTGAATGTGGGAAAGTCGGGTAGGACTGGTAGGAAGTGGATGGTTGGACAGGCGTAGGATCAATATGTGGATAAAAAGGTGAATGGACTTGTTGATCCCTAGAACTGGATGTGCGGAGAGGGGTGAAAGATCGGCTACGAGACTGAGCAATGTGCTCAGCAATAGACATCGGCTTAGGAGTTACAACAGGACTCGAAAAAGTGGTGTCAACGTACGAAGGTGGTAAAGGTGGACATGGTTGACACAAAGTGGGTTGCAATGTCGAACTGTTTCTCCTAGATACTTCTATTTGATCTTTCAAAGAAATTTTGGGCACGGAGGGATCTTCCTTAAATCGACCGAAACAATTGACGTACGAGGCAAAGTTAGGTTCGGGATACCAAAGTCCGGCAAGAGATTTATGATGTGGGGTACCCATGATAGAAGAAAGTGAAGAGAAAGAAGGTAGGTGGTGCAAGAATTTCTTAGCAGCAAACTTTGCAAGTTTTGTTAAAAAAAAATTTTCCTTTTTCCTTTTTCTCTATATTTGGAAATTTTGCAAAAAGATTTTTGAAAAGAGACTTTAACACAAATGCGATCAACCACAAATGCACAATCAGGCCTAAATCTAGGGTCACCTAGGCAGCTAGACAGCTCCTAACTGTTCCAAAGGGCTAGAAATAGGAGATCAAACCGCCTCTTCACCGCCAATTGCGGCCAGGTAAATGTCAGGTAAGTGGGAGGCTCCCCTCTACAAGTAGCGGTCCTAATTAAGTAACCACTTGACTTAGACACACTTGCCTAGACACCGCAAAGTCAGGTTAGGATAAACGGTCGATGCCTATAACTAGTCCTCTGTCCTATTGAGCGCGACGTCCTTAGGGCTGAGTCTAGTATTTTTTTAATTAAAGATTTGGTCAATGCAAATGCCTTATATGATTTCTGGGGTCCTGGGAAGGGTGATGAAATCCCCACCCAATATGAAATGGTTAAAAGCCCCTTAAAATCCAATTAAAGATATGCAAAACAGTAAATCACTTGCAATCAAATCTTTTTATTTTATGCGCAGCGCAAAGAATCCTGCACAAGATTTGTTATTTGGAAGGGAAGATTTTTTTAAGCGCAAAGAATCCTACAGAAGATTTGACAAAAGATATATGGGGATTGGCAGAAGAGGGAAAAGGGGAGCAAACAGTGCAAAACACGCGCGCTGACGTGGCAAATTGACCGCGGAACCTCGGCGGGAGCGCGCTTGCGCGGCGGAAGGGCGGCGGATTTGAAGCTTCAGGTCTCTGAAAAAATTATGCTGCTCTGTTGTTCCAATCCCTTTCTGTTCTGATCTACCTTTTTCTGTTTCGCACTCTGGATTTTTCCAGATCCGTCGATCCTGCAAAGATTCACAAAAAATACCCTTTCCAAAAAATAACAGATGATATATTTTTATATATTTTTTTTTATTTTTCAGTTTTTATGATTTTTTTAATTAAGATTAACCCGAAATTGCAAAAAGGAAATAACACGCCATCCCCGGCAACGGCGCCATTTGATTAGTGTAGGATTTTACGATCAAAAATAATTTACCGCAATCAAGAACGGCGTCGCTTTGCAGCTAGCCGGTGAGTATGGGTCGGTCCACAGGGATGTTGTGAATTTCGTAGTTGCGCAAACGAGTTAATTCCGATGGGAACCGGATTGTTAAATCTAAAAACTAAATTAATCTATATTTAAATCTTGCTAGGGTTAGGTCTAGGTTAAGTTTGGAAAGTCAATAAATCTCACCGCTTTCTATACCCATATGAAGATCTAATTAGGTGTTATGGTAATTATTAATAAAAGGGATTAGAACCATTTGGAAAGATATTTCTTCCTCTAGGTTCTTGTCATTCCTTTAGAAATCCTTACCCTAACCTCCATGGAAAACCATCACAACCGGGCCTTTATACTACGGTATCACCGCTACCTCGATGGATAGGGTGCCATAGGGAGCGGTATGTGCATGTATGCATAGAGTCCTATGAAAATATATGACGGCAAGAAAGGGGATATCTTCGTCTCTCAAACCTCCCCAGATCTAACCCTAACAAGCGAGGAGACTACTCACTCATTAGGGAATTGAAGAACATTTATCTAGGTCAGAGAATAAAAGATTAACTAGGGTAAGGAATTAAATTTAATTAGGGCAAGAATAGAAAATTAACCTAGGGCAGAAAATAAAGAACTTACAACTTGATGCTCTCCAAAAGAATTCTGAATTTTATTCATAGAAAGAGTCATAGGGAGGCATGAAAAGAATACAATGATTTGGGCTTCTATTTATAAGACATAGAAACCCTAGATTAGAATTGACCCGCATGTCTGCATTTACCAAAATACCCATAAGTAGACCTAGTCAGAGTAGATTCCAAGCATTGGCAAAAAAAAATATTTCCATCATGGGCTCTGGACGGCCGCGGATCCGCGGCAGCAACAGGGGTTGGGCCGCGGTTCCGCGGCCCAATGGAGAGTTTATGTCTTCATTTTTCTTCTGCTGACTTTGGGCTTTCTGGCTTCCTTATTCTTTGGGTTCTTTTATTAAAATAGCTTCTGTGTTTCTTCCAGATCTCCAGTGAACAATTGCAGTGGAACTTTTAAACCGTTCGCTTTGTAATCTTGGACCTTGCGCTGCCTTATGCTTTGTGAACTTTATCTTTGTGTAGGCTTGACTAAGATCCTTCTATTTGTGGTCAAAGTCTCTCTTTTGTATCGTCTTTTATCTTTTTCCACCGTTTTCGCTCCAAGAACCTGTAACCTGTACTATGTAGCAGACATGGGTCAAAAGCACATGTTTATTGTAAAAAAAATAAGAATGGGGAATATAATAATACAATATTATGATATGAACAAGGACCCCCAAGTGTGTTTTTCCTTTGTGAGTCGTAAGGATCCCACGAAGGTTGTTCTCCTCATGCATCGTGAGGACACATGAGTGGCTCTTCCCAATAGAGTATAATTCCAAGGGCGGAGACCAGCCGCGTAACTGGTGATTGCGGTGGGGTATGGGTATGATGAGAATTATTTGAGCCCGTGGATTGTATACGGTGGTCAACTTGGGGACCAACCGTTGGGCCGGGAGAATGTTGGGAATTTGGATTTTGGTTGGCGTCTGCATCGCTGCACTGGATATGGTACCATGAGCGACTCATCATTTGCCGTTTTTTTTACCGCGATTGCTCTATCATTTCAGTTTTTTCTCATCGCGAAGGTCGCGATTGCCCTATTATTTCGGCTTTTATTTGCGGTTTGCCCCATCATTTCGGCTTTATTTTCATTTTTACTTGTTGATTTTTATTGCGAGTTGCCCCATCATTTCGGTTTTATTTTTCATTTTTACTCGCTGATTTTTATGCGAGTTGCCCCATCATTTTGGCTTTATTCATTTTTACTCGCTGATTTTATTGCGAGTTGCCCCATCATTTCAGCTTTATTTTTCATTATTATTATTTTTTGTTTTATTTACACATTTTTACATTCCCAGTTTAACGACATAGAGGTCGATTGTTCCCAGTTTAACGACGTGGTGGTCGTTTGTTTCCAGTTTTAACGACGTAGTGGTCATCTGTTTCCAGTTTAACGACGTGGTGGTCATCTGACGCGGAGCTTAGAGAAAATACCCGATTGAGCAGTTGTTAAGGCACCGCTGGAGCTTGCATGAGATGCTTTATTACTTTTTTGATGTTGATGGCCTTGCCCCCAGCTAGGGCCAAGGAAAACCGTTCAAATACCGATTTGCGGTCGAAGATGGCAATTGAAAATTGTTAACACCTGCAAATAGAACATGATTTTCAGTATAGACAATCGATATGTACATTGATTGAGCTCGCATGAACGTCTAACCCGAAATATGGAAGAGAGATAGGTCCCACCGGGTATGCCAGAATCTGTAGGGTGTTTTTTTGTCACCCCATTGAGATGGGAATACGCGCGCGCTTGTCAGGCGCATTACAGATTCCCCCTGCCTAGAGTAGGCTGGAGTTTTTTGATTATGGGGATCCGAATCTTCAGCAGCCGCGGACTAAGCTGCCGTTAATTACCCCTGGCATTTGGAGCGAGAGAACCTCCGATTGACGGGTTAAACTGGTCATGCGAACTCAATGTGCAGTGTCGTGTTTTGAATGGGTTTTGGATATACCAGAGGCCCCGCAGAGTCTTTACGGGGGTCCTGCTACCCGGATAGCGGGCTGGGGGTCAAGGGGGCTTAGCAGCCGCTTTGCGGGGTGCTGGACAGCGCCCCGTTAGAAATATTTTCTAACGGGGGAGGTATTTTTAGTGTAGAGTATGTGTGTGTGTATGCAATACATACATACATATATACATACATATATATATATATACATATATGTAAAAAGGGAAAGGGCATCTAAAAGATGCGTGGGAAAAAGCGCCAGCGCTTTGAGCGTAGGGCGCTAGCGCCCCACGTGCCAGGCACGTGGACGCTCGGGCGCTAGCCCTTTGGGCGTCAGAGCTTTGAGCGCCAGAGTGCTAGCTCTTTGAGCGCTAGCGCCCCACGTGCCAGGCACGTGGGCACTCGGGCGCTAGCGCTCTGAGCGCAAGAGTGCTAGCGCCCCACGTGCCAGGCACGTGGGCGCTCGGGCGCTAGCGTTTTAGGCGCTAGCGTTCTGAACGCAAGAGCGCTAGCGCTTTGAGTGCTAGCGCCCCACGTGCCAGTCACGTGGGCGCTCGGGCGCTAGCGCTATGAGCGCAAGCCACGTGTCAGGCACATGGGCGTCCGGGAGGCAAAAGGGACTTGGTCCCCGCAATGGGAGTTGTACTCCCAAAAAAAGAGCACTTATTATTTTGTGTGTGTGTGTATATGTGTGTGTGTGTCTATATATATATATATATATATATATATAATATATAATATATATATATATATATATATATATATATATATATGAGGTGTTAAACTCCTAGGATATTTTGAAGCTGATGAAGGGGGCTTCTCCCCTTGAGCCCTGGATCTTCTCTAAAG
Organism: Agapanthus africanus; assembly: GCA_030015575.1. Lineage (NCBI taxonomy): Eukaryota > Viridiplantae > Streptophyta > Magnoliopsida > Asparagales > Amaryllidaceae > Agapanthus > Agapanthus africanus. Next base: position 526,159,600 of record CM057347.1, on the reverse strand, counting down.
TGGGGTTTCTAGAGATGGGTCTCCTTCTTCTTCCTGTCGTTTGGCCGGATCTTGGAAAACTAGGGGGGAACTTAAAAATCTTCCCTTTTTGAGATCTAATGGCAGATCCAAGTTCCCCTTTGTGGGTTTTGTGGTGAAAAACTATTTAGTTTTGGAAAAGGAAGAGTAAAACTCTTGATTTAATTCAAAAGAAAGAAGAAGGTTTTAGAACCTTGAGGAAGGAGTAAGAGGCACAGGCCTTAATTTTTGGGAATGAAAAGTCTATCCTTTATTCATCATCATGTTGCCTTATATAGGCTTACACATTTACATATAAGCCCCTTGGGCTTTACAAAATGGAATTTTGCCCATCCCATGTCTCATGTGCTATTTCTTTTTGCACATAAGCCATGAGCTTACAAAATTTGGCTTTATGCCATTTGTGTTTCGTCATGCATAAAAAATTACATAAAAATTATTTATTACATGATTTTATTTTGGGCATGGAGGAGGGGCCGGCTGCTTCCTGTTCGGACTCGGGTTGGGCATGGGCCCACTTGATCTGGGCTTGGGCCCGCTTGATCTGGGCCTGGGCCCGCTTGCTTGGGGTTGACCTTGACTTTGACTTGGTCAATCAGGGTGCAATTTTCGACCCCAACAGCCACCTCTCTGAAGACGTTGAAGGATTACAACGACATTGTATCAGAGGTGTGAAGAGATGTACCCTTAAACCAATATTGGTTGGGAGATCTGTAGTCCAATTTGGGACAAAGACCAAAGATTTGTGAGCATATAGGCTCAATTAATCTGAATTAGGGATTTGTGGCCAACTTGGGCTCAGCCTATTCAGTTAAAGTGGTTGAACATTTAATTAGGACTCGGTTCTTTTTCATTTAACAATGCTGAGCATTAGTTTGGATTCTGACAATTGTTTTTATCTTTGTATTGAGTACTGAGCACTCATTATAGCTCTGGAGCTTTATTTAAAGAACAGTTTATGTTCTCTTATCGCACACGTGAGGAGCACGTGGCGTGCTTGGCGCTGTGCGCCAGTTAATGAGCGCAGAGCACTTCTTGTGAAATAGCGCACACGTGAGGAGCACGTGGCACGCTTGGCGCTGTGTGCCAGATAATGAGCGCAGAGCGCTTCTTGTGAAATAGCGCACACGTGAGGAGCACGTGGCGCGCTTGGCGCTGTGCGTCAGACAATGAGCACAGAGCGCTTCTTTAAATTTGGAGCGTTAAGGCTCTGCAGCGCTGTGCGCTAGATTTGGAGCGCTGAAGCGCTTCTTTTAATTTAGAGCGCTAGGGCTCTTTTTAGGCAACTCTGCTCTCTGAGAATTAAATTCTCTCTTATAAGAGATTTTGTCTCATGGATCTAAGAACAAAGTTCTTATTTTATAAGAGATATTTCAATCTCTTATGTTTTTGGTAAAAGGCTTTGTCTTTAGGGATCCGTGATCCTAAGAGAATTGAATTATTCTCCCCCCTTTTTATAATGAGATGTTATGATCTCTTTGTGAAAGACAATTTGTCTTATAGATCTATGATCTGGTAAAAGAACTAAGTTCTTTCTCTGATGAGATGCTTTGATCTCTTTATTTTATCTCGAAGAAATTCTTCTTCTGCCGAGAGCTTGCTCTTCTCTTTGAACTTTCTCAAAGTTTGTGGGGAGGGGGGGTTCCTCCTTTTTAGACTTGAAGTCTTGGGGCCTTTATATAGTGAAGGCTGATTTATTGAATCAGCTAAGGAGATCTTTTCTCTAATTGATTTGGAGATATTTCCCCCGTTGGATTTTTTATCCAAGGGCTTCTGATTTACAGAAGGCAATCTTCTTGTTTTTAAGAAGATTGGGAAATTTTTCCCATACACAATTTATTCTGTATTTCGGTGATTTTTAATCACCATTGGAACATTGATCCAATGGTGCTCTGATTTTCAGAGCATAATCTTTCCTGTTTGGAAAGATTCCGAGGAATGTTTTCTTAACAGAATTTTATTCTGGTCAATTGATGATTTATCATCTTCATTGGATCTTTGATCCAACGGTGGGGAACATTTAGTTCCAGCGCTAGCGCTCTCGTGCTTTGCACGTGAGCGTTGCAACAGAGTATTTGACTCTCAGCGCTGGCGCTGCCAGCGCGAGCGCTCTCGTGCTTTGCACGTGAGCGCTGCAACAGCGTCTTTGACTTAGCGCTGGCACCAGCGCTCTCGTGCTTTGCACGTGAGCGCTGCAACAGAGACTTTGAATCTTAGCGCTGGCGCTGCTAGCGTAAGAACTCTCGTGCTTTGCACGTGAGCACTGCAATAGAGTCTTTGACTCTCAGCGCTGGCGCTATTATGAAGCGTTGCTTCATTTCAAATCTCAAAATTTGAACAGAGTTTTGCTATGATTAGGGGAAACAAATGCCCCCCTCACCGTTGCGCTCACGTGGCTCACACGTGAGTGCAGCGGTGGCAGTATCTGCGCCATTAAATCAACTTGGAAGTTGAAACGACTCTCAGTGCCTATAAATAGGACACTTGGCCCTTGAGATGATCTCTGTTCATATTCTTACTTTTTTTCTGAGAATTTTCTCCTTCAGAGCATAGCTCTTCGTCTTAAGAATTTTCTTAGAGACAGAACTCTGTCAAAAATTTAGGTAAAGATTAAATCTTTGAAGAGATTAGTTAATAATCTAGGATTTCACCCGTTAACAGAGCCCTGCTCTTTTCAGATCATAGATCTAAAGAAAACCTTTTTAGGCTTTCGTTAACAGAGCTTTGCTCTCTTGAAATAATAGATTTAAAGAGATCTTTCTTAGGGTCTCTTAACCCATTTTTTTTAAGAAGAACTATTAGAGTTCATCTTGCAGATCTTAAAGATCTCGGAGTTTTTAACTCAATAAAACTTTGATTTTTAGGGTTTTTGATGGATTATTCCATCTTCGCAGAGCATGGCTCTTAGAATTCTTGGGAATTTTTTTTTATTCCCCTCATAATTGATTTTGACAGGTGTCACTCTTGTCTGCAGAGCGTTGCTCTCGAGGAGTTTAACTCCTTGACCCAAGAAGTCTCTCATTAAATGAGAATCTTTTTTAGGACTTCTCCTTTATTTGCACAAATTTGAATTTGTTGGGTCTCTTAATCAGAACTTATTTTCTCCGTAAGGATATCAAGAGTTGTTTAAATCCCCGTGTCTGTTTCAATAAGCTTTTTCTTAAACAGTCTGCCCACTAAACTCTCACTGATTTTCCTTTTCAGACGTTATGGCCGCTCATCTGTATGATCTCGACGAGATTATTTCTTATGGAGACATTCGCGCACTAGGCCGCTGCTAGAACCAGGAGTTTACAAACGCTAAGTGCGCCGAAATCATGCGTCGCTTTGATGAATACAATGGTCGACTGCTTCCTCGCCGTTCCGCTCTTTTGAAGTTCATTGTGAGAGCGATCTGGGAATCACTTCCTTTATTCTATGACAGCATGCCGCTTAAATCATTGGATGATGCCGAAGATAAGGTACACTCAGTGTATCTGATGGTCCTAATCTCAAAGAAAAGACGAGAAAATCTTGTTGATATTCTGCACCAAACTTTTCAACAGGCGACGATAATTGCTGCCTATCGAAGGGCGGAGGACATCAGTGAGGACCCTGACGCTTGTGATCATGAGAGGAAGCATACGAGAATGGTCCGAGAGGCCCGAAACATTTTAGATGGCCTAACTTTTGAATTTCTTAATCCATGTCCTAGATTTGATGTCTTGCCATTGTAAACATTTTAATGATGTTTTTGTTTACCGTTTTCATCCATCACTGTAAGAATTTTCCGAAGTATGAATAGACAATTTTTGTTTCAGCTTGTTTATTTTATACACTAAACCTTTTCCGCACATACATAAATGGGTATGCTTCGGATGCTCAATTGAACGTAAATCAAATGTTCTCCTTATTGCCTTGCATAATATGTGATTGACGTCCGTAGGTTATGCATTTTTGTTTTGACTTGGCGCAAAGTAGTTGACGTACTCTTGAGCAGCACCACGATTTCGACGGCATGTAATTTTGGCGAGTGTGGCTTGTAGATAATAAGTAACAGCTCGTCTTAAACTCTTTGTTGGGTAGCGATGGCTTAGGAAATAGGTTCGGGTCTGCTGCGTAAGGTTTTTCAACTTTATGAGCCGTGAGGACCTCATAAAGATTTTTCTCCCTACGAGTCGAGAGGATTTTGTAAGTGTATTTTCACCTTGAGAATCGTGAGGATTCCTAAGTGTGTTTTCTCTTGAGAGTCGTAAGAATCTCACAAGAGAATTTTCTTCCTTACAAGTCGAGAGGACTCGTAAGTGGCTGATGAGTTGACATGCTCCCGAATCAAAGCATTGCTTTGACGGGGAGGTCGAGGGTTGACTTTGGCCACTTTCCACGGGGTCAGGATTGACTTTAGCCGTGTTCCACGGGGTTGACTTTGGCTATATGGTGTCAAGATTGACTTTAGCCATACGGGGCCAGAATTGACTTTAGCCATACGGGGTCAGGATTGACTTTGGCCATATGGGGTCAGGATTGACTTTGGTCATATTGGTGAGGATTGACTTTAGCCATATGGGGTCAGGATTGAATTTGGCCCGATAGGGTCAAGATTGACTTTGGCCATACGGGGTCAGGATTGACTTTAGCCATACGGGGTCAGAATTGACTTTAGCCATATGGGGTCAGGATTGACTTTCGGTTGACTATGCACCACCGAGTCCTGAAACTGGGAACTTTGCCGCGGCTCCTCTTTGCTGATGTTACGTCCGTATCCTTCTGGAATGAGGAGGAACGCCGTTGATGGTCTCTAGGCTGTAGATGTCACAGTCGAAATCTGGAACTAGGGATTTTGCCATGGCTCTGCTTTGCTGACGTTGCGTTTGCTGTAATTAGACGAATGTCGAGGTGGTCTCTAGGTTGTTTGTGAACCATCGAGATTTGGAACTAGGGACTTTGACATGGCTCCGCTTGATTGTCGCGTCTGAATCTCACTGGAATAAGAAGGAACGCTGTTGTGGGTCTCCAGGCTGTAGATGCGGCCGTCGAGACTTGGAACTATGGACTCTGCCGTAGCTCCGAGATAGTCTCTTGGCTGTCTGTGAACCTTCGAGATTTGGAACTAGGGACTTTGCCATGGCTCTGTTTGTTGACGTTATATCTACTTCTGGTTGGTATGCGAAGGAACGCCGTTGTTGATCTCTTGAGATGCAGATGTTGCCATCGAGACTTGGTTCTCTTTCTGATGGAGCCTGGTGGGATGACATAGATCCTTCTTTGTTTATGCCCCTGGATTGTATACAGGGATTAATGTGATTTCACCTGTAGGGCAAAAGGTTTCATTCTTTCATTTTTTTTCTTTCCGCGATACTCTATTATTTCAGCTTTTTATATCGCGAATGTCGCGATTGCCTAATCATTTCGGCTATTTTTCACGGTGCCCAATCATTTCGGCTATTTCTTCTTTTTACTCATTGTTTTTTATTGGGAGTTGCCCAATCATTTCGGCTGTTTTTGTATGCATATATTTTACTTGCTGATTTTGTTGCAAGTTGCCCCATCATTTCAGCTATTTCATATGCATTTATGGCTCGCTGACTTTTGCCGCGAGTATGGAACTCGGGGTCCGGTACTAATTTAGGCGTCAGCATCGCTACAACTGAGACATTGTCAAGAGCGAGTCATCATTTGCCTTTGTTGGTTCGAGCAAAGATGGCTTAGCGATCAGGGTTAGGATCCTGTCGACTAAGGCTTTTAACTTCATGAGCCGTAAGGGTCTCATAAAGGTGTTTCTCCCTACGAGTCATGAGGATCTCGTAAGTGCGTTTTCTCCTTAAAAATCGTGAGGATTCTTAAGTGTATGTTCTCTTATAAGTCGTAAGGATTTTACAAGAGTGTTTTCTCCTTATAAGTCGAGAGGACTTATAAGGGTCGTTCACCAGGTGAGCGTATCCCTAATCGCTGGTGGGACTTTGTTAGGGAAATGTTTATTCGTGTCCGTGGATTGTATACAAGGGTCAGTATTGAAACACTTGTAGGGCAAAATCGGGGTGTATAACATCTTAAGAATAGGTTCAGATCCCTGTGGCTTAAGAACAGGTTCAGATCCCTGACGGCTTAACGCTTTTGAATCCTATGAGCCTTGAGGGTCTCAAACGGTAATTCTCCTTACAAGTCGTGAGGATCTCGTAAGTGTAATTTCTCCTTAGGAATCGTGGGGATCCCTAAGTGTGTTGCTCCCTTGTGAGTCGTAAGGATCTCACGCAGGTATTTTCTCTTTACAAGGTCGAGAGGACCTTGCAAGTGTCTTTTAACGAGATTGCGCCCTTTCGGGTTTTCACAAACTCGCCGGTAGTCCTGCTGTTTTTACTCAAGGAGCCCTTTCGGGTTTTCATCCGTGCCCATCTCGCTTATGGACATACCGTTTTTTTCCTTCTTTTTTTTTATATATATTATTTTATTTTTTGCGTCAGCCTTAGGATGCTGAGGTCCGTAGTAGTTTATAGACGTCTCGGTCAGGGGTAGTATTTCTTCAAGAAACGACCGTTTATTAGCCTGAAGGGTCTTTTTCCATGCATATCCATGAGCAAGTAAGCCCCACCCTGGTAGACTTTGTCTATGATGTACGGGCCTTCATAGTTCGGCTCGAATTTCCCTCGTTTGGCACGATTGGGGATCATAGGTCTCTTGACCACTAGCACGAGTTCGTCTTGGCGGAATGTTCTCGGCCTAGTTAATCTCTCGTATGAGCGCGTCATTTTTGCTTTGTAAGCTTCCAAGTTTTACTGCGCCATGAGCCGGGTTTCATCAAGGGCGTCGAGCTTCTCAAGCCGAAGATGAGCATTGTCTTTGTCTGTTAGCTCGTAATGAACCTCCACTCGTAAGAAGGGTAACTCTATCTCCAAGGGGAGTACTGCTTCAGCGCCGAATACCAATGCATACGGCATTGTGTTTGTGGTCGTTTTGAATGTAGTTCGATACGCCCAGAGAGCTTTATGCAGTCTCTCATGCCAGTCCTTCTTATTTCGAGACACCGTCTTCTTTATGATCTTCGTCAAGGTCTTTTTGAAAGCCTCAGCTAGACCATTAGCTCGGGGATTATAAATCGAAGAGTATCTCCAATCTATATTATGTTGTTGTGTGAAGCGGCTGATTTTATGGTTTCTGTTGGCCGGCCCGTTATCGGAGATAATCTGTCGTGGAGTGCCGAACCGATAGATGACGTATGTCTTGAAGAAATGGAGAATATTCTCCGTCTTCACTTCTCTTAGCGGTATTGCTTCTGCCCATTTAGAGAAGTAATCGGTTGTTGCCAGTATGAACCGATGTCCTCTGGACGATGTTAGTTCAATGGGCCCGATTATGTCAGTTCCCCACTTTTCGAACGGCCAGCTAGCCACCGTCGGGTGTAGCGGATTTGGATGCTAATGGATGAAGTCTCCGTGAATCTGGCACGAGTGGCATTGCTTCATATATTCAAGGCAGTCCTGAATCATCGTGGGCCAATAGTAGCCCATTCTTTTGATCTTTAGCTTCATCTTTGGCTCGGCTTGATGAGATCCACAGAGTCCATCGTGAGTTTCTTGGACGAATTTTCTCGCTTCTTCTGGTCCTAGGCATCTCAGCCATAGAGAATCAAATGATATCTTATATAGCGTGTCATTGACGAAGGCAAAAGACAGAGCTCGTTTCATGAGCTGATGTCTCGAGGATGCATCTTCAGGTGTTCGACGGGATTTGAAGTAGTCTATAAAGACTTCTCTCCAATCCTTAGCATTTTCCTGGTCCTTTATTTGTAGGGTCATCGGCTTGGTCGCTCCTTTTTCTTCGGACGACTCTGGAGATATTTCTGCCTGTGCAAGAACCCGACGACTCTGCACAACGATTCTCACGCCATCGAGGTTTTCGTCAGCCAGTTCTTTAGCGAGTTTGGCTAACGCATCCACCTTGTTATTTTCCGCATGTGGTATGCTTTCCAGGGCGTAGGAGGCAATTTGAGTCAGCAATTGTTGCACTGTCTCACCGTACCTTACCAACTCTGGTTTGCACGTTTGATAGTCGCCGTTTACTTGGCTAACGACCAGCTGGGAGTCTCCGTATATGAGGAGGTTTTCGATTCCCATGTCGACAGCGATCTCAAGACCTGTTATCAAAACTTCATACTCGGCCTCATTGTTCATCCTCGGCTTTGTTAGGGAGAAGGCAAAGTGCATTATCCCCCCTTGTGGAGTCACGAAGATGAGGCCTATCCCAGATTTGATTTTAGGGGAGCTGTGCTTTTGCCTCTTCATGGAAGATGCTCTATCGAAGTAGAGCTCCCATCGGGTATCACTTTCTCCTCTCTCCCTGTCGATCGTGTCAAATGCATGCTCGTCTGGCAATTCGCAATTTAGGGGTGAGTCGGCAAGTATCGGATGCTCAGCGAGGAAGTCGGCGATGGCCTGGCCTTTCACTGCCTTGAGAGGTCGATAAGTTATCGAGAATTCCATTAAGAGTAGGGCCCATTTAGCGAGCCGCCCTGTAAATATGGCTCTTGACATCAAATATTTGAGAGGATCCACCTTTCATATGAGATGGACCTCATGCGCTAACGCATAGTGCCCGAGCTTCGTTATCACGAAGATCAATGCCAGGCAGTGTTTTTCAATGGGGGAGTAATTGTTTTCTGCCCCCAAGAGCACTCGACTCAAATAGTAGAGGGTCCTCTCTTTCCCTTGATCGTTCTCCTGCGCCCATAGTGCGCCTAAGAAACCCTCAAGGGCGGTTGTGTACAGAATGAGGGTCTTTCCTTTGACCGGAGCGGTCAGTACCGGCGGATTCAGCAGGTATTGCTTGATTTCGTCCAGTACGCTTTGGCATTTGCGATCACAAACGAACGGGGTTCCCTTCTTCATCAAGTGACTGTAGGGACGACATTTGCCGGAAAGATTAGCTATGAACCGTCGGATATACGAGCTTTACTTGGAGAGGCCGCAGTTGTTTGAGAGTTCTTGGCGGAGGCATTTCCATGATCGCCTTGATATTTGATGGGTCTATTTAGATGCCTCGATGTCGTACGATGAATCCTAGGAATTTGCCCAAGGAAACTCCGAACGCGCATTTCATGGGGTTCATCTTCAAGTTGTTTTTCCGAAGACGTTGGAACGCTATTCTTGGATGCTCCCAATGCTCCTCGTGCGATTTGATTTTCACCACAAGGTCGTCGATATAGCATTCGACGACTTCATGTATGAGGTCATCGAAAATCTTCGTCATGGCCCTCTGATAGGTAGCGCCGGCGTTCTTCAAGCCGAAAGGCATCACTTTGTAGCAGAATATGCCCAGAGGAGTCCGGAAAGCGGTATGCTTCTGGTCTTCGGGATGCATTTTTATTTAATTATATCCTGATGAGCCGTCCATGAAGGAGAAGACTTCATGAGTGGACGTGTTGTCTATCATCAGCTCGGTGACCGGTACGGAAAAGTCATCCTTCGGACATGCTTTGTTGAGGTCCCGAAAGTTTACGCAGATGCGTACTGTCCCATTTTTCTTCATCACTGAGACGATGTTGGCGACCAGTCAAGATACTGAACCTCTTGGGTGAAGCCGGAGTCGATTAGCTTCTTGACCTCAGTATTGATGCTCATTTCACGTTCGAGCCGCATTCTTCTCGGTGCTTGTTTGATTGGCTTGATGTCCGGAGATATCGCCAATTTGTGCACAGCTACTTCTGGATCTAGTCCCGGCATTTCGGAGTAGTTCCATGCGAAACAGTCTTTATACTGCATGAGCACGTCTTTTAGCGTAGCTACCTATTCTTCGGACAGCAGCTCACTGACGAACATTGGCCGTGGGTCGTTTTGCCGTCCCCAAGTCGATTTTTCTGAGGTTATCTGCAGTAGTATGTATCCCATCTTCCAGCTCTTTTGGTGCCGGTGGAAACTCTGAGATCACTTCGTCATCATTGTTTTCAAAGCACCAGGAGAGGTCATCCACATTCTCGGGCACTCCTTCTTCTGTCAGCGTTATTACGTGACAGGTAGAAGATTGTTTCCGAGACCGATGTTGATCTGGTTCTACTCTCGTTGCATACGTGGTTTTTGGTTCATGTTTCTGTGGCGGGGTTACCCTCCAACTGCTGGATAAAACGAACCTGCCTTGCTAATACTGGTCTTCTACCCAGTCTTTGAATGTGAAGCAGTTTTCAAGAGGATGTCCTATCGCTCGGTGATAGGAGTAATAATCTGGGTGATGAACCTCACTTGCTTGTTCAGGGTGTTTGGACTCCGAGAGTGTAATCATCTGATGTTTAATGACAAGACTGAATATCTTTTTGTCTTGTCTTGAGGAAAAGAATATGCTCGACCCATCTTCTTTATAAGAGACGGATCCCGGCTGCTCAATTTTCGATCGTGAGGCTTCTTGGACCCGCTTTGCTGCTGTCGAACATTTTTTTCTGTTCTTCAGTTTATTTTTGCCTCCGCGTCGAGTCTTCCGTATGACGGGCTGGCGACGAAGGGTGTCGTCATTTTTCGTAGCCTGCTGAAGGAGGCACTGCGTTCTGGCTTTTTCATAGATAGCCATTTCGCGGCTATAGTCATCCCGGACCTTTTGACCCGCTTCCCTTATTAGCTTATCCATCTGTTCTTCGAACAACGGACTTGGCACTTTCATGGCGAGACTTCGTTTTGGTTCAGGATTAGCGTCTTCTAACAGAGCATCTCTTTCTTCATCAAAATCATGTATAACATAGCAGCCATGGAATCGCTCCCGTTTCTTGGATTGAACATATCCAAGCCCGATCGTTTCCATTCTCCCGTTGGGCAACTTTCGCTGAGTTCCGGGGACGTTCCAGATCCTGTTGTAGAACTAAACTTGTCGCGCGGTCTGTTTAAAGGGTACGCTTTGGCGTCTTAACAGCCTTTTTAATCCTTCTGTGTAATATCTAGGCAGACGGATGGGCTGGAGCCTGTCAAGTGTAGAATCGGCACCATGCCAGATTTCTTTCTCTACTTTGGTTTCCGAGGATCGATAAAAAAGGACCGCTTTTTCATCTTGTCGTCTGGGAGGGTCGTAGAACGTCTGCAGTTCTTGCACACTATAGGTATCATGTGGGTCGAGCTCTTTGTAGTGCCGCCGCGGAACCATGGCGATCTGCAAACTCTAATCATCTCCAATGAAGGCTTGCACTGATGGACGAGCCGAGAATACCGCGTTGACCTCATCTTCAGAGTTACTGCCAAAGACCAGAATTGGGGTAGACAATCCCGGTTTGTTGTATCGAGGAGGTCCCGAATAGACCATCTCTTCTTCCTCCTCGGTATCGCTCCCGAAGACCGGGATGGTGGTGATAGCTTTTTGCTTATCCTCGGGTTTATGGCATCTTTCCGTGTCTTCAAAGTCTTATAAGAAGTACTTTGCATCTTCGTACTTTCGGATTTCGTTTACGGAGAATGGGTTCAGCTTCCCTGTCACAGTGTATTCAAGCCCATCTTTGAAGTACTTCATACACTGAAGCTGTGTAGAAGGGATAATGTTGTACTCGTATAACCAAGGCCGTCCGAGCAAAGTGTTGTAGCAAGTCTTGGCGTCAATGACGTGGAACTTGATATCAGTGACGAGTAGCCCAAAGCGTAACGTCAGTATCACAGACCCGAGCGTCCGTGATGATTGGGAGTCGAACCTGGAGATAGTGATTTTATCCCTAACGAGGTGTTGAACGCTCATGCAGATTTCTTTTAGCACTCTCACATTTAGGAGATTGACAGAGGACCAATTGTCAACTAAGATCTTCCCTATCTTAATGTCATGGAAATACCCGGAGACATATAGGGGACGGTTGTGCTCACACGTTCCGAGGAGGAGATCTTCATCGCTGAAAGTGATGTCAGCTATATGAACTTCTTCTAGCTCTTCCTTCATCTTTTCCTTGGAAAGGAAAGCTTGAAACTGGTCAGGCTCTTGTAGTGCCTTGATCAAAGAATCTCTCGCCTCTTTGGATAGCAGAAAGGCATCGAGAATGCTTAGCTATGAGGGTATTTTCCTCAGGTGTGCCAGAACGTTGTAATCCACCTTGTTTTTCTTGGGCGGGTCCTTGGCTGCCAGCTCTTCGACGACTCGATCATCGAGGGTGATATCCTCAGGGACTTTTTGCCTTATCCTTTTTGTTCGATCCCTTGTTTGCGGGTCCGAGATTCTTTTCAGGTAACGTGCGATTGCGCAGCTGAATGTTCTCGCAGGTCTTCATCTCTTCTGTTTCAGAGATGGATTCCTTGAAGAGAGGGTCGAGGGCTATTTCTTCATCCGAATCACTCCCGAAGGTGAAAACTTACGATCCCCCGGAATCAACCATGTAACATTCACCGGAAGTTGTTTTATGCTCATCTATCGTGTTTCTCTGTTCCCGACGAGCCATGGCTTCATTTGCTGAACGTGTTGTCGGTGGGCAACATATCTCTGCTACCAGTTTTTAAAGGACATGCACTCTTCGGTAAGGTGTGCAATCCTCTGATGGTATAAGCAGAAGTTAGGATATACGTCTGTTTCATCAAAATGTATATCGTCAGGAGAATTTCCTCTGAAAGAGGGCAACTTCATTCCCATTGACAGGGCTCTAGCGAATCGTTTTCTTGTCTTAAGTTTGCTTTTGTTTGCGGCGGAAGTGCTTTGATCTGGTTGGAGTGCTTCAACCTTTTCATTCAGTCGCCGGCATTTTTCTTTTTCGAATATGGCCAGTTCGCGCTCTCGATTGGCTTTGCTTTTCTGACGGGCTTCATTCAGGAATACGTTAATCATCTCTTCTGACGGTCCTAGGAGTTCCGGTTCGGGATCTGCCCCCATTTTCTCTACATCAGGAGCTTCTTCACCATCTACCGGCGAGTGAGAGATCACGTGGCAGCTTACCATATAATCCTCAGGCTCATCTGACGAGTCTTCTCCCTCATCTTTGTCGCTATCTTCGTCTTCAAGGATGTGGTTGAGAAACTCTTAGAATGTGACCGGGGTTTGCGCCTTCTGGTTATATTATGTTTTTGCAGGTCCGTGCACTTATCATCAGACTTTACGGGCTTTTTGGTCTTCTTCTTCTTCTTTGAAGACTTTGACGGCTGGGCCTGAGCGTTTTGATCATTGCTATCAATTCTTGGCGCCGGGTATGGCTTCAGCATTCCCTCGATGACCTCGGGTTCTAGCGGACTTTTCCATCTGATTGTCGGGCATGCTTGGAGATCCTTCAGCATTCTTTTCATCTTGGCTGAAAAAGCGACCTCCTATGAAGCTTCTTCTATGAAAGAGCATGATGCCCCTGGTGTGTCCCCTTTTAAGAGCGTGCGGCTAAGGCGGGCTTACTTTCCAATTCTCGAACAGTGCGAATTTGCCCTGTTAGTATTGGTCCTCAATCCAGCCTTTGAAGATGAAGAAATTTTCGATTGGATGGCCTACCACTCGGTGGTAGGAGCAGTAATTGGGATTGTTGACGTCACCTGGCTGCAATGGACGTCTCGGATCTGGTAGAGTGATGAGCCTGTTGCGCACCGCCAGTTCGAACAGTCTCCTTGTTTTATCCCGAGGGAATGAGTAAGGGCGCTTCAGTTTCTCATTGAAGAATCGTCGTCTATCATCTTGGCGATCAGTTGGTTTTGAACCACTGGGCTGCTGCTGAGCATTGGCGACGAAGGTCGCTTTCCCTTTCCCTTTTTCGTTTCGAGATTCCAACTAAAAAGAAGATGGACTATGACCCATCTGATCCATTTGAGCCATCATGTAAATCAAGGCTTGGAAAGTAGTTGGCTTGAAGAACATCATGAACTGGGATATGGTCGCCTGCGGATCAAGAGTACCCACGAACATCCCTACCGCAGGCGCTTCTTCGATGCGCTGCTCGCACTTCGACCATAGATCCCGCCATCGTATCGCTTACTGGACCCATGTTTCGCCCGGTTTCACCCTGGCGTTAATTAGTGCCGTGATTGGGGTGCGTTCGCTAGCGCTTGCGAACCTTTGTGTAAACAGTAACTCCATTTTTGCAAATGTCTTAACGGAGTCGTTCGGGAGCTCGGAGTACCATTCAAAAGCTGTCTCTGATAAGCTGCCAACAAACTGGCGAAGCAGCAGTTTGTCGTCACCCTCAGTATTACCGCACAAGGCTCTGAATTGAGCAACCTGCTGGTGTGGATTCCCCGTCCCATTATATGCATGGAATTTAGGGATCATATATCCCAGCGGGTACTTTATTTGGTCGTACCAACCCGGATAGGGTCTTCCAGTCTTAACTATTTGGCCGGCCGCTTCGCTCGCCTGATGAGCTCGTATCTGTTGAGCTATATAGTCGTCAAGGGCGGCTTTGGAAATGGTTTCCTCCTTGGCTGCTGAACAGGCTGGAAGAGGGTTCGATGTCTCCCCTCTGTCGTCTTCAAAGATAATCGGGGGGTTTTCAGCTGGAGGATCCGGCTGTATCATCATCCCGGCCATATCTTGGAATAAAAGCGCCATTCGTTTTATGTTGGCAGCTTGTTCTGCGGCCTCTTTGTCCTTCTTCTCGAGGATTCTGCGGAGGAACTCAGCATCGGTTTCTTGTTCCTGACACTGCTTCGACGACGTCTCCGGGCTTTCTTTTGGCCCAGTGAGTGCGGCCATCTGTGTTAACATTTCCTGGAGCTTCTGTTGTTGCTCCTGGGCCTTTGTTACGGATCTGGTGAGTGGTCGATGGCCCATAGAGATACGGCTATCCTCTTTTCCGGATACCATATAAACAGTATACACCACCATGCCCCCAGACTTGGGGCATTTAGATTCAGTGCCCTTGAGATTCGTCGCGGACACAGGGACTTTCTCCGGCCTCCTTCTTTTGTGGGAGGTCGAAGTTGAGGGAGCCGTTGCAGCACCCAAATAGATGATAACTCCTGTGGTATGACAGGGTGGTCCTTCTCTTGCCGAACTTTCATCTTCTTTGATCGGTGGGAGTAGTCTTGGTCGATCACTGAGTTTTGAACCTGTCGCCAAACTTTATGAATTTTAGTGGACAACCGCTGAGGGGGTTGCTCTGGTTTCACCTTCGCAATGTTTTCCATAGGTGAAGGGGATCTTTTCAGCACGGCCATCGGAGAGTTCTTGCGCACCCTCCTGAGTGGTTCAAAGCTGTTCCCAGTTGGAATAGCAGTATCAATTTCCACCAATGGAGCTGGCGGAGTCAGTCCAGAAGGAGAGCTGCCCCCAGCCTTCTTTACTCGGCGCCAGTGACGACGGCGAGCATGTCGAGCGGCCGAGACCACTTTTGCTGTTGGGTGAGCTTCTTCATGCCCCCGCTCTGATGAGGAGCCGTTGTTATGGTTAGCCTGTCAAAGACCGACGTCCGCTGAGAAGGGATTGCCAATTTGTCGAAGGCAGACTTTCGTGCAAGGGAAGCAGTTTTGATGGCTTCGCCTGAAGTGGGAGCTGAAATGGCCAGTCTTGCAAAGACCGACCCCTTAGCAGGAGAAGCCGCTTTGATGACTTAAGGAGCAGGAATGGCTATTCGCTTCGGGATGGCCGCCTCCGGTATCGCGGGCTTCTACACGGGCCTACTTGAGCTTTGGCCCAGTCTGTTGAAAACTGAGACACTGGATTTGGGTGACCCGTTGAGAGGGGCCGCGGTAGTTGTAAGCCGATCAAAGACCGGCTTCTTCGGAGCTTTCTGCGACGACAATGGGGCGTTGAAGCTTATTGGTGGGAGCATGGTCCCAAAGAATAGCCCTATGGTGGCTTGCATCACCTGTTCCACCGGAATCTTAAAAATGGGGGCCGCTTGAGGCCCGTAGGTCACTCCTCCGGCGAGAACGGAATGGGAGTTGTTGCAATTAGTGTAGTTTGAAACCATTGATCTTCTATTTTTCTGCACGGAGGAAAATACCAAATCTTAGTACTTCACATCCAAAAGCAACCATGTCAAACCGTGACTTTTTCGCGAAACACGATACACGAAGTGTGGAGTGGAAAGAGGAAAAGGTCTCACCGGGAGTGCCAGAATCCGTTCTCCGCCGAAAACTGGGAAGACTGACGTCTTGCCTGAATTTGGGGGCAGATGCTATTTGGTTTTATTCATCTACCTCTCCGAAGATGGCAAGTTGATTTATGGCACCATGTATCGAAGGTTTAGACGGATGCGGCCGATGTAGCAAATTTCGTCAGATTCCCCCTCATTGTGAGGGGTTTTTGATTGTGGGGACGCTCTTCCCTGCAGGCGCAAGCCCCTGCAGTTAATTACGCTACCGCATCGCGGTAGCCACTTTCTGCTTCTACAGATGGTCACTTCGTGTCGTGTGTGTTTGTTTTATTTTTGGTTGCTCGTGGATTGTATACGGAGACTAATTTATATTGTCGCCCGTAGGGCGTGGATTAGTCCAAATCCGTATTTTCTTAGATTTGGGTTTTTGGTTGGGTTTAAAGATCGTTAGTCTCATTTGAAACTAAGATCAACTTAAACGTTTGTTAAGGATACGTTAGACTAATTTTAGACTAAAATCAACTTAACCATTTGTTAAGGACACGTTAGTCTAATTTTAGACTAAGATCTACTTAACAGGATCATTTAGATCCAATAAAAGAGCATTTGGGCTCTATTGTTTTAGTTTAGGGACTTTGCGGTCCAGTGGGTGTAAGGACATCATAGTCCATGGAGTTTAAAGACATCATAGTCTTGAAATTTTAAATACATCATAGTCTATGAGTTTAAGGACCTCACAGTCCATAAAGTTTAAGGACATCATAGTCCATGAGTTTAAGGACCCCACAGTCCGTAAAATTTAAGGATATCATAGTCCAGTTTAAAGACGTCATAGTCTGTATGGTTTTGGTTCAACCGTTTGGGGATGGACCAAGGAGTTGCTGGTTATCGGGACTCGCCACCTCTCTGAAGACGTTGAAGGATTACAACGGCATTGTATCAGAGGTGTGAAGAGATGCACCCTTCAACCGATATTGGTTGGGAGATCTATAGTCCAATTTGGGACTAAGATCAAAGATTTATGAGCATATGGGCTCAATTAATCTGAATTAGGGATCTGTGGCCAACTTGGGCTTAGCCCATTCAGTTAAAATGTTGAACATTTAATTAGGCCCAGTTCTTTTTCATTTAACAATTCCGAGCATTGGTTTGGGTTCTGACAATTGTTTTTGTCTTTTATTGAGTACTGAGCACTCATTATAGCTCTAGAGCTTTATTTAAAGAACAGTTTATGTTCTCTTAGCGCACACATGAGGAGCACGTGGCGTGCTTGGCGCTGTGCACCAGTTAATGAGCGCAGAGCACTTCTTGTGAAATAGCGCACACGTGAGGAGAACGTAGCGCGCTTGGCGCTGTGTGCTAGACAATGAGCGCAGAGCGCTTCTTGTGAAATAGCGCACACGTGAGGAGCACGTGGCGCGCTTGGCGCTGTGCGCCAGACAATGAGCGCAGAGCGCTTCTTTAAATTTGGAGCGCTAAGGCTCTGCAGCGCTGTGCGCTAGATTTGGAGCGCTGAAGCACTTCTTTTAATTTAGAGCACTAGGGCTCTTTTTAGGCAACTCTGCTCCCTGAGAATTAAATTCTCTCTTATAAGAGACTTTGTCTCATGGATTTAAGAATAAAGTTCTTATTTTATAGAAGATATTTCAATCTCTTATGTTTTTGGTAAAAGTCTTTGCCTTTAGGGATCCGTGATCCTAAGAGAATTGAATTATTCTCCCTCCTTTTTATTATGAGATGTTATGATCTCTTTGTGAAAGACAATTTGTCTTATAGCTCTATGATCTGGCAAAAGAACTAAGTTCTTTCTCTGATGAGATGCTTTGATCTCTTTATTTTATCTCGAAGAAATTCTTCTTCTGCCAAGAGCTTGCTCTTCTCTTTGAACTTTCTCAAAGTTTGTGGGGGGTTCCTCCTTTTTAGACTTGAAGTCTTGGGGCCTTTATATAGTGAAGGCTGATTTATTGAATCAGTTAAGGAGATCTTTTCTCTAATTGATTTGGGGATGTTTCCCCCGTTGGATTTTTGATCTAAGGGCTTCTGATTTACAGAACGCAATCTTCTTGTTTTTAACAATATTGGGAAGTTTTCCCATACACAATTTATTCTGTATTTTGGTGATTTTTAATCACCATTGGATCATTGATCCAACGGTGCTCTGATTTTCAGAGCATAATCTTTCCTGTTTGGAAAGATTCCGAGAAATGTTTCCTTAACAGAATTTTATTCTGGTCAATTGATAATTTATCATCTTCATTAGATCTTTGATCCAACGGTGGAGAACATTTAGTTCCAGCGCTAGCACTCTTGTGCTTTGCACGTGAGCACTGCAACAGAGTATTTGACTCTCAGCGCTGGCGCTGCCAGCGCCAGCGCTCTCATGCTTTGCTCGTGAGCGCTGCAACAGAGTCTTTGACTCTTAGCGCTGGCGCTGCTAGCGCTGCAACAGTGACTTTGACTCTTAGCGCTGGAGCTGCTAGCGCGAGCGCTCTCGTGCTTTGCACGTGAGCACTGCAATAGAGTCTTTGACTCTTAGCGCTGGCGCTATTATGAAGCGCTGCTTCATTTCAAATTTCAAAATTTGAACAGGGCTTTACTCTGATCCGGGGAAACAAATGCCCCCCTACCGTTGCGCTCACGTAGCTCACACGTGAGTGCAGCGGTGGCAGCATCTGCGCCATTAGATGAACTTGGAAGTTGAAACGACTCTCAGTGCCTATAAATAGAACCTTTGGCCCTTGAGATGGTCTCTGTTATCTTCTTACTTTTTTTCTGAGAATTTTCTCCTTCAGAGCATAGCTCTTCGTCTTAAGAATTTTCTTAGAGATAGAACTCTGTCAAAAATTTAGGTAAATATTAAATCTTTGAAGGGATTAGTTAATAATATAGGGTTTCACCCGTTAACGGAGCCCTGCTCTTTTCAGATCATAGATCTAAAGAAAACATATTTAGGATTTCGTTAACAGAGCTTTTCTTTCTTGAAATCATAGATCTAAAGAGATCTTTCTTAGGGTCTCTTAACCCATTTTTTTAAGAAGAACTATTAGAGTTCATCTTGCAGATCTTAAAGATCTCGGAGTTTTTTAACTCAATAAAGCTTTGCTTTTTAAGGTTTTTGATGGATTATTCCATCTTCGCAGAGCATGGCTCTTAGAATTCTCGGAAATTTTTTTTATTCTCCTCATAATTGATTTTGACAGGTGTCACTCTTGTCTGCAGAGCGTTGCTCTCGAGGAGTTTAACTTCTTGACCCGAGGAGTCTCTCATTAAATGAGAATCTTTTTTAGGACTTCTCCTTTATTTGCACAAATTTGAATTCGTTGGGTCTCTTAATCAGAACTTATTTTCTCTGTGAGAATATTAAGAGTTGTTTAAATCCCCGTGTCTGTTTCAATAAGCTTTTTCTTAAACAGTCTGCCCACTAAACTCTCACTGATTTTCCTTTTCAGACGTTATGGCCGCTCATCTGTATGATCTTGACGAGATTATTTCTTATGGAGACATTCGCGCACTAGGCCGCTGCCAGAACAAGGAGTTTACAAACGCTCAGTGCGTCGAAATCATGCGTCGCTTTGATGAATACAATGGTCGACTGCTTCCGCGTTGTTCCGCTCTTTTGAAGCTCATTGTGAGAGCGATCTGGGAAGCACTTCTTTTATTCTATGACGGCATGCCGCTTAAAGCATTGGATGACGCCGAAGATAAGGTACACTCAGTGTATCTGATGGGCCTAATCTCAAAGAAAAGGCGAGATATTTTTGTTGATATTCTGCATCAAACTTTTCAACAGGCGACGATAATTGCTGCCTATCGAAGGGCGGAGGACATCAGTGAGGACCCTGACGCTTGTATTCGTGAGAGGAAGCATACGAGAATGGTCCGAGAGGCCCGAAACATTTTAGATGGCCTAACTTTTGAATTTCTCAATCAATGTCCTAGATTTGATGTCTTGTCATTGTAAACATTTTAATGATGTTTTTGTTTACCGTTTTCATCACTGTATGAATTTTCTGAAGTATGAATAGACAATTTTTGTTTCCGTGTGTTTATTTTATGCACTAAACCTTTTCCGCACATACATAAATGGGTATGGTTCGGACGCAAAATTGAACGTAAATCAAATGTTCTCCTTATTGCCTTGCATAATATGTGATTGATGTCCGTAGGTTATGCCTTTTTGTTTTGACTTGGCGCAAAGCAGTTGACGTACTCTTGAGCAATACCTCGATTTCGACGGCATGTAATTTTGGTGAGTGTGGCTTGTAGATAATAAGTAACAGTTCGTCTTGGACTCTTTGTTGGGTTGCGATGGCTTAGGAAACAGGTTCGGGTCTACTGCCTAAGACTTTTCAACTTTATGAGCCGTGAGGGTCTCATAAAGATTTTTCTCCCTACGAGTCGAGAGGATCTCGTAGGTGTAATTTCTCCTTAGGGATCGTGAGGATTCCTAAGTGTGTTTTCTCTTGAGAGTCGTAAGGATCTCACAAGAGAATTTTCTTCCTTACAAGTCGAGAGGACTCGTAAGTAGCTGATGAGTTGACATACTTCCGAATCAAAGCATTGCTTTGACGGGGAGGTCGAGAGTTGACTTTGGCCGTTTTCCATGAAGTCAGGATTGACTTTAGCCGTGTTCCACGGGGTCAGGGGTTGACTTTGGCTATATGGGGTCAAGATTGACTTTAGCCATACGGGGTCAAGATTGACTTTGGCCATATAGGGTCAGGATTGACTTTGGCCATACGGGTTCATGATTGAATTTAGCCATATGGGGTCAGGATTGACTTTGGCCCGATGGGGGCAATATTGACTTTGGCCATACGGGGTCAGGATTGACTTTAGCCATACGGGATCAAGATTCGGTTGTCTATGCACCGCCGAGTCCTGGGACTGGAAACTTTGCTGTGGCTCCTCTTTGTTGATGTTACGTCTGTATCCTGCTGAAATGAGGAGGAACGCCGTTGATGGTCTCTAAGATGTAGATGTCACCTTCGAAATCTGGAACTAGGGATTTTGCCATGGCTTCGCTTTGCTGACGTTGCGTCTGCTGTAATGAGACGAATGTCGAGATGGTCTTTAGGTTGTCTGTGAACCGTCGAGATTTGGAACTAGGGATTTTTCCATGGCTCCGCTTGATTGTCGCATCTGAATCCTGCTGGAATGAGGAGGAACGGTGTTGTGCGTCTCCAGGCTGTAGATGCGGCCGTCGAGACTTGGAACTATGGACTCTGTCGTGGCTCCAAGATAGTCTCTAGGCTGTCTGTGTGTAAGTCGATGTGCAACACCCCACGAGTTGCGGGGAGGCGGAAATATGAAAAACGATCTTGTTTTGTATGTAAACATCGACTAACCTAAGATCTTTGCTAAACGATAATTAACAACAAGCATAGAGTTCTAAGCTACTATGTAAAGAGATTATACCAAATGATTCTAGTCCTTCGTCTTTACGATCTCTTCATCCTCCTCGGCCTCCTCCAAGTGATAGATGATCCACCTGAGAACCCTAATCCAAGCTATAACTTCTAGACTGGAGATTACTTAGTTTCTCTAGTTGCTAATCAAAGTAACTAAGATGATATAGAGTTAGGTTATGGAGTGTTTAGCTATACTAATCCTTGGTCTCAACTCATGAATGGTAGGATTAGGGTTTGAAGAAAGAGTGAGCTTGAGGAGAGAGAAGGTGGAGATGATAATCAAATGAGAAAAGCTTCTCACTTGAATATATAAAGCATAATGAATTATCAAATAAAATGAATTAAATGATTATTCACCATGCTCCGTTTATTCAACAAGAGTGATTCACCATATGAGTCATTAAGTAATTAATGATGCATTAATGATGCATTAATGATATGATGAATCACACAAATGAGTCACAAAAGCAATTAATGAAAATGCCACCTTAACCTCCTTAGTCACCATCCTTCTAGAAGCTTCCCGGAAAATTACGAGAATGCCCCTCGCATCCGTGAAAATACGGAAAAACTTTAGACTATATAAATCCAATAACCCGATACTAGAATCTGGCTTAAACCAAAGCCGGCTAGTAAAAACTGTCCGAATGTCGTACGTGCGTTTAAATACGTATGCGTCCGAACCCTTTGTCGTAAAACCTTACGACCTCTATATCTTTTCGCCTGGAGTTGGGAAAACTCTGTGTGGGACTCTAAAGACTCGACTACTACGCTGGCAGTGGGTTTAACCACAGACCGCAAGCGGCACTAGCTGTACGTAACGGTCCCCAGGTAGATGTCGATAAGAAGGTCGGTGAGGATACCCATCTGAACTCCTACTGAGCCTGTGCGTGACAATATCCGTGCAGTCCGGTCTGTTCATCTAAGAGTATCGCATGTATGGTCTAGGGAGGTGGTAAACGTCAGACCCCTAATAACCGTACAAGTCATGTCGGTATGGCTTTATCACCATCCGAGAATCTACTGATCAATCTATCAGTAATTCTCAATCAGCCATGGCCAGGGACTTATGGTAATGACCAACCGATCACTGTACGATATCAACTCCCTATACCGGGAGAGACGAATCCCTAACAGTCACTCACTGCCTCCACGTGGCTCGGGACTGTGCCCAACTAAAACATGTTTGCACGACTCCTTTTAACCGTGGTAGGGTAGTAATCAAAGCACAGTGGGAACTCACACGAGATAAATGACGACTTTAAGTCAACGGACTATCTGCATACATGTCACCTGAGAACTGCTATCTGACGTTAGGTATAAATACCATCCAGTCAGTTCTCGGCGAGTCCTGTCCGGTGTACTTACACCCAGTGAGCATCTGTATACAATCTTAGGTGCACTCCACCAATGGCTGTGGGACCAATCCATCGCCCCTCCTCAGGGTCTAGATATGTATACACCAGTCTACTCCGGAGTATCGATGCCCAGTCTTGATACTCCTGCGACCAGGGACATCTAAGGATGTGCCTATTGACTATCCAGCTCCCACTAGTATGACTGCCATCACAACGCCGGAAGTCAGGCAAACACCCTATGGGCTTTATCAACACGTGTATATATATATATATGAATACTATGCAAAATATATCATATGTTAAGATAAAGACAAACCAAATAGCGTACTATCATATTAAGCAAGACTGTTATGTACATACATATCCCCAGTATCCTATACAATGAAGGCCTCTAGGGCATATATCTCCAACAATCTCCCACTTGCACTAAGGCCTATAATTGGCGCAATGAGTACCCACTGTCTTCACTATATCCAGTTGCTGGAGTACCGCATGCCCAACATCTCAAACAACCTCTCGAACTGAACTTGAGGGATGGCCTTTGTGAATGGATCTGCCGTGTTGTCTTTTGTAACCACTCTCCGTACCTCGATCTCCTGACGATCAACGATCTCCTTGATCAGGTGAAAACGCCTTAAGATATGCCTGGATTTCTGATGGGACCTGGGTTCCTTCGCCAATGCTACGGCCCCATTGTTATCACAATACAAAGGTATTGGATTGGTAATGGACGGAACACCTGAAGTTCAGAGATGAACTTCCTCATCCAGACAGCCTCTTTTGCGGTTTCATTAGCAGCTATATACTCAGCCTCCATAGTTAAGTCTGCGACGGTATCCTTTTTGGAACTCTTCCAACATACCGCCCCTCCATTGAGGGTAAACACAAAACCCGAAATGGATTTAGAATCATCTTTGTCATTTTGGAAGCCGGAGTCGGTAAAAGCCTCTACCTGGAGGTTCCCATTACCGTAGATCAAGAACATCTCCTTAGTCCTTCTCAGGTACTTGAGAATTTTCTTTACCGCTATCCAATGTTTCTCACCTGGGTCAGACTGATACCTGCTTACCACACCAAGTGCGTAAGCTACATCCGGTCTTGTACATAAAATCGCATACATTATAGATCCTACCGCCGAAGCGTAGGGTAAAATGCTCATGCGATCCCTCTCTTCATCAGTCTTTGGAGACATCTCTTTGGAGAGGGTGATCCCGTGACAAGCGGGCATGTTACCGCGCTTGGAATCTTCCATACTAAACCTCTTTAGTATAGTGTCAATATACCTGGACTGTGAAAGTCCCAACATTCTATTAGATCTATCACGATAGATCTTAATGCCCAAAATGTAGGTTGCATCACCCAAGTCTTTCATGGAGAATTTCTGTGACAAGAAGAGCTTTACTGATTGTAGCATAGGGACATCATTCCCTATCAGTAGTATGTCGTCGACGTACAAAACGAGGAAGACTACTGCTCCTTCTACAATCTTCCTATAAATACATGGTCCATCTACATTTTTGATAAAGTCAAACTCTTTGACTGTCTCATCAAAGCAGATGTTCCAACTTCGCGATACTTGCTTTAATCCATAAATGGATTTAAGCAACCTGCACATTCTTCCGCTGCTCCTACTGTCTAAGAAACCTTCTGGTTGATCCATGTAAACACTCTCTTCTAAATGTCCATTTAGAAAAGCTGTTTTTACATCCATTTGCCAGATTTCATAGTCATGGAAGGCAGCAATGGCAAGCAGGATCCGAATGGATTTAAGCATAGCTACAGGTGAAAAGGTTTCATCATAGTCCAATCCTGGTCTTTGACGAAAACCTTTTGCAACGAGTCTAGCTTTGTAGGTTTCCACTTGTCCAAGTGCACCAATTTTCTTTTTGAAGATCCACTTGCATCCAACTGGTTTCACCCCAGGAGGAGCAACTTCTAAAGTCCATACTTTATTGGTGTACATGGATTCCATTTCGGATCTCATAGCATCCAGCCACTTCATTGAGTCAATACTCGTGATAGCCTGCTGAAAACTAGTAGGCTCATTATCATCGATGATGCAATCCTCTCGATCCCCATCTAGAAGAAAACCATAGTATCTCTCTGGAGGATGAGAAAACCTACTAGATCTGCGGAGTGGCGTTGCTTCGTCATGTTCTATTGAAATCTGAGGTTCTTTTAAGTTCTCGGTAGCAGTTTGAGGTTCTGGAATTTCTTCCAGCTCTACCGCGCTCCCACTAATTTCTTTTGCAAGAAATTCGCTCTCTAAGAAGACAATGTGGCGAGCGACAAACACCTTTTGTTCTTCAGTGTGGTAGACCATGTACCCCTTGAATGTTTGGGGTATCCTACAAACTTGCACAAAACCGATCGTGCCTCGAGCTTGTCCGGTCTATACTTTCTAACATATGCCGGACACCCCCATATCTTGATATACTTGAGATATGGTCTCTTCCCGCTCCATATTTCATATGGAGTGGTAGGCACAGACTTAGTTGGAACTCTATTCAATAAGTATGCTGCAGATTCTAGAGCAAATCCCCAGAAGGAAAGTGGCAACTCAGCACTACTCATCATTGAACGCACCATATCTAATAGCGTACGATTCCTCTTTTCTGATACACCATTATGCTGAGGTGTATAAGGCGGAGTAAGCTGAGAGAGAATTCCATTCTCTTTTAAGTATTCAAGGAAACTGGTACTTAAGTATTCTCCACCTCGATCAGATCGAAGTGCCTTGATACTTTTACCGGTTTGTTTCTCTACTTCATTTTTATACTCCTTAAACTTCTCAAAGGCCTCTGATTTATGTTTCATTAAGAACACATGTCCATACCTAGAGAAGTCATCAGTAAAAGTGATGAAGTAAGAGTGACCGCTTCGCGCATGTGTAGATATTGGACCACATACATCACTGTGTACAAGTCCCAAGAGTTCAGTAGCTCTTGCTCCGTGTCCGGAGAACGGAGATTTGGTCATTTTTCCTTTGATACATGATTGACAAGTTGCATATGATGAATATTCAAACGGATCTAGATATCCATCTTTATGTAACTTATTCAACCTTGTTTCATTTATATGACCAAGTCTACAATGCCATAGGAAGGCTTGATTTGAATCTGTAGCCTTTCTTTTGAGTGTGTTTTGAATATCGAAAATTCGATGATGATTAAGTATGTATATGCCGTTTTCCAGTGTGCCATACCCAATCAGTTCTTGATTTAGGAGAATGTTCATGACATTACTTTCAAGTGCAAAATTATATCCTTTATTAGACAACAAAGATACTGATATAATATTACACAGCATACTGGGAATACAAAAACAGCTGTACAATACCAAAACGTGCCCACTAGTCAACCCTAGGTGATACTCCCTTATTGCAACAGCATCTACATGCATTCCATTGCCCATCCGGAGAGTCATATCACCTGCCCCCAGTACTCTACTATTTCTCAGATCCTGCAATGAATTACAGATGTGAGAACCAGAACCGGTATCAAGTACCCATGATGTAGAGTTTACTGAAAGACAATTTTCGATTACGAACACACCTGAAGCAGAAGCAACCGCTTGCTTCGTGTCCTTTGCCTTGAAGGCCATACAGTCCTTCTTCCAGTGCCCTTACTTGTGACAATAATGGCATTCGCTTATATCCGCTTTCACCCTTCCTGCCTTGTTCTTTCCCTGCACCTTCTTGACCCCACCTTTCGGTTTGATGGCTTTCATCTTCTTCTTCCCTTTAGCTTTCGCTTTAGATTTAGAAAAGGATGATTGGCCAGCATACAGAACGGGGGCCTTCTCTTTTTTCAAGGAGGTCTCTGCTACCCTCAACATGTTGAGGAGCTTTGGAAGATCAGCTTCCATTTCGTGCATGTTGAAGCTAAGCACGAACTGAGAGAAGGTGTAGGGAAGGGACTGCAAAATCAAGTCGATATACAAATCGTTCTCTAGCACGCATCCCAGGTTTGCGAGTTCCTCAATGAGGCTGATCATTTTGAGGACGTGCTCTCCTACAGGCGATCCTGGAGCTAACCTCATATGGAAGAGTTTCCTTGAGGTCTCGTACCTTGCGATACGGGAGTGCTCTCCATATAATTCCTTAACATGGAGAAAGATGGATACAATATCCATACTCTCATGCTGTTTCTGGAGTTCATTGTTCATGGACGCCAGCACGATACACTTAGCTCGCTCACAATCCAGATCCCAAGTTTTGCGAACTTCCTTGTCCACAACTGAGGAATCTGGTCCAGGGATAAGGGGAGAACAGCGGTGGTAACATATGCTACTTTGTCATAAGTCAGTGCAATGTTGACGTTCCTTAGCCATTCTTTATAGTTCTGCCCGGTCAGTATATTTTTTTCAAGTAATAGTTTTAGTCCTGTCATGGTAGCTGCTAGAGAGAGAGAAAAGAAAACACTCAGCATATGCTTCTTGCAAGTTTAGATTGGTTATTAGTTTATCTAAACAGGATGGCTCCCACTGTTCCCTCAAATCCTTCTTCAAAACCTAAAAGAAGAACTAGTCAGGATTTAATCACACGTCACAATACTTGCTTAACATTTCAGCCAGACTGGTGTTGGTACTTCGAGGAAGGTTTTCCAACGCTTTCGCGAAGTTCCTTAATTAAATAATCTCTTTTCCCTGGAGGCGTAGCCCCTCTAACACCTTTCTAGTCACCTACTTGGTTTATAGCATTGATTGTTAAGTGAGAAAAATTCCCGAGAGTAATCCTACTCATCAGTGGGATCGGGATCCAACTATCATTGTATGATGCACTAGATGGAAGCCACTCTAGTCACCACACTCCAGAAGGTATGCTAAATCTGCAAGTTTCCTTTATGTTTGAAACTCCCGATGTGATTTTTATACCCCAAGCTCTTATAGACCTTGACGTAGGCCAACAAGTCATAAGACGCAAGTCAAGTTCTACCCGTCATTGTCCTGATTAATTTAGGTACATCGTACATGCCCTTGACGTAGGCCAACAAGGCTGTACGTCTGTCCTATATTAATGCATCTATCTATGCAACAAATAAGCAAGCCACACTGCTACCATTCACTATGCCTTGACGTAGGCCAACAAGCATAGCATGAATACGATGTGCTGTCTATTTGAAACGACGGAGGGTTACGACTGGTTTTTGGCAAAAAACCGTTAACGTAGTGAACTTGATTTGATCGAAGAAACCATGATAGCTTTTATTAAATGGAGTGGTTTAAGCTCCGCATTTAAAATTTGCTTTTTGAAGAAAAACCGAGTGGTTTTAGAAATTGTTCCAACGATTCAGTTTAGGTTTTATTTTTCCTTTGCATTAATAATAATGCGTCCCATCATTAACCTATCATTACAGATAACAACGAAAATACAACGTCCTCTTATGCCATTCGCATTCGCCACGGGGTCCCGTCATCACCCGTTAGGTTACTTAACTAACGGCAGAGCGGGGGCTGGGCTAGCGCGGGTGTAAAACATAAGTGACGTCTAAATAGCTATCATATATAGATATTGTACATTCGTCAGACGTAATAATAGGCATTCCAGATCACAGATAAACTTTATTGGATATGCAAGCAATCCGCATTTCTTTTGAGCCTGTAAGAAAAGACGGATTACACTGTTGTAATGAATAGCCATTACCCCACCCCAGACCCCTATGGGTACTTCAAACTACCCGCCAAGTAGCCGAAGTGAAGCGGTCTCCCTCAGCAACGTGAGTAGGCCACTAAGCACTTCGAAATACCCGGTAGTTTGTGCACCCCACCTTGGGTCTATCCTAGGAGCAAAAATAGTAAAAAGAAATAATACAACGGTGGCTACAACTGCAATCTGGATGTGCCCCGCAAAATAATATTACAATTTATTACAATTACATCGAATGAATTAATACAATAACCCATCACACAACCCGGCTAATCATCACAACAGTCCAATATAGTTCATATCCACAAACAGCTAAAAAACATTACAGATATGTGCAACCCCCTGCCAACCGACATACTAGCAGTTAGGAGAGGTTTACGAACACATAATACAGTTCACAGATATAATCAAACAAGCAAACATTATATAATTTCGATCGATTAAACACATTAAATTCTACTCCAAATCTTCTCTGTAAATTTGAAACCTGAGCAGAAAATAAACAATACCAGAAAATACAAAATATCACAAAAGATGCACAGAGGAAAACTGGGCTGAATCGGCCCCAACTCGGCCACGGATCCGCGGCGGATCGGTG
The DNA here is from genome assembly GCA_030015575.1 of Agapanthus africanus. NCBI lineage: Eukaryota > Viridiplantae > Streptophyta > Magnoliopsida > Asparagales > Amaryllidaceae > Agapanthus > Agapanthus africanus. The sequence goes on along the minus strand of CM057347.1, from coordinate 526,130,643 downwards.
GGATCGGCCGCGGTTCTGCGGCTCAGTAGCCGATTCAGGAGTCCATTTTTCTTCTGTGTTCTTATATTTTCATGCTGGTCATTCTGGAGGTCCGTGAAAAATTTTTAGACCTCATTTTTAAATCGACAGAAACTATGCAATATCGGTGTATTTTCCGGTTTGTTTTTCGTTCGAAATTCATACGACTTTGCAAGTGAGTTAATTATTGTTTAATGAGGCTCTGATACCACTATAAGTCGATGTGCAACACCCCACAAGTTGCGGGGAGGCGGAAATATGAAAAACGATCTTGTTTTGTATGTAAACATCGACTAACCGAAGATCTTTGCTAAACGATAATTAACAACAAGCATAGAGTTCTAAGCTACTATGTAAAGAGATTATACCAAATGATTCTAGTCCTTCGTCTTTACGATTTCTTCGTCCTCCTCAGCCTCCTCCAAGTGATAGATGATCCACCTGAGAACCCTAATCCAAGCTATAACCTCAAGACTTGAGGTTACTTAGTTTCTCTAGTTGCTAATCAAAGTAACTAAGATGATATAGAGTTAGGTTATGGAGTGTTTAGTCTATACTAATCCTTGGTCTCAACTCATGAGTGGTACGATTAGGGTTTGAAGAGAGAGTGAGCTTGAGGAGAGAGAAGGTGGAGATGATAATCAAATGAGAAAAGCTTCTCACTTGAATATATAAAGCATAATGAATTATCAAATAAAATGAATTAAATGATTATTCACCTTGCTTCATTTATTCAACAAGAGTGATTCACCATATGAGTCATTAAGTAATTAATGATGCATTAATGATGTATTTAATGATATGATGAATCACATAAATGTGTCACAAAAGCAATTAATGAAAATGCCACCTTAACCTCCTTAGTCACCATCCTTCTAGAAGCTTCCCGGAAAATTACGAGAACGCCCCTTGCATCCGTGAAAACACGGCAAAACTTTAGACTGTATAAATCCAATAACCCGATACTAGAATCTGGCTTAAACCAAAGCCGGCTAGTAAAAACTGTCCGAATGTCGTACGTGCGTTTAAACACGTATTCATCCGAACCCTTTGTCGTAAAACCGTACGACCTCTATATCTTTTTGCCTGGAGTTGGGAAAACTCTGTGTGGGACTCTAAAGAATCGACTACTACGCTGACAGTGGGTTTAACCACAGACCGCAAGCGGCACTAGCTGTACGTAACGGTTCCCTGGTAGATGTCGATAAGAAGGCCGGTGAGGATACCCATCCGAACTCCTACTGAGCCTGTGCGTGACAATATCCGTGCAGTCCGGTCTGTTCGTCTAAGAGTATCGCATGTATGGTCTAGGGAGGTGGTAAACGTCAGACCCCTAATAACCGTACAAGTCGTGTCGGTATGTCTTTATCACCATCCGAGAATCTACTGATCAATCTATCAGTAACTCAATCAGCCCTGACCAGGGACTTATGGTAATGACCAACCGATCACTGTGCGATATCAACTCCCTATATTGGGAGAGACAAATCCCTAACAGTCACTCACTGCCTCCACGTGGCTCGGGGCTGTGCCCAACTAAAACCTGTTTGTACAACTCCTTTGAACCGTGGTAGGGTAGTAATCAAAGCACAGTGGGAACTCACACGAGACAAATGACGACTTTAAGTCAACGGACTATCTGCACACATGTCACCTGAGAACTGCTATCTGACGTTAGGTATAAATACCATCCAGTCAGTTCTCGGCGAGTCATGTCCGGTGTACTCACACCCAGTGAGTATCTGTATACAATCTTAGGTGCACTCCACCAATGGCTGCGGGACCAATCCATCGCCCCTCCTCAGGGTCTAGATATGTATACACCAGTCTACTCCGGAGTATCGATGCTCAGTCTCGATACTCCTGCGACCAGGGACATCTAAGGATGTGCCTATTGACTATCCAGCTTCCACTAGTATGACTGCCATCACAACGCCGGAAGTCAGGCAAACACCCTATGGGCTTTATCAACACGTGTATATATATATATATATATATATATATATATGAATACTACGCAAACTATATCATATGTTAAGATAAAGACAAACCAAATAGCGTACTATCATATTAAGCAAGACTGTTATGTACATACATATCCCCAGTATCCTATACAATGAAGGCCTCTAGGGCATATATATCCAACACAGTGAACCTTCGAGATTTGGAACTAGGGACTTTGCCATGGCTCTGTTTGTTGACGTCGTATCTGCTTCTGGTTGACACGAGAAGGAACGCCATTGTTGATCTCTTGAGATGCAGATGTTGCCATTGAGACTTGGTTCTCTTTCTGATGGAGCCTGGTGGGATGACATGGTTCCCTCTTTGTTTTTGCCCCTGGATTGTATACAGGGATCAATGTAATTTCACCTGTAGGGCAAAAAGTTTCATTCTTTCATTTTTTTTCTTTCCGCGATGCTCTATCATTTCAGCTTTTTATATCGCAAAAGTCACGATTGCCCAATCATTTCGGCTATTTCCGCGGTGCTCAATCATTTCGGCTATTTCTTCTTTTTACTCGCTGTTTTTTATTGCGAGTTGCCCAATCATTTCGGCTGTTTTTGTATGCATATATTTTACTTGCTGATTTTGTTGCAAGTTGCCCCATCATTTCGGCTATTTCATATGCATTTATGGCTCGCTGACTTTTGCCGCGACTATGGAACTCGGGGTCCGGTACCAATTTAGGCATCAATATCGCTACAACTGAGACATTGTCAGGAGCGAATCATCATTTGCCTTTGTCGGTTCGAGCAAAGATGGCTTAGCAATCAGGGTTAGGATCCTGTCGACTAAGGCTTTTAACTTCATGAGCCGTAAGGGTCTCATAAAGGTGTTTCTCCCTACGAGTCGTGAGGATCTCGTAAGTGCGTTTTCTACTTAAAAATCGTGAGGATTCTTAAGTGTATGTTCTCTTATAAGTAGTAAGGATCATACAAGAGTGTTTTCTCCTTATAAGTCGAGAGGACTTATAAGGGTCGTTCACCGGGTGAGCGTATCCCTAGTCGCTGGTGGGACTCTGTTAGGGAAATGTTTATTCATGCTCGTGAATTGTATACAAGGGTCAGCATTGAACCGCTTGTAGGGCAAAATTGGGGTGTATGACGGCTTAAGAACAGGTTCAGATCCCTGTGGCTTAAGAACAGGTTCAGATCCCTGACGGCTTAAGGCTTTTGAATCCTATGAGCCGTGAGGGTCTCAAAGGGTAATTCTCCTTACGAGTCGTGAGAATCTCGTAAGTGTGATTTCTCCTTAGGAATCGTGGGGATCCCTAAGTGTGTTGCTCCCTTGTGAGTCGTAATGATCTCACGCAGGTATTTTCTCTTCACAAGGTCGAGAGGACCTTGCAAGTGTCTTTTAACAAGATTGCGCCCTTTCGGATTTTCACAAACTCGCCGATAGTCCTGCTGTTTTTTCTCACGGAGCCCTTTCGGGTTTTCATCCGTGCCCATCTCGCTTATGGGCGTATCGTTTTTTCTTCTTCTTTTTTTTATATATTTTTTTTATTTTTTGCGTCAGCCTTGGGATGCTGAGGTCCATAGTAGTTTATAGACGTCTCGGTCAGGCGTAGTATTTCTTCAAGAAACGGCCGTTTATTGGCCTGAAGGGTCTTTCGCCATGCATATCCATAAGAAAATAAGCCCCACCCTGGTAGACTTTGTCTATGATGTACGGGCCTTCATAGTTCGGCTCAAATTTCCCCCGTTTGGTACGATTGGGGATCATAGATCTCTTGACTACTAGCACGAGTTCGCCTTGGCGGAATGTTCTCGGCCTAGTTATTCTCTCGTATGAGCGCGTCATTTTTGCTTTGTAAGCTTCCAAGTTTTGCTGCGCCATGAGCCGGGTTTCGTCAAGGGCGTCGAGCTCCTCAAGCCGAAGATGAGTATTGTCTTCGTCTGTTAGCTCGTAATAAACCGCCACTCGTAAGGAGGATAACTCTATCTCCAAGGGGAGTACTGCTTCAGCGCTGAATACCAATGCATACGGCGTTGTGTTTGTAGCCGTTTTGAATGTAGTTCGATATGCCCAGAGAGCTTTATGCAGTCTCTCGTGCCAGTCCTTCTTATTTCGAGACACCGTCTTCTTTATGATCTTCGTCAAGGTCTTTTTGAAAGCCTCAGCTAGACCATTAGCTCGGGGATTATAGACCGAAGAGCATCTCCAATCTATGTTATGTTGTTGTGCGAAGCGGCTGATTTTATGGGTTCTGTAGGCCGGCCCATTATCGGAGATAATCCGTCGTCGTGGAGTGCCGAACCGATAGATGACGTGTGTCTTAAAGAAATGGAGAATATTCTCCGTCTTCACTTCTCTTAGCGGTATTGCTTCTGCCCATTTAGAGAAGTAATCGGTTGTTGCCAGTATGAACCGATGACTTCTGGACGATGCTGGTTCAATGGGCCCGATTATGTCAGTTCTCCACATTTCGTACGGCCAGCTAGCTACCGTCGGGTGTAGCGGATTTGGATGCTGATGGATGAAGTTTCCATGAATCTGGCATGAGTGGCAATGCTTCGCGTATCCAAGGCAGTCCCGAATCATCGTGGGCCAATAGTAGCCCATTCTTTTGATCTTCAGCTTCATCTTTGGCCCGGTTTGATGAGATCCACAGAGTCCGTTGTGAGTTTCTTGGACGACTTTCCTCGCTTCTTCTGGTCCTAAGCATCTCAGCCATAGAGAATCAAATGATCTCTTATATAGTGTGTCATTGACGAAGGCAAAAGACAGAGCTCGTTTTATGAGCTGATGTCTCAAGGATGCATCTTCAGGTGTTCGACGGGATTTGAAGTAGTCTATAAAGACTTCTCTCCAATCCTTAGCCTTTTCCTGGTCCTTTATTTGTAGGGTCGTCGGCTTGGTCGCTCCCTTTCCTTCGGACGACTCTGGAGATATTTCTGCCGGTGCAAGAACCCGACGACTCTGCATAACGATCCTCACGTCATCGAGATTTTCGTCAGCCAGTTCTTTAGCGAGTTTGGTTAACGCATCCGCCTTGCTATTTTCCGCACGCGGTATGCTTTCCAGGGCTTAGGAGGGAATTTGAGTCAGCAATTGTTGCACTGTCTCACCGTACCTTATCAACTCTGGTTTGCACGTTTGATAGTCGCCGTTTACTTGGCTAACGACCAGCTGGGAATCTCCGTATATGAGGAGGTTTTCGATTCCCAAGTCGACAGCGATCTCAAGACCTGCTATCAAAGCTTCATACTCGGCCTCATTGTTCGTCCTCGGCTCTGTTAGGGAGAAGGCAAAGCGCATTATCCCCCTTGTGGAGTCACGAAGATAAGGCCTATCCCAGATTTGATTATGGGGGAGCTGTGCTTTCGCCTCTTCATGGAAGATACTCTATCGAAGTAGAGCTCCCATCGGGTATCACTTTATCCTCTCTCCCTGTCGATCGTGTCAAACGCGTGCTCATCTGGCAATTCGCAATTTAGGGGTGAATCGGCAGGTATCGGATGCTCAGCGAGGAAGTTGGCGATGGCCTGGCCTTTCACTGCCTTGAGAGGTCGATAAGTTATCGAGAATTCCATTAAGAGCAGGGCCCATTTAGCGAGCCGCCCTATTAGTATGGCTCTTGGCATCAAATATTTGAGAGGATCCACCTTTGATATAAGATGGATCTCATACGCCAACGCATAGTGCCCGAGCTTCGTTATCAAGAAGATCAACGCCAGGCAGTGTTTTTCAATGGGAGAGTAATTGTTTTCTGCCCCCGGGAGCACTCGACTCAAATAGTAGAGGGTCCTCTCTTTCCCTTTGTCGTTCTCCTGCGCCCATAGTGCGCCTAAGGAACCCTCAAGAGCGGTTGTGTACAGAATGAGGGTCGTTTTGGCGATCAGCTGGTTTTGGGCCGGTCGGCTGTTGGTGAGCAATGGCGACGAAGGTCTCTTTTCCTTTCCCCTTTTCATTTCGCGGCTCCGACTTTGAAGAGGAAGGCCTATGGCCCATCTGGTTCATTTGGGCTAGTTTGTCTATCAAGGCCTGAAAGGTGGTCGGCTTGAAGAACATCATGAACTGGGATATGGTCGCCTGCGGATCGAGTGTACCCACGAACATGCCTACCGCAGGAGCTTCTTCGATGCGTTGTTAGCATTTCGACCATAGGTTCCGCCACCGGATTGCATACTGAACCCATGTTTCTCCCGGCTTCACTCTGGCATTGATCAACGCCGTGATTGGGGTGCGTTCGCCGGCGCTTACGAACCATTTTGTAAACAGTAGCTCCATTTCTACAAATGTCTTAACAGAGTCATTCCGGAGCTCAGAGTACCATTCAAACGCTGTCTCCGACAAGCTGCCAATAAACTGGCGAAATAGGAATTTGTCGTCACCTCCGGTATTGCCGCAGAGATCCCTGAACTGAGCGACATGCTGATGGGGGTTGCATGTCCCCTTGTATACATGAAATTTAGGGATTGTGTATCCTGGCGGGTACTTAATCTGATCGTACCAGCTGGGATAGGTTCGCTCAGTTCTGATGACTTGGCCAGCAACTTCGTTTGCTTGATAAGCTCGTATCTGTTGAGCTATATAGTCGTCAAAGGCGGCTTTGGAGATGACCTCTTCTTTGGCTACTGATAGAGCCGGAAGAGGGTTTGATGTCTCCCCTCTGTCATCTTCAAGGATTATTGGAAGGTCTTCAACTGGAGGATCCGGTTGTATCATCATCCCGACCATATCTTGGAACAGGAGCGCCATTTGTTTTATGTTGACCGCTTGTTCTGCTGCCTCTTTGTCTTTCTTCTCAAGGATTCTGCGGAGGAACCAGGCATCGGTTTCTTGTTCCTGACGCTGCTCCGACGACGTCTCCGGGCTTTCTTTTCGCCCAGTGAGTGCGGCCATCTGTGTTAGCATCTCCTGGAGCTTTTGCTGCTGCTCCTGAGTTTTTGTCACAGACCGTGTGAGCGGTCGATGACCCATAGAAGCACGAATTTCCTCTTTTCCGGACGCCAAATAAAAAGTATGCACCACCATGCCCCCAAACTTGGGGCATTTGGATTCAGTGCTTTTGAGCTCTATCATAGACACGGGGATTTTCTCCGGCCTTCTTCTTTTGTGAACGGTCGAACTTGAGGGGGCCGTTGTAGCGGGCACCCAAGTAGACGACACCTTCTGTGGCATGACACGGTGGTCCTTTTCTTGCCGAATCTTCATTTTCTTTGGTTGGCGAGAGTAGTCTTGGTTAATCTCAGAGTCTTGGACCCTTCGCCAGACCCTGTGAATTTTGGAGGACAGCCGCTGAGGGGGCTGCTCTAGCTTTGCTTTTGTGATCTTTTCAGCAGGCGGAGGAGACTTTTCAGCATGGCAGTTGGCGAATTCCTGCATACCCTGTTAAGTGGTTCAAACCTGTTCCCAGTTGGAACAGCATCATCAACTTCCATCGTTGGAGGTGATGGGGTAAGTCTAGAAGGGGAACTGCCCCCAGTTTTCCTCACTCGGCGCCAGTGGCGACGTCGAGCATATCTTGTAGATGGTATTGGCTCAGTCACGGGGGTAGCTCCATCATGCCTCCTTTTCTGGTGAAGGGTTGCTGTCGGTACCAGCATATCGAAGACAGACGTCCGCTGAGAAGAAACGTCCAACTTGTCGAAGACTGACCCTTGGGCAGAAGAAGCAGCTTTGGTGACTTCGCCTGAAGCGGGAATTGGAACGGACAGTCTTGTGAAGACCGATCTTTTAGCAGGAGAAGCCCCTTTTACGACTTCGTTCGTCGGAGTTGTAATGGCTATCCGCTTCGGGATAACTCCCTCGGGTATTGCAGGCTTCTTCACGGGCCCGCTTGAGCTTTGGCCCAGTCTGTTAAAGACCGAGGCATTGGACTTGGACGAACCGTTGAGAGGGGTCGCGACAGTTGTAAGCCGATCAAAGACCGATTACTTCGGAGCTTCTTGCGGCGGCAGTGGGGCGTTGAAGCTCATTGGTGGGAGCATGGTCCCGAAGAACAGTCCAGTGGTGGCTTGAGTCACCTGTTCCACTGGCATGGCGAAGATGGAGACCGCTTGGGGCCCATAGGTCACTCCTCCAGCGAGGACGGAGTGGGAGTTGCTGTTGCAGTTAGTGCAGCTTGAAGCCATTGATCTTTTCTGCACGGAGCAAGGAACCAAATCTTAGTACCTCGAACCCATAGGCAACCATAGCAGACCGCGATTTGTTCGCGAAACATGACACACGAAATGTGGAGTGGAAGGACGAAAAGGTCCCACCGGGCGTACCAGAATCTGTTCTTGGCCAAAAACGGGAGACGGAACCGCGTAGGTTCGTCTTGCCTGAATTTGGGGGCATATGCTATTTGGTTTTATCTGTCCACCTATCCAAAGATGCCAAGTTGATTTATGGCACCATATATCGGAGGTTTGGACAGATGCGGCCATTGTAGCAGACTTCGTCAGATTCCCCCTCATTTGAGGGGTTCTTTTTTATTGTGGGGACGCTCTTCCCTGCAGGCGCAAGCCCTTGCAGTTAATTATGCTACCGCATCGCGGTAACCACTTTCTCCTTCTCCGGATGGTTTAGTGGCGTGTGTGTTTTTTTTTGGTTGCCCGTGGATTGTATACGAAGACTAATTTATGTTGTCGCCCGTAGGGCGTGAATTAGTCCAAATCCGTATTTTCTTAGATTTGGGTTTGGGTTTGGGTTGGGTTTAAAGATCGTTAATCTCATTTTAAACTAAGATCATCTTAAACGTTTATTAAGAATACGCTAGTCTAATTTTAGACTCAGATCTACTCAACAGGATTTTGGGATCATTTACATCGAACGAAAGAATATTTGGACTCTATCGTTTTAGTTTAGGAACGTTGCGGTCCATAAGTTTAAGGACATCATGGTACATGGAGGTTAAAGACGTCATAGTCTGTGGGGTTTAGTTTAGGGACGTTGCAGTCCATAAGTTTAAGGATATCATAGTCCATGGAGCGTCTGGTTGTCGGGACCCATCACCTCTCTGAAGACGTTGAAGAATTACAACGACACATATCAAAGGTGTAAAGAGATGTACCCTTGAACCGATATTGGTTGAGAGATCTATAGTCAAGTTTGGGACTAAGATCAATTAAAAATATTAGGAGCACATGGGCTCAGTTAATCTGAATTGGGGGATTTATGACCTACTTGGGCTCGGCCCACTCAGTTAAAATGCTGAATATTGTTTGGGCTCAACCCTTTTATTTAACAATACTGAGCATTGGTTTGGGTTCTGACAACTTTTTTTGTCTTTTATTGAGTGTTGAGCACTCATTATGGCTCTGGGGTTTTATTTAAAAAACAATTTATGTTCTTTCAGCACACACGTGAGAAACACGTGGCGCTGAGCGCCAGACTTAGAGAACTAAGGCGCTTCCTGTAAGATAGCGCACACGTGAGGAGCACGTGGCGCGCTTAGCGCTGAACACCAGTCAATGAGTGCGGATCGATCTTTATAAATAGCGCCCACATGAGAAACACGTGGTACGCTTGGCGCTGAGTGCCAACCTTAGAGCGCTGGATGCTTCTTTTAAAATAGCGCTTGGAGCGTTGGGCGCCAGACTTGGAGTGCTAAGGCGCTTCTTTAAATTGGAGCGCTAAGGCTCCGCGGCGCTGTGCGTCAGATTTGGAGCACTGAGGCGCTTCTTTAAATTGGAGCGCTACAGCGCTGTGCGCCAGTCTTGGAGCGTTAAAACGCTTCTTTTTAATTGGAGCACTAAGGCTCTTTTTAGGCAGTTTTGATCAGTTCTGCGCTCTGAGAATTAAACTCTCGTTTATAAGAGACTTTGTCTAGTGGCTTTAAGAACTAGGTTCTTATTTTTATACGAGATGTTACAATCTCTTATGTTTTTTTTTGCGAAAGACTTTGTCTTTATAGATCTGTGATCTGAAGAGAATTAAGCTCTTCTCCCCCTTTTTTATGATGAGATATTATGATCTCTTTCTGTGAAAAAGCTCTGTCTTATAGATCTATGATCTAGGAAAAAAACTAAGTTCTTCTTTAATGAGATACTTTTATCGCTCTGTTTTATTTATCTTGAAGAAATTCTTCTTCCGAGGGCTTGCTCTTCTCTTTGAAATTTCTCAAAGTTTGTGGGAGGGGGGTTCCTCTGTGCAAAACTGAAAGTCTTGGGTCCTTTATATAGTGGAGGTTGATCAGTTATGGCAATTTTTTTCTGATTGATTTGGGGATGTTTCCCCACCATTGGATCTTTGATTCTAGGCCTTCTGTTTTACAGAAAACATTTTTCTTGTTATTAAAAAGATTGGGAAATTATTTTCCCATACAGAGATTACTCTGTATCTTGGTGATTTTTAATCACCATTGGATCTTTGATCTAACGGTGCTCTGATTTACAGAGCACAATCTTTCCTGTTTGGAAAGATTCTGAAGAGTATTTCCTTAACAGAATTTTATTCTGGTAATTTGATGATTTTTAATCATTTTTGTTGGATCTTTGATCCAAGGGTGGGGAACATTTAGTTCCAGCGCTAGCGCTCTTGTGCTTTGCACGTGAGCGCTGCATCAGAGTCTTTGACTCTGGTGCTAGCGCTCTCGTGCTTTGCACGTGAGCGCTGCATCAGAGCCTTTGACTCATAGCACTGGTGCATTTAGCGCCAGCGCTCTCGTGCTTTGCACGTGAGTGTTAATGCGCCAGCGCCCTCGTGCTTTGCATGTGAGCGCTGCGTCAGAGTCTTTTGACTCTTTACGCTGGCGCTCTTAGCGCGAGCGCTATTATGAAGCGCTGTTTCATTTCAAATTTCAAAATTTAAACAGAGCTTTGCTCTGATTGGGGGAAACAGTCTGTTTCATCCTCGAAACTCGAACTACGAAAACAACCAAGTTACTCAAGCGGATGTGAAAGGTGTTGACGAATCTCCTCCTTAGAGCTCTTTCCTTCTAGGGCAACTATTGACAAGATGTTCGCCGGATCCATAAATCAAGCACTGCCCTTTGGCTCGGTCACAGTCTCTCTGAAGGTGTCCTGGTCTCTTGCAATAACCACAACGTTGGGTTCTCCACTGCTTCTGTTGCTGAGAAACAAATTGGCGCTTCATCTGCACACCTCCTCTTTGTTTAACAGGGATTCCCCTACGATTGGGGACTCCCGCTAGTGCCTGAGCCATTTGCATTCTTAGTCGTTCAGCTAAGAGATCGTTTGTTCGCTCCGGGCTTCCAACAAACCTTACAGTACACCCAAAATCTCGACGATTTGACTCTGAGTAGTGGAGGTGGAAGGATAGTCGTTGGAAGCCATGGTCCCGAAACAATAAATTTTCGGATGGCATAAGGTATAAGATTCATGATAGGGTATCGAATTAATAACGGCAAGTAAGATCAAGCGATAGGACAAGACTTTGAATGATGATACAATGAGGATTATATGGAAGTGAAGGGCAATATCACTGGATATAAATCAAGGGATCCCTAGACTGGACTGTAATCTCATTCCAAACCAACCTGGTTTTGATACCAACAAAACCATGTCACGTCCCGCTTCCTAAAATACGGAATATGAGGGGTGACAAGGCCAGCCATGTTCCTACGGTCAAGAAAATGTCCAGCCGTAGTCACACTTCGGCTTCTAGAATTGCGAGGTAATCAGTAATTATAGCACAGGTAATGAGAAATGTAGTCACTAATTCTATCAAAATAGATATAAAACTAACCAGATACAGTCAAGGGAAAGATAGCGCTGGCGTCACTGATCTAAATGTCCGCAATATCCTCGAGATAAGGCAAGTCCTGATTCGAGCTAAGTCCACTCCTCACTCTGAGCATGCATACTTAGGTCGTCAGAGCGACACAATAGCAATATATATGAATATGTAATATGTGCAATGATGATAAATATGAAGCAGTAACATAGAGTAATGACGCGAGCATGAAATAACCGGTACATGTAACAATAAAGTAAGTGTATCAGATCAGTAATCACTGCAATATTCATGTCACTAAACTTATCGTCAGTCCAAGTGTGAGCGTCAACCATTGCAGAATTATCCCCAACCCAAGGGTAAACCTCAGGGTGCAAGGGAACGCGGGCCCAAATCACGCTCACTAAGAATCAGAAATACGATTCATACAACTCCCGAAATCATTACATATGCCGATAGTGGGACTCTTGAGATTCCGTTGATCGAACTCACACTCAAACTATCCTACACCCCGCGGTTTACATCAAACACCGACCATGAATCCAAATACTAATCGCTCTATGACAAGTCTACGTGAGAACTGGAGACAGGGTCTCCATTAAACATGTCTCGACTGGTATCCAAGATAAATGGACAGTGCTCGATATCTTACCTATGACACTAATATAAGTGCTTGCATAACCGTCCCATACCAGTTATAGTTATACTTATATATGTCTCATAGGCGTCGACAATGCAATAACTAATTGGTTCCGCTGATTGTGTACAAGTACGTGTCACTTCACTTATTCAATCACGCTTTTAAACTAACGTACTCGCCACAATCCAATCGCTAACATTTATCACTTGGTAATGTAATATGGTCACCAGGTTATCGATGCAAATGAACACTATTTACAAGGGTATGACAATCATGCAATATGATAGGGATATAGTAAATCCACTACTGAATACACATGAGCAACCAGTGTCAGTTGGATTAGAAAAATCACATAAAATCACACGTGCATAATTAAGCAAAACGATAAAAAAGGAGTAGGCAGTATATTTAATTATCTATACAGTAAAATTGGTTTCGTGTCAATTGTGTTTCAGGTTTGCTAATTATGTTCATTCCATTTTAAGTGTTTACTACTGGAAATCCAATTTCTGAACTGAAAGTCCGTTCGTAACGCGTTTTACTCCCTATTGGGATCATAATTAGGAGACTATACAATTAGATAATATGTAGATTTATCTGTTGTATTTCCAACGCATCAGATGGATTGACAATAGTCATCTTGGTTTAGGAGTTATGATCAGATTACTGATGAAGTGTGCAAACTGAAATGACAGAAAACTGCCGTATATGTCATGTATTTAAAATATGATTTAAATACCAAATGATACTGGAATTTAGTAAAACCGGTACCATTGGAAAGTTAAAACAATTTTCTACACAGGGGTAATTGGCTCCGCACATTATCACAATTAAACATTAAGATTTCAGGTGTATAAAAGTATGTCAAGGGGTAAGTTCCTGCTCTTGGCTGCAGTCCAAGGTCAGGTAAGTTCTTTGTTTTCGATGTTCAGATGATATATCTAACAGTAAACCTACATGTCATGTTAAGGATTATACTGTACCCTTCGCAATGAACCTAGCGATTGGATTTTTCTGGAATTAATTATGAATTTAACGGTGTCAAGTGTTTGGTAAAACGGGAGTTTCGGGATAGACGCTAAGGGCGTCACTTTATGTGTGAAAACGAAATCGATTTGCCACCAAATTTTTACAGAGTATTTGTTAACATTATTAGGGTCTAAACCTCACGAGTTCCGCCATTTTAGATTTTTATTTTCTCATGAGATTCGCATCAAGCACCTCGTCTATATATGTGTATGATATTCCACGAATTATTGGTTTCCTTTATTCAGCCACACGAAAATCATTTCATGAATTCCTACTTGATTTAAACACGGATGGTAATCCTTAGAAGGTCCCAACGTTAAATTTACAAGATGATTAATAGTAATTAGTTAGATCTAGGTAGCATAAATGTAGACCACACGCGCACACACACACACACACATTTGTATAGATAGTATGTACATCAAGTGTTTAACTTGCCTGAAGATGATCCGGAACGCAATCATGATGACGACGACAACAGCAACGGCACGATCACGGTGCAACGACACAACGCAAGCAGCAGTTGCAGCGATAGCAACACAAGCTTGGGCTCGGCTCTGGCCTAAGCTCATGGCGCGGCCTCGGCGTGGCTTGAGCTTGGCTTGGAGATGAGATGTTTGGCTCGGTACAGTGCAGGGAACGAGACTGGCACCGGGCAATGGCAAAGTGGCTTGGTGGCAGAGACGGTGGCTCGTCGGCGAAGGGCGGTGCAGGAGAGTTCGGGTGAGGGGTGGTTGCTGGGCACAGCGGGGCACGGCGAGAAGGTTGAGACGGTGGCGAAGGTGGCAGGGAGTGTGCCGTCGACGATGGGTTGGTGTTGGTTGGAGCTTGTAGTGAAGGGAGTTGTTGGTCGTTGAGCTCGGTGGTGGAGGTGAGGAGGTGCAGGGAAGGTGGTAGCACGGTGGTGGTCGGCTCCGGTGAGGTGATGGTCAGGGTTGTAGTTGGGTGGAGGAGAAATTTTGCAGTGGGGTGTTAGAGGATGCAGTGAGGAAGAGTTGTGGGGATGCTCGTTGGTGGAGGTCGCGGCTGTTTGGGGAAGCTCCGGCGGCGGGAGAAAGAGGGGTCGAGGTGAGGTGAAGATGGTGACAAGGGGCTCGGGTTATGGTGTTGGAGACGACGTGGAGGTGGTTGCAGTGGTGAGCAGAGGTTGGCGGCGAGAGGAGCTTGTCGGTGGTGCTCAGGCGGAGATGAGTTCGCCAGTGAGAGGAGGAGTCGGGTTGGGATTGTGGGTTCTTTTCCTGGAGGAGGAAGGGCTCAGTACGAGGAGGTGGAGCTCGGCTATGATGGTAGCTGCTGACGGCGATAGAGGGTTGTGCCGGGCTGAGAGAGGCGATCCGCGGTGCTCAAGGATGGCCGTTGGCGGAGGCAGTGAGCTGCGGTGGTGGTGATGCAGATGGTGAGGCTTCGGTGTGGAAGTAGGGAGAGGATTTGAGGGCGAGATGAGGGGAGCAGGTGTGGTGATCGTGGGGAAGAGCGGGTCATAGGGCATGGAAGCGAAGGAAGTGAGCGTTGGGTGAGGAAGAAGGGAACGTGGGGGAGAGAGAAAACAGGTGGAAAGCGAGGGGAGAAGAGAAGGGGGTGTAACGGATCGGGTCGGGTTCGGGTCCGGGCTGAGGCAGTTTAGGGTTTGGGTTAGATTAGGAAAAATAATAATTAAAAAAAATAAATATATATAAAAAGTGCAAAAGTAATATGAAAAATCTGGAAAAATATAATAAATAAATATACGGAAAATATACATGGAACTGGGGATTTACACATACAGTTTGTACTGTTGGGTGTCCAAGTACGGCAAAAAAAGCAATAAGTTATATAAGTTCAAAGTGGATGAAACATTGGGATATTATTTAGCAATTAACCCAATTGGGTGGATATATGAAAAATTCACTTATATGGAAGCTAGCATATCACCATATTCATGAACAAAACCTAGTCAATGACTATAGCTTGATACTAAAATAAAAGGACAATATCACCAATTCTAACACTATTTATATAAGGAGATCCAATGCAAATAACTATGTTGAAAACAAGGTAACCAACCCATTGGGTAGCATATAACAGAAATATATTTAGATCCTTCTACAATCATAATTAAACAATAACTACTCAAGAGGCTTGGCAAGAAATTAAACTAGTTCTTCAAATTTGATATGCATACCTACTATATAATAATCTCCTTCTCCTTCCTTTTTTTCTTTTTCTTTTTTACTTCCTCTTATTCCATTATCATTACCAACTTCATCAATTCATTGAATCCAATGATCCCATATCATGAATCCCCTTATGCTGCTCTCTTTGAGAAATCCGTCCAATACCTCTCACCATCCCAACACCAAGAAAATCCCTTGTCAAGCCATCAGTTCCTCCGATGCCCCCACCGTTTGATAAACTGTGTTGAAATTTTGCTTCGTCGATGTTATAAAGATCGGCACAAAAGTTTAGCCCATTGCCCCTGCCAAACATGCAATTAGTACTTCCATTCGCAAAAGAATTCATAATGTCCTGGGTATGCGACTCGTTTTCCATTTGAGATCTCAAACTGCTGTTTCTTAGTAATGTAGTATTGTTGCCGCTCGTAGTAGCTCCCATCTGGGCCGCCTTCTGAAGGAGAGCGGTTGCTGACATCTGAGGGAAAACCGGTTCTTGATTATGCATTGATGGATTATAGAGTGAAGACATGCTTGATTCTAATTGATTATCATTCATGAGATTATTTCCTGCGAAGTGAGCTGTAGGCTCATTGTTTGAACTCCCCTTGTTGTTGTTGTTGTTGTTGTTGTTGAATTGGTTTGGGAAAAAACCTAGGTTGAATAAATTGGAAGCGGCGGCAGTTGCAGCAGCAGATGATGATGAGTTATTGTTATTGTTGTTGTTTTGAAGGTCTGGGAGTTGCATTAAGCCATGAAAAGGCTTGGTTTGATGAAGCAATGAGAGGTGAGATTGAGTAGTGTCTTCATTGTTGAAGTCTTGGAAGAAGGTTGAGGAAAGAGCAGGGTTGAAATGTGGGGCAACGGTGGCCCCACCGAGACGGAGGAGGTTGGGGGATGGGTTGTTTGGGTCATGTAAGGAGGAGAGTTGGGTGTTTAATTGAGATAGACCTAAGCTCATGGTGTGGTTGTTGTTTCCATATAAGTGCCTTCCAAGGGTGGTGAGGCTTGTCGGTAGCCTTGCACTTTCTTGGGCTAGGGCATCACAGAAAGCTCGATGAGTGATGAAGCTGTCACGCCTGCAAATGGATAATTATAGCATAAGATATTAGGTTTTGAGTGTGATCATAGTGGTAAAGTTTCGTGGCGTCTGAGAAAGAGATCCGAGAAAGAGATCCGGGTTCAAAACCTGTTTGATTTAGTGGAATACAACGAATTAATATATTGTTATAAGTATGTTTAATGAGAATTTGGATAACCCTCACCAACGACTTCCCTAATTGAATTACAGGTTGCCGCAACATAGTAGCAATAATCACTAAAATATAGAACATGTGATACCCATTATCACTAACAAATACCGCTAGGTGTTCGGCAGACATTACTTGTAGTTTCTTTTAGTTTGCGTTTCATGAAACCAAGGGTAGTGTTTAACCTTCCTTTATATAAAAAAGAAAAACAAAACAGATACCTTTATCAAAGGCGTTATATTTATAGGTAAAAGAAATATTTATCATTAGTAATACTTTTGCACTTTGACCACTTTCCACCAATGGTATCCCGAACTTTTAAATTGATGGATTGCTGCCATGAAGTTTTCAGAAAACTACCCTCCGTTTGTCAACCGCTAAGTTTGACTTTCCATTTCTCTTAAAGACAAATATACAGTTCATGTTCTAATTAATTACTCTCTTCCTCATTTTTTCCTTCCTCCTTGTCTTTTTCAGCATTTATAAGTTATAACCCAAATTCTTTCATTTTCAAACTAGTCAAAAACATCAAGCAATTCAAAATTATGTAGTTGTGACCTAAGTTTAGAGTTAAAGACTTCATGATCTTTGAAGAATGAAGATCAAAAGCAGCGCTTCTCGAAGTGATCGTGACTTGGATCTACAGTTTTCTGAGTAATCGGGGAGATCAAAAGCAAGGAGAGAAGAAAGAGAAAAGTTCAGGATACCATTGGTGGAAAATGAACAAAGTTCATAGTAGCAATTAAGTTGAAATTTTAGCCATTTATTAAAGAATAAATGTGAATGTGCTTAGTTAAAATGTACTCATAATTTCTCATGAAAGATAGATGCCTTATATATTAACTAGGATATGCATGCATTGAATTGGACCAAGACTGAACAAATCATAGTCATTGAGGTTCTAATTAAAAGGTGGCCTCTGCTGCATGCATGCCATTTAAGACATGCAAAATACTTGGAGAAAAATAAACAATCAAGGAGGTCAAATGCTTTATTCCCATGCCTAAATTAAACTATCTACAATATAGATATTGAAACTAGCAAACTAAATGAAGGGACCATGTTAAGAAACCAACAAACTAATTAAATGAAGGGACCACGCATACATGTCAAGAAACTAACAAACTATATGAAGGGACCCCAACAAATTTATTTGAGCTCCTTAAGTATAATAGATAGAACTTAAAAAGGTATAAGGAATATTGCCTCTTCTTAACCAAAATACTAATAAGAGAAAAGGAGATTTATTTGAGCGAGTCCAACTTCAATTAAAGAAACAAACCCAAGTGGGGACTTAATTCTCCTTAAATCTAGAAAGAGAGTCAATCCATTTCAAGAAAATTAATCCCATTTCTGGGACTGACACTTCAGTTAATGCAAAGAAAAGAATTTTTGCAACAAACATCAAGGCAATCAATCTATATACTAATGTTCCATCAATAACACACCCCCCCCCCCCCCCCCTCAATTCATTAAATTCCAAAATGCATGAAGTCATTACAAACTTCCCAATGCATGAATTTTGCCAATACCATGAAGAAAGTCCTCCACCAATTAATTTGCATCCCATTTCTAGTACCTCATTAATTCATCCAGCCAGCACTTACAATTTAAATTCCTTACTCTAAGTTTTCACCAACATTTCCTTGTTAAGTTCATTGAAGAGATGAGATCAAGAGGGAGAGATGTTAGAGAGAGAAACTGAAGAGAGAGAGAGAGGCTCTTCTTCCAAGATCCAGCTCAGGTCTCTAACGTCCTCATGAAAAGGTGGGCCTGCCAATGCCAACCAAAAGCAAACAAACCCTGCAAAAATTGCTAACATGGCAACACGTGAAGAGAGAAAGAAGAAGAGAGAGAAAGAGAGAGCGTTGGTTCCTATGGTAGAAAGATGAGAATCCTTTTTGAAAGCTCCATGACCATGGCAAGTCCCCTAACCATTCACGTGTTACCACTTCCTATAGGAGCCGCGATCCAACCATATAACAAACCCTAACCCTAACCCTAAAAACTTTTCACCAACTCAAATTGAATAAAGACATTATGATACGCAATGTATGAAGTATAATCACGAAAAATAAAAATGATATAGGGAATCCGACCATAAGAAATATCCTAACCCTAACGTCCCCAAAAACTTTCCACACTATAAATTTAAAAAAAAAGAAAAGAAAAGAAAATGAACAAAAAGCCATGTTGATTAGATGTGAAGTGATATCATATGAAAGAGTTCGTAAGGATCCTATAATAAACACATTAATGGAATATATTGTACCTTGAGAAAAGAGTACCACAATCACATCGGTACTCTCGGGTGCCGCAAGTCTTGGAATGAGCTTTCCAATCGGATTGCACCGCATATCGCTTCGAGCATTTCTCGCATTTCCACTTCTTTTCTCCATGCTTCCTACAGAAGTGTTTCTTGATCCCCGTGAGATCTCCGAGAGCTCGAGACGGGTCATGGTGGACGCATGTCGGTTCAGGACACAAGTACACTTTCCTCCGGACTTCTTTTGTGCCCTTTTGTTTCAGTGTCCACGGCAAATTGTGGCCTCGGCGATGGAGTTGGAGGTTTTGCTCTCTCTGGAACCCCTTGTTGCATACTTCACATATGAATCGGTTTGTCGCCATTAAGGTTTTAGGGGAGAGGGCGATTACTTCTGCGTCGGGATCTATAATTTATTCATGACATGTGATGATGGTGAGAATTGGTTGGAAATAAGAAATAAAGTTGAAATAATTGGGAATTGGGAATAATTTAAACATGCATGGATAAGGAATAATTGTTAGGTTTGGTGATGTGGATTGGGAATTGAGGAAGAGAATTATTGTAATCAATTGAAAATTATGTGTTAGATGAGCATGAAATTGAAAATTATTATCTGATTGTTGGGAACTGTGTGAACGCAAATCACTAAACAGAGCTGATTAACAAAGCATTTCTATTTCATGTGTGTAATGTTAAGATCTTATAAATACTTTATAATTCTAGAATATGGAAAAAAAATTAGCATTTGGGAACTTATATAGATTAAGATGAAGAACAGCATCAAGATATACTTTTGAAATAATAGAAAATAATAAATTGCGCTATAGCTCATATCCATCAATTGAAAATCGGATTGAATCAAGTAATTTATTTGCACTAGGGTATTGGGGATCTAATTCCTAATCTGAAGAAATAAATGGAAGTGTTCAATTAGAGAAACAAATATGCATTTTTAGCAAAGGAAAAAATCTGAGGGGAAATCAAAAACATTAAAATTCGTAAGTATAAATACTTGCATGGAGTTCCAGGGAGTCTCTTCTTCTTCACAGGGGCTGCAGTTTGAGCAGAAGACTGTTGTTGTTTCATCTCTATTTGTTCTTTAATGCCAAGAAAGGAAGTCGACGAAGCCGCGGCCATTCCGAAAACTATCAGGAAAATTTCCTTTTGAGGGCTTGTTGTTGATATATATATACCAGCACTTTCTTTCTTGATCACTGAGCAGTCTGAATCAAAATCAGAATAGAATTTTCAGTAGACAACATATATGCCCATGATTTCTATTCTTTTGTTCTTTGTAGGTATGAATCAAAAAGACAAAGGATAGAAACCAGAGAGGAGAGAGAATACGAGAGAGGTAGGAATTTGTTGAGAGAGGATACAAATTCTTAGTACAAGGAAGGAAGAAAAGGGTGTTGGAATGTTGATCTACAGAAAGCCTCCAAAATTAAGTTTGAGGTATAGCTAGCTACCCCTATAGAGGACTCTTCCTAGAGTGACAAAACAACAAAGGGATGTGGAAATCCAAACAAACAGTTACGGATGAAGGCTGAGAGAAAGAAAGTAGAACAGTTGGAGAGAGAGAGAGAGATGAAAGGAATAGAAAAAACGCAAACCAATTTATAAAGCCTGGTGTCTTCTTCTTCCTCTCCTTCCGATCTATCTCTATCTTGTTGTGCTAGACTGCTAGTGGTGTAGAGAGAGAGAGAGGGGGAGAGAGAGAGACTACTAAGGGTACCTTTGTCCCTCTTTTCCTTCACATCCATTTCTTAGATCCAAACCATACAAAATTAAGCTAATTAATATATTATATTGATTTCAATTATTCTTCTTTTCTCTCCCTTGGAGCATAAAATATATATCTTTCAGCTTTGATGATATATAACTTCAGAGTTTTGTTGTGGCACCAAGGAGAGATCAATGGAGCACAATACTTTTTCCGATATGAAAATTCATAGGTTCATAAGCCTGACATCAAAATATGCATAGTTTAGAGCTTTGATATAGCAAAAAGTAAGTGCCGATACACCACTTAAGGAGTATTGGGCTGTTCGTTTAACATCCAAAAACAATAGTTATATTAATATCAACTAGTGATATATTCTTTATGTTACTAAACGTGTTTTATCTTTATACTTAATCTCAATTTTGATAGAGAAAATTTTAATCCACTACGGACTTTTATTTTTAATCCATATTGTTTTATCTTTTTGATAAAACGAAAGCAAGGCCACACATTTCATTAAAAAGTACTCATTTAACAGAACTACAGGAGAAAAATAAAATATGAGGTTCAAGGGACAAATGATACTAACCAAAAGAAAAGGAAGGAAAAAAAAAAGGGAAAATAGAAGTCCTGCACAAGGGCTCCGAAACAAAAATCAAGATACAACACATGCCATGTAGAAATAATCAAGGTTCCTCATTGCTTCTCCCATGAAGCCGTGCACCGTAATCCCTCATCATGTCCTCCACGATAGATCTCCCCTCCGCCAGAGGGCATATGTGTCGAGGGCTCACATGTTCGGTTTATTTTGATATATAATACGTAGATAGGATCGTATAATAACATGAAAATAAGGGAAAATAACCTATTTGCATAGCAAATAAAATTTGTAAGAGAAGAGAATGTGTGTGTCGTTAAGGGGCGCTGGGTTGGGTCCACCGACCCTTTCTCTCTCATCTCCTTCTTCTCTAATTTAGAGGATGTCAAGTCAAACTCGACCTCTCATTTACCTTTTGTTAAAATATTAATTAATGGAAAATGAAAGCGGCCAAAAAAGAATTAGTTTATGGGCATGTATACATCACTACATTATTGCAATAAATTGATTAATGGAATACATCAATACAAATTATTCAGATGGTGGGTCGTTTTTGTATACCTTTAACTCTTTCATACTTATGAATGTTAATTTGAATATCCAAATAATTCTCTCTGTTTTGTTTCTTTTATTTTTATGGCAGGGTTAATAGGTAACCAATAAACAATATTCACCATTTAATCCCTATACTTTCGACTTCTCATTCCATTTTGCCTTCAGTTTCCAATATCAAGTGTTTTACTAATTTCATTAATTAATTTGTAATTTATCTGTTGTTAGAAATTCAGTGTAGAAATAGAAAAAATGATGGGTACAAGTAACTAAATTTATTGATTATGATGTGCAATTGGCTTTCTTCAAAGATTTATCTGTCCCCACTCAAATTGATTTTGCTAAAGTGTTACAGAGAAGGATCCCTCAAGATAAAACAGAGTCCGAAATTCCTGCGATCGGTAAAAATCAAAAAAACTTCGAAATTCTATTTGAAATAGTCTGGGAATAGTAGAGCAAAAGAAGTTGTAAAGTTCTTAAGAAAAACAGTTCTATTTATAAATTCTCAAAGATCATCAATAACGGTTGCAACCTTTGGAAAGAACAAAAGTTCAAATTTCAAAATTCATAAATGCTCAAAACCGAATTTTCGAAATTCAAATTTTAAAATTCAGACCGCTCAAAAACTCCAACAATTACCCATTTTTTGAGTTTATATTTTTAGCGGTCGTGATTTTCGAGCGGATGTGAATTTTGAAATTTGAATTTCGAAAAATCGGTTTTAACTGGTTGTGAATTTTGAAATTTAAATTTCCAAAATTCGGTTTTGAGCGTTTATCAATTTTGAAATTTGAACTTTCATTCTTTCAAAAGGTTGCAAAAATTTTTTATGACCTTTGAAAATCTATAAATAAAATTGATTTTCTTAAGAACTTTACAACTTTTTCTTCTCTACCATTTTTATACTGTTTCAAATAGAATTTCGAAGTTTTTTTTTTCCGAATTTTCATCATCGCGGTAACTTTGGACTCTAGTGTATCCTGAAAGATTTTTGTCTGCAATCCTTTAGCAAACTCAATTTGAGTGGGGATAAGTAAATCCTTAAAGAAAACTGATTACACCTCAGAGTTAATAAATTCATTTATTTGTACCCATCATTTTTCCGATTCCTACACTAAATTTCTAACAATTTCAAGGATTTATATTCGTATGCAATGGAGTCGGAATCCAACCTATCCTCGGTTAAAATTATGAATCAAGACCTTGTTAAACTTGATCGATTTGACGGGACATACTAAACCCGATGAGCAGACATGATGCGCTTCCTTCTGTCGGCGCTGAAGATATTTTATGAACTCGACGACGATCTTACAACGATTCCAGCGTTTACGGATATTGACATCGAAGCGGTTGTGAAGGGCATAAAGAAACGAAAAGAGGATGAATGTCTCTGCAGAGGTCATATTTTGAACACCCTGTCGAATCGGCTCTTTGATAACTACATCAAGATGACTTCAGCAAAAGAAATTTTGAAGGCTCTTGACGCGGTGTGGATCGCGTCAAGATATTACCTTCCATTGATCTGCAGTTGGCGATGATTGACGGCCGAGATTTGAGTTGGAGGAGAGCTGCTGAAGTGTGTAGATCTCAATGGGTTTGAGGCTGTTGGGGCCTAACTACCTGCAAGGAAGTCCCGGGGTGGTTGTACCACCAAGGACCCTCCGACGATCAAATTAGACAGGAAATCCGAGCAGAGTAACGGCCTAGTGAGTGGAAAATGACTTGCTTGAACCATATGAAGGAAGGGTTTATATAGCTGTGGCAGCAGACAGACAGGTGCGAGAATCACGTCGGCCGTTACGCCCCCGACGTCACGCCCGCGTGATGGACGGGATCTCCCATTAATGGCGAGACAGGAACGTTAATGGGGATCGTGATGGCGTGGAACGCGGGATCGTGGGCAGCGGAGATCTCACGTATGGCGAGATTCACGGAGGCAAGGTGGAAGCACCTACGAATGATGCCGTTGGTCGGTCGAAGGGACTAAAGAAGATGAGCTCGGCGCGAGCTTGGGACCGAGTGGGAGGCCGAGCTATCTTGGTTCTGTGGTAGCCCACAGGCAAGCTGAGAAGACCGAGGAGACCAAATGTGCAAGAGGCTCGGAGGTGAGCTAGCGGTTGTCTGTAGGACGGACATAGAAGTAGTCTGGTCGGCCACTGCAGGTCCTTTCTTGCATGCTTTGGGACACGTCATCAGCCACGTTTCACGATCTGCGAGATCACCGATATTGAGCATTATCATTAGCCCCCCACTCTCGTCCAGACCTGTTCACGGGTCGGGTCAAGGGTGGTCTGCCGGGTCACCCGATGTGAGCTCCTCGTCGTAGATATCGTGAGCGCGTGTTCCCGGGCAATCAACTGTATTTTCTTGGTGATGTCAGCGGATCAGGAGCCAGATCTCGCATTAAACAGGATGCACCGGATCGTGCGTACGTTCACCAAAGCGACAACCTATGTGTCGAGCGCTGGTTGGCTGACGCGACGGGCCGTAGACTTTTGGCGTCTAATGGGACACGACCAATGCGCATGCGACAGGTGGAGTGATCTTTGCCGTCGAATGCACTGACACATTTCGGCGGGAGATGACTGTCGCCATAGGATGTGTACGCCGGCAGCTATAAACAGAGGTAGGGTCCATATCATGGCCCATACCTCTACAAATTTTCCTCGTCCTGAGTCTCGTTAACTCAGCGCTCCCTTTTTATGTCGGATCTCTGCATTTCCCCTTCCGAGGATCCATCCTCTTAATCATATTAGATGTCTTCTTCTGAAGAGTTTGTAGAAATAGATCGGGTAGGGTCTAGGGAGCCCCCTGTGGATTTTTCTTCTTCTTCTTCCTCTGCTTCTTCTTCCACTGAGTCGGAATCTTCCCGGGAAGTTAGGGTCAGATCCCCTTCTCGGGGCCGCGAGATGGGGGTGGTTCCCAAAGCGGATGTCGCGGACGCCCCTGGTGTGTCATCCATGGTGAGGTACGAGGACGAGCTTGCTACCGCTTGGGCTCGTTTCCATATTCCTCTCGGCTATACGTTACGTTTGGCCGAGGACGGAGAGAGGGCAGATCAGGTACGGGGTAAAGAGATTGCCTTGTACCTGAAAGCCTTTTGGGCCGGAATGCGCCTGCCTTTCTCTCCCAAGGTTGTTAGAGTGCTGAATCATTTTGGGATAGCCCCGGGCCAACTAGCGCCGAACTCCTGGAGGATTCTCCTTAGGTTCTTGGTCCGTCTAAAGTTGCAGTCGATCCCTTTCAGACTGTCCACCCTTACTTCTTCCCTCATTTACAAAAGCCACCCTGGCACTCGCGCGGGCGAACCGAGGTAGGTATACCTCTCTTTTAGGAAGCAACGGGGAAGTGCTCCTGGATTGGGGGTTGTCGTCGTGCCTTCTTCCATCCATGATTGGAAGAAGAAGTTTTTCTTTGTTGGGCCGCCCGAGGGTGAGGACTGGCCCATGCTCACCTAGTGGTCTAGGGATAGGTATCGACGAGAGGGCCAGTCGAGCGATCCCGATGCGCTGAAAGTGGCGGAGTGGGAGCCCATTCCTCGAGCCGATGTGCTGCTTTCTGAGCAGGCCCTGAGTTGGGCTGGGCTCAGCCCCACCCAGTTCGCGGGTGAGTTAGGAGTTTGTAGGCGATCTGTTAGACTTGCGTTTATTTTACTTTTACTCGTGTTGCTGACTCTATTGTACCTTGTCTTATGCAGAACCCATGGATGCGAGCAAACTTCGAGCGGCCATGCGCGAGCCGAAGAAGGGATCGAAGGCTGGAAGTGCCAGCTCTTCCCGTCCGACGTCGGCCTCGGCTCCCCCAGCAGCCGCCCCACCCCGGCGTTCGAGTGCGGGCCGTGCCCCGGAGCCCAGCCAGGCGCCGAGCCGAAAGCGGGTTCGGGAACAGGAGGCCGAAGCTTCGGAGATGGAGACCGGCTCCCCGGCGTCATCTCTCAAGCGGTTCCCCCGAACGGTTCCACGGACCCCGGCCTCCCCGATCTTGGTGGACGAGGGGAACCTCCGCTTTGAGGTGCCCTCAGAGCTCTCCGTTGCTGACTGCTTGCTGGCGGACATGGAGAGGTCGACCGGAGGCAAAGTTCCTCGGGGGACCCTAAGGGCGCAGATGGCGGCGATCGTCCAAGAGGCCGTGCAGGTTAGTGCTCGCACCTTACTTGATTTTTCTCTCAGCGTCTTACCATTCGTGAGATTTGGTGCCTCCCTTTTCTTTCTGACCCCGCTCTGATTTGTTCAGGTCCTCCAGCACGTCGCCCTCATCGTACAGATGGAGGACGAGGAAATTGCCCCGGCGATGCGAGCCGCGGGCGAGCTCTCCTCACTGGTAGAGAGCTCGAAGTTGGGGCTGGAGGCGGCGATGGCGAGGGTCGCCGTCCTAGAGGGTGAGGTAGCGGCCGGGAAGCAGGAGGTTGCGGCCGGGAAGCAAGAGGTCGCTAGGTACCACGAGGCCGCCCAGGTCGCCAAGGCCAAGCTTCAGGACTCCAAGATGCTCATCGGCACCCTGAAGAAGTCGGCGGGCGCCCTTCGGAAGGAGCTGGAGGCGGCGGCAGAGGAGACGAAGCGGGTCGATCTCAGGACGGCGAAGGCGGTGGAGAACTACAAAAAGTCGGAGCATTTTTATGCCGACCTAGCCGTAGCCACTACCCTCATCTGGCACGAGGCCCTCGATGCCGTTAAGGCTCGGATGCCGGAGTTCCCCGATGAAGAGCTCCGGAATGAATATCCTCGCGGGGACGACGTGCAGGGGGATGCCCCTGGGAGCACTGCCGGGGAAGGAACTCCCGTCGAGGGCGGCGCCGAGGCTCCTGTGATGGGCGCAGCCCCAGTCGTGGCGGACGTTGAGCTCCCCGGGGTTGCGTCCGGCCCTGAGGCCTGAAGCCCCTCGTCTTCTTGTTTCTTTTCTTTTGTTTCATCGGGAATTTTGTAGGCCTTGGGGCATTTTGTAAGGCTGCGGAGTCCACAATACCCTTGTAAAGACTTTTGGCTTTGTGAATAAAAACTTTTTGCAGTGGCATTTTTTTTGGTCGGTAAACACTTATATTTGCACAGTTCAGCCTTCATGTCGGGTCTGTTCTTCGTCTGGCGATCGCACGTCGAGTTGAATTCGACTATTTTCCAAGTATGCAAAGACCGGTGAAGGGTCGGTATATCCATAGCCCGAAGTCGAGGTTGGGATCGCTTAGACGTGGATGGCCTGACGTTGAGGGCTTGGGCCATGGCATCGGCGGTTAGTAACACCAGCGATGGATGACCGAGCATGGTAAATGCTCGGTTGCCTCTTGTCGAGAGCTTCAATCCCTGGCGTCGTGGGGGTAGGGAGCTACCAGCCATGGATAACCGAGCAAGCTCGGGCCCGGTTGCCTCTTGGCGAGGGCTTTGATCCCTGGCGTTGTGGCATAGGGAGCTACCAGCCGGGGATAGCCGAGCAGGGCAGCCGCTCGGAAGCCTCTTGATGAGGGCTTCGATCCTTAGCGCGGGAGGGGCCATAAGAGGCCAGCTAAGGATGGTCCAAGCAGTGAAGCTGCCCGGTGTTTCTTAGCGAGAGCTTCGATCCCTGGCGCTGTGTGGCAGTAAACTACTAGCCGGGGATAGCCGAGCAGGGTAGCCGCTAGGCTGCCTCTTGATGAGGGTTTTTGTCACGCCCCGCTTCCCAGAGTACGCAAGATTGGGCACGTGACATAGCCAACCATGCTACCTGTGGGTAGGAAGTATCCATCCACAGTCACATTACGGCTGTAGAGATATCAAGAACAAGATAAATAAACTATCTAACACATGTCCAAATCCATAATATCAAGAGTCAATGGAAAAAATAGGTGCGGAAGCAAATGATCCAATATAATAATAGAAAGGTACGTCCCATAATGCGGGATCACACCTGGAAATAAAATGCAATAAATGAACTAACCACTACAGAACTCACGAATCAGCCTGCTGGCTGAAGTACTCCTGCTCGGTCGGCGACAGTGGTAAAGAATCTGGGCCATGCAAAACCCAGACGTCAGTGCGTCGTGTCAACCAATAATATAATATGAACATGGTAATAAGCAATGCAGAAAGTAAACATGAATAAGCAGTAATATGGAACAACAGTGCAGGGTAGTGTGTAGTGGGTAACTAAACTGTTCTATCAGGTTTGCTATTCTAAAGTCTTTGAAATCAATTGATGACTCGTCGATGTAACTCAATAGTATCCCGTGCATGCCCGGGACCACGGTCAAGACCCTCGGGGCTGAATCCGAGACGTGCCGCTAGGCAGTAAACAGGTAGCAGGATGGACGAGTGATGTCAGCATCATCACTCCCGGACTGGCCAAGCCCGTAAGACTGATCAGAACAGGTATCGAACTGTTGAGTTACAAGTCGGTTTCACCTTTGATTTCCCCATACCCCCAAGTTATGTATGTCAAGTCAGGTATTCAGTAATCAAGAACTAATGCTAATACAGGATCAGGTAAAGCAGGTTTGTCTGGGTAGACAACAAGATTGGTCCATGAGGACCCCAAGTCAGGTTTATTGGCATTAGGCATGAGATCAGGTAACAGGTTAGGTCATGGTACAACAGGTTGAGTTGGTAGTAAAGGGTACCATGTCCGGTGCATCGGTTTGTATATATGTCATGTGTGTCAAGGTCGGGTCAATATATGACGCAATCGAGGGCGTGCTCACAACAGGTATATAATCGAATAAGGAATCACAGCAGGAAATAAAGTAAACAACGATAACAGTTCATCTAATCACAATGGTGCATTAATATGGTGCAGTTGTATTATATTAACAGGTTCGAGCACCCCTGGGGTGCAATAATCACAGGGTAGCGCAATATTAATAACAGAAAGTAATGAAGATATATGTGTACGGCTATCGTCCTTTAAATAACAAAATGATTAACCGGTAGTTTGTTATTAAGGTTACAGTGGCAAAATACGATTTAGGTGGCAGTATCATGATATATATCATATTTCGTCCAATGAGAAAAGTAACTATATTTAGTTAATATTGCAAGTTTTATGAGTCAAGCACACTTAATTAGTATAACGTAGCATGTAGCAAGTAATACTTGCCTCGACGGTTTCGCAAACCGGAAACACGAACGCAACGTCGGCGGAAAACACGCGACGGATGCACGGGCCACGGAACGAGTCCAAACAGCGAACAGCGGGACCACACGGACCAGAGTACTTCGCTGGAGAGTCGGGTCCAGTCGTCGGCACGGCCGGAATCCGGCGAAATGTCAAAACGGCGACTAAGTTAGCAAATACAAAACAAAGCGAGAAAACGATCAGCGAAGGGATACGCGAAGGGAGATGGTGAAGAGGGGCTTACAGGGAAGAACCAGGGGGAAACCATGACGGGTTTGACGGCGATGGGGCGCCGGCGAGGCAGCGACGGCGGCAGTCAAGGCTGGAAGTTGTTGGATGACGCTGGAAAGGGATGGTGCGGTGAGTAGAGGGGGTGCTGGCCTGATCTGGTGTTCAGGGGGAGAAGGAGGTGGTCGGCGGTGGCTCTGGCAACGACGGCGAGGGTCGACGGCGAGTTTCCCGGTGACAGGGTTGGTGTTAGGGTTGGGCTCTGTTGCAGTTGCAACGCCGGCGAGGGAAGGAGGAGGAAGATGAAGAGGTCGGGACGAGGGTGAAGGGAGGAAGTCGTGGACGTCGGCGATGGGAGGCGGCGACGACGGCGAGCACCATGTGCAGGTTGCGGTGGCGTCGGGGGCAGCTGCTGGCTCTGGAAGGAGGGAGGAGAGAAGGAAGGGGGTGCGGTTAGGCTGTGGAGGCGAGGGTGATGACGGCGAGGTCACGGGGAGGTCGGCGGCGACGGCACGAGGTGGCTAGGGTTTGGCTTCGTCGATGGTTCTCGTGAAGACGAGGAACAGTTGCAGAAAAATAAAATAGAGAGAGAGAGTTATAGGAGAGAGGGAGAGAGAGATTGTTAGAGAGAGAGAGA
This sequence comes from Agapanthus africanus, assembly GCA_030015575.1. NCBI lineage: Eukaryota > Viridiplantae > Streptophyta > Magnoliopsida > Asparagales > Amaryllidaceae > Agapanthus > Agapanthus africanus. The sequence continues at coordinate 526,100,847 of CM057347.1, read as the reverse complement.
AAAAGATTAGAAAGAGATAGAGAGAGACGGAGAGAGAGAGATTGGTTGGTGGGGCCCACGAGGGATTTATTCCCTCGTGATTGGCTGAGGAGGGTACGGGGAGTTAGAAATAAAATTTAAAAGATTTTAAAAAAGGATTTATTCGTTAATTAGTAACAGAGTAAATATTTTATAGTTTTAAATATATTTAATTAAATGGGCATTTCGGTGCTAAATGAAACATTTCCAAATCGCGCCCGGATTGCGCCCAAATGTTTCAAATTAAAATTATAGGATTTTAAGCGAGTTCCGAATTTTAAAAAGAGATGTTTTATGATTAAAATGCATGCCCCCAAGTCGGACACTTGCACGCGCGCGTAGCCGTCCAAACTTGCCTGTTTCGCCGAACGGGATGAAATCTCGACGAGCGGACGCTACCACGCGACTAGTGGCGACGAGTAGGCCAACACGGATATTTTTAATTTCACTTTAGGTGTTAAAATTTGTTATAGGAAAAAATGACCTAGCCGGTTAAAATTTAGCAACGAGCACCAAACAAACAAGATAACTGAAAGGAGCAATGTCTAACATTCAACTAGTACCAGAAATAGTATTATTGGGCTCGGGTGTTACATCATACCCAACTACAAAAAGAATTTCGTCCTCGAAATTCTAAGAATACAAGATAGCTAACTACAGGAAAAGGTGAGGAAATTTCTGCCGGATCTCGTCTTCTCGCTCCCAAGTGGATTCTCCATGCGATCGGTTACCCCAAGAAACTAGCACAAGGGGGATAATCTTGTTCTTAAGAACCTTTTCTCTTCGATCCTTGATTTCAAACGGTCGCTCTTCAAAAGTTAGGTCCTCCCGTACGGTCAACTCCGAATGATCCAAGACGTGGGTTTCATCTCGAACATACCTCCATAGTTGAGATACATGAAACACATCGTGCACTCCTGCCAAGGATTGTGGTAACGCCAAACGGTGCGCTACCTCTCCAACACGCTCCAATATCTTGAAGGGTCCAACGAATCGAGGACTAAGCTTTCCCCGACTCCCAAAGCGAATCACCCCTCTAGTCGGTGATATCTTTAAGAATACCAAATCACCCACGGCGAACTCTAGAGGTCTTCTTGACGTGTCAGCCCAACTTTTCTGTCTGTCTTGAGCTGCCTTCATATGCTTCCTGATTGTATTCACCTTCTCGACTGTCTGTACCACCAAATCTGGTCCTAGTAACCTTCGTTCACCAACATCATCCCAACAAACAGGTGAACGGCACTTACGACCATACAACGCTTCAAACGGAGCCATCTGAATAGTCGCTTGGAAACTATTGTTATAAGAAAACTCCACCAAGTGTAGGTGATCCTCCCAAGAACCTTTGAAGTCCAACATGCAAGCCCTCAACATATCTTCAAGAGTCTGGATCGTTCTCTCCGATTGTCCATCAGTTTGAGGATGATAAGCTGTGCTAAACTTCAATCGAGTCCCCAAACTTTCTTGTAAACTCCTCCAGAAGTGCGACAAGAACCGAGTGTCCCGATCGGACACGATGCCTACCGGTACTCCATGCAATCTTACAATCTCCTGCATGTACCGCTCTGCCAAAGTCTCCGTCGATTGACCAACCCGAAAAGGAATAAAGTGAGCTGCCTTGGTCAACCGATCGACAATCACCCAAACTGCATTGTTGCCCTTTGGACTCCGCGGTAAAGCCGTCACGAAATCCATGGTTATATGTTCCCACTTCCACTGAGGAATCGGAAGTGGTTGCAACAAACCAGCAACCCTTTGGTGTTCAGCCTTGACTTGCTGACACACCAAGCACTTAGCCACGAAGCGAGCAATCTCCCGTTTCATACCTTCCCGCCAGAAGTGCTGTCGAATATCTCGGTACATCTTTGTCCCTCCTGGATGTACAGAGTAAGCTGAACTGTGTGCCTCCTGCATAAGCTCTTCACGCACATCTCCCTTTGGCACACACACACGGCTACCATACCTCAACGAACCATCTTCATGGATCAGTAAATCGGTTCGTAGCCTGGCTTCAACCTGCTCTCGAAACTTTTGCAGTCTAGGATCCTGCGTTTGTGCCGCTTTAATCTTCTCAACTAAGGACGACTGCACTTGCAACTGCATCAACTATCCCGTAGAATGTGGTAGCACAACCTCTAAGTCAAATCTTCGAAAATCCGCAATGATCTCCCTCTGTGTAGTCAATACCTGAATCGCTGGTAACCGACTAAGCGCATCCGGCACGACGTTAACCTTTTCTGGATGGTACTTAAGATCAAGGTCGTAGTCGGCCATCAGCTCCAACCATCTGCGTTGCCTCATGTTCAACTCCTTCTGAGTGAACACATACTTCAAACTCTTGTGATCTGTAAAGACTTCGACTCTCTCGCCCAAAAGGTAGTGTCTCCAAATCTTCAGGGCGAAGATCACGGCTGCAAGCTCCAAGTCATGAGTCGGATAATTCTTCTCATGAGTCTTCAGTTGTCTTGATGCGTAAGCGACGACCTTCCCATTCTGCATCAAAACACATCCCAATCCTTTTCCAGATGCGTCGCTGTGAATCACCAGTCCTCCTGAATTATCCGGTACGGTTAGGATAGGGGCGGTTATCAACTTCTGCTTCAACGTCTCGAAGGCCAATGCACATCCATCCGTCCAAACAAACGGTACCTCCTTGCGCGTGAGCTTGGTTAACGGCTCTGCCAAACGAGCGAAGTTCTCCACAAATCTCCTGTAGTATCCGGCGAGTCCAAGAAAACTTCTTATCTCCGCAACATTCTTTGGAATTGGCCAATCTCGAACTGCTGCAATCTTCTCGGGATCAACGGCGATTCCATCGCCCGACACGACATGCCCCAGAAATTTCACTTCTTCCAGCCAGAATTCGCACTTACTTATCTTCGCATACAATTTCTCCTGTCTCAGCGTCTGCAGTGCGATCTTTAAATGCTCAGCATGTTCCTCCGGACTCTTCGAGTATACCAGAATATCGTCAACGAATACCACAATAAACTGGTCCAAGAACGGTGAAAAGATTCGGTTCATCAAGTCCATGAATATTTCCGGCGCATTCGTTACTCCGAAGGGCATCACTAGATACTCGTAATGTCCATACCGAGTTTGAAACGCCGTCTTGCAAATATCTTCTGCTTTCACTCCGACCTGATGATATCCGGATCGCAAATCCAGTTTCGAGAATACTCTCGCGCCACTAAGCTGCTCAAAAGTTCTCCAATGCAAGGGATCGGGTACTTGTCCTTACCAGCCACCCGGTTTAATTCTCGATAATTGATGCACATCCTTCTCGTGCCATCCTTCTTCTTTAGAAGAACTGGAGCTCCCCAAGGCGAGTTGCTGCTTCGAATCCAACCCTTCTCAAGTAATTCACCAACTTTCTTCTTAACTTCTTCCAATTCCACTGGTGCCATCGGATAATAAGCTTTAGATACTGGCGCTGCACCAGGAATAAGGTCAATCGCGACTCCACGTCTCGCTTCGGCGGTAAGCCCGATATATCTTTACTACGTCCATGAAATCGCGAACTACCACCGGTTCTCCACAAATCTTCAACTTCCATGGCCGCAAGAACACTGTTTGTCGGCTTAGCCCTAAACTCGACTGGCCCGACAGAACTGCTTCCTTACCGCAACTGCTGTCTACATCGTTGGCCGTGAAAGGTCCAGCGAGACTACCGAGTCTCCTCCATTCCGCTGCATGCACGTCCACGGTTGCTCCATTCTGCCTTATTCCGATGAACTTCTCTTCCATTTCCTCCCGTGCAGTCCGCGGGAAGAATTTCTCCAGGAAACTTTTAGAGAAATCCGCCCAACTGATCGGCTTGGGCAAGCGGGTCTCCTCCACAAGCCATCACTCTCGGGCGTAATCCACTAGCTGAGAGCGCACCACATCAACTCTTTTGTCCTCTGGAATCTGTGTTGCAATCAGCAAATTCTCCGTGTCATTAGCCACTGCTCGGCTGGTAACAGCTCCTTTTAACCAGTAAATGTAGACGGACCCAAAAGTCTAAAATCTGCTACGGTCCCTACTCGGTCAACTGGTCTAGTTCCAACCTCGTTCACAGACTGCTGAACGATCTGCAAACCTTCCTGAAACGAGTCTGCTTGCTGCTGGATCAGCTCGGTCTGTTTCTTTGATTTCCAGCATTCCTCTTATCACTCCAAGCATGGCGGCTTCGTTCACACGCCTCTGGTACGTCTTCAACTTCTTACCTGTCATAATCCTGAACTCAAAACACCCAACATTAGCATGATGATAGATTCTGAATGTGGATCAAGGCTAGAACTCCAAGATACTTAAATAGAGCACCGCATTGTAGCTATGCCGCGGTATTATAGCCGCAATTACTTAACTCCACCCAAGTCGCCCAAGTCCTAGGGATAACAAGAGATCAGGTTTCCGAGTCGACATGCAAAGTAAGTTTGCACGTCGTAAAAGATATAATCCGGAAGAATGTGATTCAAGAATGGTAAAACGGTCAAGGTGGCAGGACATGTTTCCTAAACACGGGTATTCTGATTCGTGTATTGGGTACAATACCCAACTACAAAAGAATCAACCCGACTATCCTATGTCTCTGATACCAAACGAACCATGTCACGCCCCGCTTCCCAGAGTACGCAAGATTGGGCACGTGACATAGCCAACCATGCTACCTGTGGGTAGGAAGTATCCATCCACAGTCACATTACGGCTGTAGAGATATCAAGAACAAGATAAATAAACTATCTAACACATGTCCAAATCCATAATATCAAGAGTCAATGGAAAAAATAGGTGCGGAAGCAAATGATCCAATATAATAATAGAAAGGTACGTCCCATAATGCGGGATTACACCTGGAAATAAAATGCAATAAATGAACTAACCACTACAGAACTCACGAATCAGCCTGCTGGCTGAAGTACTCCTGCTCGGTCGGTGACAGTGGTAAAGAATCTGGGCCATGCAAAACCCAGACGTCAGCGTGTCGTGTCAACCAATAATATAATATGAACATGGTAATAAGCAATGCAGAAAGTAAACATGAATAAGCAGTAATATGGAACAACAGTGCAGGGTAGTGTGTAGTGGGTAACTAGACTGTTCTATCAGGTTTGCTATTCTAAAGTCTTTGAAATCAATTGATAACTCGTCGATGTAACTCAATAGTATCCCGTGCATTCCCGGGACCACGGTCAAGACCCTCGGGGCTGAATCCGAGACGTGCCGCTAGGCAGTAAACATGTAGCAGGATGGACGAGTGATGTCAGCATCATCACTCCCGGACTGGCCAAGCCCGTAAGACTGATCAGAACAGGTATCGAACTGTTGAGTTACAAGTCAGTTTCACCTTTGATTTCCCCATACCCCCAAGTTATGTATGTCAAGTCAGATATTCAGTAATCAAGAACTAATGCCAATACAGGATCATGTAAAGCAGGTTTGTCTGGGTAGACAACAAGATTGGTCCATGAGGACCCCAAGTCAGGTTTATTGGCATTAGGCATGAGATCAGGTCATGGTACAACAGGTTGAGTTGGTAGTAAAGGGTTCCATGTCCGGTGCATCGGTATGTATATATGTCATGTGTGTCAAGGTCGGGTCAATATATGACGCAATCGAGGGCGTGCTCACAACAGGTATATAATCGAATAAGGAATCACAGCAGGAAATAAAGTAAACAACGATAACAGTTCATCTAATCATAATGGTGCATTAATATGGCGCAGTTGTATTATATTAACAGGTTCGAGCACCCCTGAGGTGCAATAATCACAGGGTAGCGCAATATTAATAACAGAAAGTAATGAAGATATATGTGTACGGCTATCGTCCTTTAAATAACAAAATGATTAACCGGTAGTTTGTTATTAAGGTTACAGTGGCAAAATACGATTTAGGTGGCAGTATCATGATATATATCATATTTCGTCCAATGAGAAAAGTAACTATATTTAGTTAATATTGCAAGTTTTATGAGTCAAGCACACTTAATTAGTATAACGTAGCATGTAGCAAGTAATACTTGCCTCGACGGTTTCGCAAACCGGAAACACGAACGCAACGTCGGCGGAAAACACGCGACGGATGCACGGGCCACGGAACGAGTCCAAACAGCGAACAGCGGGACCACACGGACCAGAGTACTTCGCTGGAGAGTCGGGTCCAGTCGTCGGCACGGCCGGAATCCGGCGAAATGTCAAAACGGCGACTAAGTTAGCAAATACAAAACAAAGCGAGAAAACGATCAGCGAAGGGATACGCGAAGGGAGATGGTGAAGAGGGGCTTACAGGGAAGAACCAGGGGGAAACCATGACGGGTTTGACGGCGATGGGGCGCCGGCGAGGCAGCGACGGCGGCAGTCAAGGCTGGAAGTTGTTGGATGACGCTGGAAAGGGATGGTGCGGTGAGTAGAGGGGGTGCTGGCCTGATCTGGTGTTCAGGGGGAGAAGGAGGTGGTCGGCGGTGGCTCTGGCAACGACGGCGAGGGTCGACGGCGAGTTTCCCGGTGACAGGGTTGGTGTTAGGGTTGGGCTTTGTTGCAGTTGCAACGCCGGCGAGGGAAGGAGGAGGAAGATGAAGAGGTCGGGACGAGGGTGAAGGGAGGAAGTCGTGGACGTCGGCGATGGGAGGCGGCGACGACGGCGAGCACCACGTGCAGGTTGCGGTGGCGTCGGGGGCAGCTGCTGGCTCTGGAAGGAGGGAGGAGAGAAGGAAGGGGGTGCGGTTAGGCTGTGAAGGCGAGGGTGATGACGGCGAGGTCGCGGGGAGGTCGGCGGCGACGGCACGAGGTGGCTAGGGTTTGGCTTCGTCGATGGTTCTCGTGAAGACGAGGAACAGTTGCAGAAAAATAAAATAGAGAGAGAGAGTTATAGGAGAGAGGGAGAGAGAGATTGTTAGAGAGAGAGAGAAAAAGATTAGATTGAGATAGAGAGAGACGGAGAGAGAGAGATTGGTTGGTGGGGCCCACGAGGGATTTATTCCCTCGTGATTGGCTGAGGAGGGTACGGGGAGTTAGAAATAAAATTTAAAAGATTTTAAAAAAGGATTTATTCGTTAATTAGTAACAGAGTAAATATTTTATAGTTTTAAATATATTTAATTAAATGGGCATTTCGGTGCTAAATGAAACATTTCCAAATCGCGCCCGGATTGCGCCCAAATGTTTCAAATTAAAATTATAGGATTTTAAGCGAGTTCCGAATTTTAAAAAGAGATGTTTTATGATTAAAATGCATGCCCCCAAGTCGGACACTTGCACGCGCGCGTAGCCGTCCAAACTTGCCTGTTTCGCCGAACGGGATGAAATCTCGACGCGCGGACGCTACCACGCGACTAGTGGCGACGAGTAGGCCAACACGGATATTTTTAATTTCACTTTAGGTGTTAAAATTTGTTATAGGCAAAAATGACCTAGCCGGTTAAAATTTAGCAACGAGCACCAAACAAACAAGATAACTGAAAGGAGCAATGTCTAACATTCAACTAGTACCAGAAATAGTATTATTGGGCTCAGGTGTTACATTTTTGATCCTTGGTGTTGTGGGGTAGGGAGCTACCAGCCGGGGATAGCCGCGCAGGGTAGCCGTTCGGATGCCTCTTGATGAGGGCATCGATCCCTGGCGTTGCGGGGTAGGGAGCTACCAGCCGGAGATAGTCGAGCAGGGTAGCCGCTCGGCTGCCTCTTGATGAGGGCTTCGATCCTTAGCGCTGGAAGGGCCGTAAGAGGTGGCTAAGAATGGACCGAGCAGTGAAGCTGCTCAGTGGCCTCTTGGCAAGGGCTTCGATCTCTGGCGTTGTGGGGGTAGGAAACTACCAGGCAGGGATAACCGAGCAAGGGCGGGCCCGGTTACCTCTTGATGAGGGCTTTTGATCCTTAGCACGGGAGGGGCTGTAAGAGGCCTACTAAGGACGGGCCGAGCAGGGTTACTGCCCGGTGCCTCTTGGTGAGGGCTTTGATCCTTAAAGACGGGCCGAGCAGGGTTACTGCTCGGAGCCTCTTGGCGAGGGCTTTGATCTCTGGCGTTGTAGGGTAGGGAACTACCAGCCAGGGATAACCGAGCAAGGGCAGGCCCGGTTGCCTCTTGATGAGGGCTTTTGATCCTTAGCGCGGGAGGGGCCGTAAGAGGCCTACTAAGGACGGGTCGAGCAAGGTTACTGCCTGGTGCGTCTTGGCGAAGGCTTTGATCCTTAAGGACTGTCATGCCCCGCTTCCCAGTATACGGTGAAGGGGACGCGACGAGCTCCGCTACGTATATACTCAGAAATACATACGCTAAGCGTATCTAAGCAATATAAAATAAATACATAAGAAATAAGAATAAAAAGAACAACAACTTTTATTTATTAACATTCTTTGTACAATACATGAAAGGAAATACAACTGAAATAATAAGATGCCTAAACAGTGGCATAACAGGAAATGAAAAGTATAGAAAGGAAAAGTGTACAATGAAACTACAGTGCAGGGTCTTCAGTAAACTGCCCCAAGTCTTCTTGCGATGGCTCAACCTCTGCCGATTCCAAATCACCTGACGGCATTCAAAGAAGAGAGAAACAGAATGTCGTCAGCGAACAGGTCGCTCGGTAAGTCCCAAAGGTAAGAGGGAAGTACAAAAAGACAGAATAAGAAGATATATTTTAAAGTGTAAACTATTGTTGCAATGTTATGTCAACACTGTTGTTTGTAGCTTGGTACAGAAGGATACCAGTGTATACGAGGGGAGTCTCTATATGTCAGAGACTAAGGGCACGTATAGTACAAGGTACCGTTTATGCCACGGTACAACAACAACTGGATTCATGTTAGGTGTGTTAAGTCTGACCACCTCGTGACACCTTTAACACCTTCCGTACCAATCTACCCCTTAAACCCCGCGATATCTTGTTTGTATTGTTATCTTGTAAATTGTGTTGGTTGTATGATTGATTGACTGACCGACCGAAACCATGATATCAGGAAACGGTTATAACCATAGAGTCATGTAAATGGAATACTGAGAATCATGTAAAAGGAATATATATATCCATGGTTCGGTTCAGTCAAGTTGTGTAAATTGATGATTGTATTCATGGATTCATGTGTTCATATTGATTTAGAATCTTGTAGATTATAGATTGACTTGAATCATATTCAAGTCAGATTAATCAGACTCAAATTCGAGTCAGACAATCAGAAATGTGAATCGAATTCTTATAATTGCTAGGGTCCTTAGGGTAATTTATAAACTTGAAGGGTTTTTATGTAAAAATACTTTTATATACTTTTCAAAATACACCTCAAGTATTTATTGTTCGTCTTTAGAGTTGTAATGAGGGTGGATTTTATGTTGTGACATTTCTAGTGAAAATATCCTAGTTTTATAAATAAGGGTATTTATCTGTAATATTAATTTATTTGAAGTTCATGGTGTTTTAGTGTAAAATTTATTCTTGTGATTTTTAGAAAAAGGTGGAATATTTATATTATAATAAAATAGATATTTAAATGATAAATATATATATATTTATACAAAAATAGTTTTAATAAATATTTTATATTCCAAAAATCTCATTTTCTTAAGATGTATTTTAAACCTTTCGAGACCGAATGCTCCTTGCGGAGGTCTGAATCTCGCACTACTAGCCCGAGGGTGCGCTATAAACCGCACGATCCCAAACGGGTTCCCCAAAGATGGGTTGTAGCGGCGCTTTGCAAAGATTGTAAAATACCAATCCTTTAGAAAACGGTTTTATAAAGTGAAAGGTATTTATTTGCAAAGTGTAATTTTCCGTATTTTAGATTCTAGGGTTTTATAAGCCAACTAGCTTATTTTTAAAAGGTCTAAACGACAAATCGTTAGAAGCCTCAAATCGCCTCTTCACCGCCAATTGCGGCTAGGTAAGTGTCAGGTAAGTGGGAGGCTCTCCACTACAAGTAGTGGCCCTAATTAAGTAACCACTTGCCTTAGACACACTTGCCTAGACACCACAAAATCAGGTTTAGATAAACGATCGATGTCCACAACTTATCGTATTTTTCCTATTAAAGATATTGCTTAAACAAATGTATCAAACCTAAACTTTTATAAAAGGTTTTATTAAGGAAATGGTATTTTAATGTAAAATCTTGTTTTATCGTATTAGGAGTTTTCAAGATAGCGTATTATGGTTTCATATGTGTGTGTGAGGAGGTAGGTCATTACCTCGTGATCTATTTTAAGGTATAGCAATATTAAAGGGTTAAATGTGAAATTGAAACATGATGGTATTAAAGTGAAAAAAACACGGTAAATTGAAAAGGTTATCATTTCATGTGTGAAAACTTATTCAAATTGATTTTTACAAGTTTAATAATCATGATAAAGATGTTTAGACATGATTGAATTGATTAGAAGTGAAATTTTATAGAAAACCGAATCGGAAATCGGATTTGTTCCGATTCCGTCGGGTTTCGTAATTTCGTATTTTTGAGAATTAGAAAGGGAGATAGAATGAGACTTACGGGTTTCGATCTATACTAAAGAGTATAGGGGAACTAAAGAAGTTGCCGAGGCGTTGCTTCGTCGCCGGTTGTTTCTAAAAACGCCGCCAGAATTCCCGCCGGAATCTCGTCGGAGCTTCGCCGCGAACATTGTTTTCAAAGCACACACTTCTTGGAAAACTTTTGAGAGAGTGGCTCAAGATTTTGGGGGTGAGAGGGTAGTATGTAGGGTTGGTATTTATAGGGTTAGGCTAGGGTTAGGGTAGATGAAAAGTTAAAAATAAAAATGTGATAAAATGTAATAAAAATGTATTAAAAGTGGAGTAATTGGGGTTTTTAAAGAGCTCTGGAAGTGGTCTGAGGCTGAAATTTTGCAGGTGCATAGAGAATATGAAAAGACACAACTTTCATGTTGTGGTCGTCGCCGGAATCGGCCGACTCGGGGGTGACTCGGCCGTGACTCGGTCGGAGCACTGAGTCGGCCGAGTCAAGGCCGAGTCGGCCGAGTCCGGCGGCCTGGATCCCCCCCGACGGTTCATATAACTCCTGCAAGTGTTACATGTTTGGGTGTAGTGGGGTTTTTGTGAGATATGCATGTGTAAACTCTTGGTATTCTAAATGTTTTAAAAAAAATCAAAATTAAAAATAATGTGGGGTATAGGATTTGAACTCTGGTGGCTTGGTTCAGCAGTGCAAGGTCTTACCAGTGAGCTACAAGCTCTTTCTTGTAATTATTGTGAGAAAATAAATACTTAAAGTGGTAACAGCAATATTAAATACTCCAAGTATACTTCAAATTTAAATCAATTTTATGTATACAAAAATTGGAGTTGTTGCAAGGACGGGCCGAGCAGGGGTACTTCCCGGTGCCTCTTGGCGAGAGCTTTTGATTCTTGGCATCGTGGGGTAGGGAACTATCAGCTGGAGATAGCTGAGCAGGGTAGCCGCTCGACTGCCTCTTGATGAGGGCTTTGATCCCTGGCGTTGTAGGGTAGGGAACTACCAGCCAGGGATAGCCGAGCAGGGTAGCTGCTCCACTACCTCTTGGTGAGGGCTTTGATCCCTGGCGTCATGGGGTAGGGAACTACCAGCCAGGGATAGCCGAGCAGGGTAGCAGCCCGGCTGCCTCTTGGTGATGGCTTTGATCCCTGGCGTCGTGGGATAGGAAACTACCATCCAGGGATAGCTAAGAAGGGTAGCCGCTCAGCTGCCTCTTGATGAGGGAATTTGGTCCTTAGCGCGGGAGGGATCGTGAGAGGCCTGCTAAGGATGGTCCGAGCAGTGAAGCTGCTCGGTCGATTCTGGAGATTCTGTCCGACCTTCCCGGTGTAAGTATGGGGAATAGGGACAGTCGTGGGCAACACATGTATCGAACGCGTGGGGGAGGTGAAGTACCGGAGCCGCGTTGTTTCGATTTCGCCAAGAAAGGCTCGAGGTCTGCCGCATGGCGATACAGCTGTGGGTGAAACGGGCGACTGTTGGATCTTCGAGGGCGAAGCGGGTTATAAAGCGGAGGGAGTGTTGATCACTCCTTTCTTCACGCCCAAAACATAAGAATGGAGGACTTCCCTTTCACGATCCCCGACATCATAAATTTCGAGGACGTGTACCTCTATGACCAGTACTGCACCGAGGACACAGTGCAGCTAGTGATTGGCCGCATTGAGGATCATTTCGGACGACTGCTTTCCCGGCGCTCCCCCCTGCTCCAGCTGTTGATGTACTCCATCTGAAGGGCTTCGCCGAGGCTCTATAACCCCTTGTCCGAATAGCTGAAGGACGAGGCGGTTGGTAAGCTAAGGTCCTTGCGGCGCTTCGACCTGATCACTGCGGGTCGGCGGGATCGCTCGGTGGCACTCATCCTTGAGTGCTATCAATTAAGGCGCCACGCCAACATTCGTGGGTGGCATCAGAGGCAAAGGGCTGAAGCGGCGAGGGCTCGGCTGGCGGAAATATGCTCGGAGTACCACGAGCAGTGTTTCCTGTACCCCCTTCCCCCGCTATTGTAATTTTTCTTTTTCGATGTACGGCTGAGGAGTCTATAGTACTCTTTGAATAAACAAACTCTTCTTTTTGCAATGTTTTATTGATCTCTTCTTATTATGTAAACAGAAAGATCCTGAGAAAGTTTACATTGCCTCAGTAAAAGAAGTATAAGCTAGTAGATGTTCTGTTTATTTGCGCAGCTTGAGCCCCTCGGATGTCTGTTAGCCTCCACGACCGGCACTCCGACGTACCCTCCGCTGATACGACCATGATTTGGCCAATTGTCAATTTGCCGGGAGGGGGACGCTGCTCCTGCTCGCGGTCAGCTTGTCGCTTGTCCCGCAAGTACGCTGCAAGGTGTCTCGAACGGATGAGATCCTCGATATAGTCTCGGAGCTGCTTACAGCTCTCCGTGGAGTGTCCTAGCGATCTGTGAAAACCGCAGTAGGGGCCCCAAGTACGCTTTGCCGCCATGCGCGAGATCGGAGGGAGCTTGAAGAACCCCTCGCCCTTGGCCTCCTCAAGCAATACCGTCTGAGAGACGTTGAGCGGGGTGTACTCCTGAAACCTCGGGGAGTAGGGCTTTTGCCACTCAAGTCTCTTTCTCTCTTCCCTCGCCCTTTTCTTCTGGTCAATCTGCTCTGCCCCGGGGAGATTTGCGTTCACCTCGGACTCGAGTTGGATTTCGCACTCGGTCCAGGCTTTTATCTCGGCCATGGTCTTAGGTTGCGTTAATGCAAAGGAGCGTAACCACTCCTTGTACCTAAGACCAGACCTCAGGGCTGTTATGACTGACTCGTCCCGATGCTCGGGGACCTCGAGAAGGGCATTGTAGAAGCGGGTGACGTACGCTTTGAACGTTTCTTTGTCCCCGCTCTTGATCGTGAATAAATGGTCGACGGTCCGTTTCTGCCATCTGTTCTTGACGAAATGGCCGAGAAATTGGGTGGCCAACTCATCGAAGGTTAAGATCGAGTGCGGTGCGAGTCCTCGGAACCAGTCTCGTCCGGAGCGGATGAGAGTGGCCGAGAAAGCTCGGCATTGGGCAGCGTCAAAGTTGTCTTGGAAGCTCATCCCGGCCGTGAACGCGTCCAGATGTTCCTTCGGGTCTGACTTCCCGTCGAAGAGTGAGACCTTGGGGGGCTTGTTCCGGGAGGATACATGGATGGCGAGAAGCTCCTCAGTGAAGGGCTTTGTGGGCGAGTCGGCGGCGTATTTAGCCCCGTCGCTCGAGTGGCGACCTTCTTGATGCATGCCCCTCGATCTTCTTTTCGAGGGCGTCGAGCCGGCCATGGTACCCCGACTATTCGGCACATCTCGATCTTTGGCCCCTGCCGTTGGAGACCTGTGTCTGGCCGCGGCCTTGGTTCCTTTCGATGAGGTTCCTCAGGTCCCCTGGAGAGGTAGTTTTCGAGCTGCCATGACGAGTCCCGTCCGTGCGACCCCGTCGAGGGAGGGGGCGTCGGTCATGCCTGGAAGCAGGCGAGCTGACCGACATCTCCTCGGGAGGGGTAGGAGCGCATAGGGGCTCGGGGCGAGGGACTCGGGTGACAGACCTCGGTGTTGAACTGCCGGGTGCCCACCGGGTCATAGAATATGTTGGCCCGGGAGATCGGCGACCGTGAGAGGCAGCGAGGCGGTGGTCGGCAGTGCCGATGCGAGCAGAGTCTTCTCTCCCTCTATAGGGGTCCCGGTCCTGAGGTGGGGGAGCGGCGACCTGGGGAGCTTGTCCCGTTGTTTGGACACGGATGAGCGCGTCCAGGACGGACGCGAGTCGATCTATCCGGACAGCTAGGGCGTTGATGGCGTTCGAGGGAAGAGATTCGTACGCTCCTCCGTTGTGGGGGAGGCGGCGGCTAGTGCTTGGATCGTCGTGGTGACCGCTTGCCATTGGGTTGAGATCGGAAGATGAAATTTGTTGAGTGGAATCAAGAGTTTCCCACAGACGGCGCCGTCTGATGCGGTGCAGATCGCGTCAAGATGTTACCTTCCGTTGATCTGCTGTTGACGATGATGGACGACCGAGATTTGAGTTGGAGGAGAGCTGCTGAAGTGTGTGGATCTCAATGGGTTTGAGGCTGTTGGGGCCGAGCTACTTGCAAGGAAGTCCCGGGGTGGTTGTACCACCGAGGATCCTCCGACGATCAAGTTAGACAGGAAATCCGAGCAGAGTAACGGCCTAGTGAGTGGAAAATGACTTGCTTGAACCGTCTGAAGGAGGTATTTATATAGCGGTGGCAGCAGACAGGCAGATGCAAGAATCGCGCCGGCCGTTACGCCCCCGACGTCATGCCCGTGTGATGGGCGGGATCTCCCATTAATGGCGAAACAGGCTCGTTAATGGGGATCGTGATAGCATGGAACGTGGGATCGTGGGCAGCGAAGATCTAACGCATGGAGAGATTCGCGGACGCGAGGCGGAAGCACCTGCGAATGATGTCGTTGGTCGGTCGAAGGGACCGGGAAGATGAGCGCTGCGCGGGCTCGGGACCGAGTGGGAGGCCGAGCTATCTTGATTCTGTGGTAGCCCGGAGGCGAGCTGAGAGGGCCGAGGAGGCCAAATGTGCAAGAGGCTCGGAGGTGAGCCAGCGATTGTCTATAGGACAGGCATAGGAGTGGTCTGGTCAGCCACTGCAGGTCCTTTCTTGCACGCTTCGGGACACGTCATCAGCCACGTGTCACGATCTGGGAGATCACCGATATCGAGCATCATCAGCTCTAGAGTTTAAATACAAAGTGGAGGAGTAAGGTACGAATAAGTATTTAATTTCAAAATATTTTGAGTATTGTATGG
This sequence comes from Agapanthus africanus, assembly GCA_030015575.1. Taxonomy (NCBI): domain Eukaryota; kingdom Viridiplantae; phylum Streptophyta; class Magnoliopsida; order Asparagales; family Amaryllidaceae; genus Agapanthus; species Agapanthus africanus. Next base: position 526,085,607 of record CM057347.1, on the reverse strand, counting down.
TTGACAAAAAGTCTATTTTAGACCAATGTCGTGAATTTCATTTACTTGTCAATCTAATGAATGTTCTAGGTATAAAATTGCCTAAACCTTCTTGGTTGGAGAAATCATATCGAAACTGTCCTATGAATGTTTACCAAAAGAAATTGTTTCATAAGACAGAAAATTTCACTCTCGAGCAAATTCAAAGAAATCTTCGAATTGAAGAGGAAGCCCATCTAACGGACAAGAAAGATGAGATCAAGAATGATCATAGGCCTAACCATATAGAGAGTGTTGTTTAGAAGAATGCTAAGCCAAACTATTCCAAACCCAACAAAGAAAAATTCAATAACAACCAGAAAAAGAATAATGGTTGTTATATTTACGGTAAGGAAAGGCATTTTGCCGTAAATGCCGGTACCACAAAATTGGTTTCAAAAGAGGAAATCAGGAGTTCAAGCATGCGAACAACGTTGAGCAGGCCTATTATACCATGGTTACTGTTGTAAACAGCGGTAGATCATCCAGTCAAGCTTTCTCAGAAAACAAAGAAAGTGAATATAGCGGACTCAGATTCTGGATGGTGGCTTGACTCCGGCGCAACATTCCACATTTGCAAACATGAGTCAATATTAAAGAACTTTGACGAGGCAACTGATGATTAGGAAGTCTTAATGGGCAACCAGAACCGTGCACCTGTACAAAAAAAGTATTCTGTTGATCTCCACTTCACCTTCAGAAAGAAATTCACACTATTGAGCGTTCTCTATGTTCCTGATATGAGACATAATTTAGTGTCTGCTTATGTAAAAATGGCTTTAAAATTGTAATTGAATCCGAAAAATTAATTTTGTCAAAGAATGAGATCTTTGTGGGAAAGGGCTACTCTTGTAATGGAATGCTTGCATTTTGTATTAATGAAAATAAAGTGACTTCCGCTTATTTCTCGGAATCTTTTAATTTACGGAATCATAGATTATGACATTTAAATTTTCGATATTTAAACAATATGTATAAATTTGGTTTAATTTTTTATGATTTTAGTAATGATCATAAATGTGAGATTTGTATGCTGTCATAAATGTCTAAAAACCATTTTCCCAGCATTGAAAGAAGTTCGAAAATTTTAGATTTAATCCATTCTGATATATGTGAACTTAACTGAATGGTTACTAGAGGAGGGAGAAAATATTTCATTACTTTTATAGACGATCACTTTAAATATATGTATGTATATTTAATGAAAAGTAAAGACGAAGCATTCTCCATGTTTAAAGCTTATAAGGAAGAAATTGAAAATCAATTTAATAAGAAAATTAAAATTCTTTGCAATGATGGAGAGAAAGAATATTTCTCAAACAAATTTATAAATTTTTGCGAGCAACATGATATAGTATATGAAATGACAACACCATGTACTTCTCAACAGAATAGTTTAACGGAAAGGAAAAATTGTTCCCTTGTGAAAATGGTAAATTCTATGTTGTTACATACAGAAATATTGCTTTTAAATTTATGGGGAGAAAGTTTATTGACGGCTTACCATTTACGTAATAAAATTCCGTCAAAGAAGTCAAAAATCAGCCGATACAAAATATGGAAGAAAAGAAAGCCAAATTTGGCTTATTTAAAAGTGTGGAGATGTTTGGCATATTATAGGGTTTCTGAACCTAATTAAACGGATTAAATTAGATCCTAAAACACTCAAAAGTGTATTTATAGAGTAAAACTTACAGACTTCTTGATTTGGAATCTAATGTAATAGTTGAATCTAAAAACATTGAACTTTTAGAAACAAAATTCAAGTCAAATGTTGTTCAATATAAACCATCAATAGATTAACGACAATAAAAGAGAAATTTATTGACCCTCCAATAGAATATAAAAAAAAAGTCAAAGAATAAGAAAAGAGAAAATACTAGATTCTAACTTTGATGATCCTAATTCTATTATATTTCTAGCAGAAAGAGATAGAAATATAGAGATTAATAAAATACATATTATTCTCCATATAGAAGATGATCCTAAAAGCCATAGCGAGACAATGATTTCAAGAGACTCCGCATTTTGGAAAGAAAACATAAATGAAGAAATGGATTCCGTTATGTCCAATAAACTTGGGTGTTAACTGATTTACCTCAAAGATCTAAGACTATAGGTTGTAAGTGAGTATTTAAAAGAAAGCACAATTCTGATGGATCTTTGCAAATGTTTATGCGTGCTACAGGTTTCGACACTTATGCGTCTGTAACACACATAATATCTATCAAAAGATTATTTGTTCTACCCTCTATATATAATTTGTATATTCACCAAATGAACGTTAAGACTGCATTCTTAAATGGCGAGTTAGAAGAAGAGATATACATGGAGCAACCTCGAAAGGTTTGGACTTTCAAGAAATTAAAAAAAATTCTGCAAATTAGTTAAATCTCTTTATGGTTTAAAACATGCCTCCAAACAGCGGCATGAGAAATTTGATTCAGTTATACTATCGAATAGCTTCCTTCACAATAGCGCTGATATATATATATATATATATATATATATATATATATAGGAAAGATGCCATAGGATGGAATTTCCTTCTATGGCGTTGAAAAAATACATCCTCTCTTATTTTTTCCGTCAATCGGTACCCATCATCTTCTTCGTTATCATTTAAGATGTGGGTATACCAAATTTCATGTAATTCTACAACTTTTTCACCGTTGATTAAGCAATGTAAAAAGTACTATTGTCAGTAAACCGTTAATTTTGAACCCACTAAATCAACGGTGAAAAAGTTGTAGAATCACATAAAATTTGGTGTACCCACATCTTAGATGATAACAATGAAGATGGTGGGTGCCGATCGTCGGAAAAAATTAGGGAGGGTGTATTTTTTCGACGCCAAAGGAGGAAATTCCCTCTTATGGCCTCTTTCTTCCATTAACCTCATACTAAAGAGTATAATATAGATATATGTATATACATAAATGATTTATTAATTATCAATAACAACAATTCGGATGTAACTGAAACTAAAAAGTATCTAATTTCTATATTTAAAATGAAAGGATTAGGAGAAGTTGATACAATCTTAGGAATTAAGGTGGTAAAACATAATGATGGTTATGCATAATCTCAATCTCATTATATTGAGAAGATAATTTCCAAATTTAATTATCTCGCTTTCAAGATGTATAATACCTCTTTTGATTCTAGTATTACACTAAAAGAGAACCATGGTAGAGGAATAACATTACTTGAATATGCAAGTGCTATTGGGTGTTTAATATATGCAACACATTGCACAAGATCAGATATAGCTTTTGTTGTTTTTAAACTTAGTTGATACACTAATAACTCAGGAATAGAATATTGGAAAGTTGTTGGCAGAATATTTTGATATCTAAAGGAAATTCTGAAATATGTGCTGTTTTATAATAAATTTCCAACGGTATTAGAAGGATACTATAACACAAATTTGATAACTGGTTCTGGAGATAACAAATCTATATCTGGATGGGTATTCACTCTTGAAGGATGCACCATTTCTTGGTTTCAGACAAACAAACATGTTTATCTCATTCAACCATGAAATCTTAATTTATTGCATTGGCGGCAACCGGTAAAGAGACTGAATGGATTAGAGATATATTATTGGATATTAAATTTCGGCCTAATGCTATACCTCCAATATATGATAACGAAGCGATATTATCAAGAGCCTACGGCAGTATTTATAATGGAAAATCATGACATATAAGTTTGAGACACGAGTATGTAAGACAATTAATTAATGAAGTGGTTATCACGATTACATATGTAAAGTCAAGTAAAACCTGACGGATCCTTTTACCAAGGGACTGGCCAGAGACTTGGTAAGGACAATATCAATTGATATAGGACTAAAATCCATTAAATAAAAGTTAATAGGGACATAAACCCAACTTTCAACTAAAATTCTACTTGTATAATATTTAATGGGTAATAATAAGTTGCTATATAACTATGAGCACTAGTTGGAAACTAGTGATGCCGTCAAAATTGGGGGATGATTTTGATCGGTTGTGCATTTTGAAATTTGAAAATCCGGTTTTGATCGGTTGTGCATTTTGAAATTTGAAAATCCGGTTTTAAACGGTTGTGAATTTTAAAATTTGAACTTTGAAAATTCGATTTTGAGTGATTGTGAATTTTGAAATTTGAACTTTTGCCCTTTCAAAAGGTTGCAACCGTTTTGGAAGACCTTTGGAAATTTATAAATAGAACCGATTTTCTTAAGAACTTTACAGCTTCTTCTTCTCTACCATTCCTTACCATTTCGGATAGAATTTCGAAGTTTTTTCGTGTTTTGCTGATCGCAGGAATTTCGGACTCTGTTGTATCCTAAGTGATTCTTATCCGCAACCCTTTCGCAAACTCAATTTGAGTGGGTATAAGTAAATTCTTGGAGAAATCCGATTGCGTCTTAGAGTCAATAAATACATTTACTTGTATCCATCATTTTTCCGATACCTACACTAAATTTCGAACATTTGTTATATTGGATTTAGATCTTAAAAATAGAAGAAGAAATATTAGGATTTAGAATGAAATTTATGATTTGATCTAAATGATTTATAAAAACGTCATGCGCATACGAAATCAGCTTGAGTAACTTCTAAGCTGAAAATTAATTAAATTGATGTAATTGAAAATGGACCATATAATGGATAAATTATCATCGATCTTTTGGCTTATTTCTAGAATTCATCATCTTAGTTTTTACAAAACCAACTATCTAGATACAATAATCTAATAAACATATGGAGATTTCTTCTCCACCGTACATGTTTCATTTAAAATTTTATTTAATAAAATGCGGGATCGTATAAACATATGGACAACAAACCTGCTTTCCAAAATTTCCCCTCAATTAAACGTGAAATACCGTGTTCACGTGAACAAAGCGGTCCCCTCGCTTGACAGCGATGCCTACCAAAAGATCCTTAGCGGTCAACTTAGTCAAACTTTGCCGCTCAAAAATTCTATAAAATTACCCCAGGGTCATAGAAGGAGTAGGGTAGAGGTTTTCATGGGCATTTTAGTAATTGCATATTGAAGAAAGAGGAGGGAGACTCACATTGGAGAAAACAATTCCAAAAAATTAGTTTAAATTTAAACTTTCACTTGCAATTTAGATATGAAAAGTATTTTACACTCTTTTTGTTTCAATTTCTTTTGGACACGACCACCTCTTCGAGAATCGAATCGCTTCGTCGTCGTATTTTAGAAAGAAAAGGTATATCACATGAGCTATGCCTAATTAGTTTGTTCTAGTACACTGCTATCTTTTACTTTATATGAGAGGAAGGAGTAACCTCTTTTCCATAATAAATGGTATCTTAATTAAATAATTAATTTCATATCCGCATGCGCTATACAAATATCGACATTTTATGATGACTTCGTAATGTCCAAACTGCTTAGTTTTATTTAAGATGTCGTCGAAATTTAAATATTTGGGGTAAATTATCGTAACTAGTGTATATTAAAAATAGGATAACTATAAAAGAAATTAATTATGCCGATTAATCTCCTTGTTAAAATGGCATACGGGTAATATATAACCGAAAAAGAAAAACTTAAATGCAAAAGGATATATAAACTAAAAGAATATAACAATTGAGATTATTTAGATGATTTTGGAGATATAGCCGATTCCAATATTTGGATTGAATCTTCAACGTGCACAGATAGTATTTTCAAATAAAAGACAATTGCAGTGATCAAAATCTACCCTGCACATTAGCATAAGAAGTTGAGAAAGTATGCTAGCTAGCTGAAGAGCGCTTGTTTGACTACAACGACAAGTATTCATCCTAAATTTTTGAGGTCGAAGAGCATTGTTTGACTAAGTTTATTAAAAGAAAATACAAAATATGGCGATCTGTGCTTGATTTTATCCTTTGTTATAAGATTGCATTAAGATCGTCTGGTACAAAATGCATGATAAGTTATGGGTGCATTTGCAACAAATGAAGCGGAGCAACATTCTCCAAAAAATGAAAAACAAACTAACAAATGACATGGTCAAATGCTTCAACTTCTATCACATATTATCCACATATATATTACAGTTCATTTGAGAAAAATACAAAATGTACGTAATGTATCTGCAAACAAAAGGTAAGTTTTGTTCATATATATCCTTCCATTTAGTGAATATTTTGAATAGTTACGCCAAGAGCCAAGAAATGCTGTAGGATAGCTATGTCGATGTCGACAAGGGCTCGTGTTGGTATTCGGCCTTTTGCATTTAATTGAAGAATTAATGTTGAAATCCAACTCATGCGCATTTAAAGGCCATGAGATGATTTTTATCCAATCTCTACATATTTACTCTAATGTTATTAATTAATTGTTGTTGTTTTCTTGCGAAGGCAATATATATGCTCAGGTATAAATCAAAATTGTCAGCAATCGATCAAGAGCCTATGAATTGAAATCTCCAGGATGTCACTTTGCTGACAGGGCTACATCTACAAAAGGCAAGCAGCTAGGGTACGTATCAAAGATTCTCTCTATCCTTCAATTTTTTCTCATATATTCTTAAATATTTTTTTACTAGAGTAAATGCCTTTTAGATTTGGTTTTAAGAGAGTTATTTACTTATTTTGGTCCAAGTCCCTTCAAATGCGCAGCAAACTGTTAAGGAAGATTAATGAAAAACACTCATCTTTGCGTACGAAACGGGGACAATTTGATGCGAATCGTAAGTCTGTATCGGATTACTAATATATCGGTCGATACACATTTTGTATTGTATGAAACAATATGAAACGATACGAAACACGAAAAACACGATACACTATTTAACCATTAAAATGCAAAGCGGGTCGAAAATTCGGGTTCAAAACCCGCTTGATTATATCAAATTATTTACCCAGACGGGCTATTCAACCATTAAAATGCATATTGATGAGGAAGAGGAGTTCGTTGAGAGCGAAAATGTTGAAGACGGGAAGAATGAAGTTATCTCTTGTTATTATAATGACAGTGATTAATCAATCGGAGAAGATTGATTTTTTGTTGCGTCGACTTTGTTTGGTAGTGGTGTTTTGACAACTTGATTGTGATATTTTAGTTATGAATCATAAAACTTATCATGTTTATGTGCTTATAAATTATGACATATAGATGAATATTTTGGATTGTTTTGGCATTTTTTTATTATCAAATGCATGAGTTTGCATGATTTATGTTGAGAATGTGATTAACATTTAGTCCCATATTAAAAAAATTGTGAGATGCATAGGTATAAGATATAAGATGGGATAAACATCCACAAGTCTTGAGTCTTCTGGATGAAGTCCTACTGTATTAAAAGCCCAGTGCATCTGCGTGTGGGTCCATGTGTTGTGGGCCTACACCGAGTTTTACAATTTATATGTATGTATTTGCGTAATTGCAATTCCGAAATTTACTTTAGCTTATATGTGGCTCTATGTTGCTAATTTGATCGTTTTTAAAATTATAATTGGTTATATACATAATTACTTCTTTATTGCAATGAGAAATTTTATTTCTTACGATATGAAACCTGATACGATAAATAAAAAAACAAAACACAAAACATGTCATGATTTGACGATTTTGATCATGACTCAAAGGTTTCATGTGTTTTTTCCCCCTCTTTTTAAAGAAAAATTTAAAAAGCTAGAAAATTTATTATCTGCTCTGTAAAATAGTCTACATCATGTACGGTTTTTCTACTTCTTTTACCCCGTATTGTATTGGTCATTGTTTTAGATTACTCATCAGGGAGCTTTCCTAAGCAAAAGAGCTATCTAGCTTGAGAGATTGAAAAATCATGGTCTGCAACTAATCATGCTGTTTGGATTAAGAAATAAAGGGGCAAATTTTTTAAAGAAGTGTTGAATTTTCACGTGTTATGAGAAGTCACCGTTTGAACTTATAAAATAACGTCCCTTTAGTGGTATTTGTTGTCAATGTAGTGTCGAGCAAAAAATTCGGATTTGGAGTGGACGCTGTAAGCAGCAAAATAGCATCCATGCTATTGAAAGAAACGATCTAGATTTATCCATAATCGAAACCAACGGTCGAGAATTATGTCGGACAAGAGACCTTCGGTTTTGGTGACAAGGCACATATGATTTGTGGCCAGGTAATTGCAGAGCACTTGCTATTTTTTCCTCAAGTGGCAAAGACATCTTTTTCCAAAAAATTCTCATATTAAGTTCATTTTTTTGAGGTTATTATATTCACCATACAAGATCAATTATTTTAATTAATCTTTATGTTAGAATATTACGACCTACACTAATCAATTGAGCTGGTTTGATTAAGATAAAATAAATTGATGTTACGAGTTGACGGAGGCTGTGATCTCCATCAGACGGTGTCCTTCGTCGATCTGGTAGCGAACGGTTTTGAGCGTCTGAGATTTGTTTTGGGGTTGTTGAGCGTGTGGATCTCAATGGCTTGTTGGAAATTGCTGAGGGGGAGCAACTTGCAAGGGAAGTCCCGGGATGGGAAACCACCGTAAGACCCTCCGATGATCAAGTTAGTGCCGGAGAATAAGAGCAGCGTAGCGACCTATTGGGTTGAGTTTCCGTTACCAAAATCGTCTGAATGAGGGGTTTATATAGTGGTTGCGTGGAGTGAGCCGGCGCGAGATCTTCGCCGTCAGTTACGCCCCCGCGTTATCCCCGCGTCAATGGCGGAATACGCCCATTAATGGGGGGACGCGCCAGCGTGGGGCGCGGAACGTGGAGAGGTGGATATCTCGCCGTGGCGAGATACGCTGAATCGTTGCGGGGGCGCTTGAGCTCTGCGCTCTCGGTTGATCGGGGAAGCCGAGAAAGCTCAGCCTGTCAGGAGACTCGGAGACGAGCAGGGAGGCCGAGGAAGCTCGACCTGTCAGATGGCTCAGAGACGAGCAGGGAGGCCGAGGAAGCTCGGCCTGTCAGATGGCTCGGAGACTAGCTGTTGGCTGTTTGCTAGGTGAATACGGAAGGTACTCAGAGATGTCTCCGAAAGGTCGGATGCATCCTCGGAGACGAGGTCCCGAGGAACGTCCCCAATGCATCTTATTTATTCCACATCCGTAGCCTCCGGGATACGTCATCCGCCACGTGTCGTAATATGAGGAATTCCTACTTGAGAGCATCATCATTATCCCCCCACTCTCATTTCGACCTATTTATGGGTCGGGTCGAGAGTGGCCTGCTAGGTTTCCTCTGCCCAGCTTGGTGCTGAGAATCCTTCGTGATGGATCGCCTGGGAACGGTATGGCGTTTGGCAGTTGCGTCGCTCCGATCTTTGAGTCCACATGGCTTCTCACCGCGTGCCTAAGTTTTCGCGCGTATCCCTGATGACATCAGCGGATCGGTGAAATGATTGCGCTTTAAAGAGGGGGCACCGTTTCACTCGATCGTCAGTTAGGGTACGGGCCATGTGTCTGACGTCGGTTGGCGGGAAAGACAGGCTGTCTCTGACTCATGCAATGAAGAGACGTCCCCAATGGTCGACTGCTAGGTGGAGCCTCGACTGCCTCTAGGCGCGACGTTTCGTTTTGGCGGGAATCGATCTGGGCCGTAGGATGTTCTTTTTGGGGTGTATAAATAGGAGGGGACCATCCTAGAGCCAACACTTTGCCTTAATTCTCTTTCGCTGCTTGAAGATTGCTCGGAGCTCCTCCGCATAGATCAGATCTTCCGTTGATTTTTCCTCGGCAAGTCCCTTTCTTTGAATCAGGTGAGATGTCTTCCTCCAAGGTGTCTATAGATGTAGTAGGGGTAGAGTTGGGTGATGAGGCTCCAGTTGCCGGGGCCGAGTCCAGTGGGTCTTCTTCCTCTTCGGCTTCAGATAGCCGATAGGATTCTTCTTCTACAGTGTCTTCTGTGTCGGGGTCGACCCTTAGAGTCAGGGCTGCTCGAGTCACTTGACGTCGGGTGGCAACAAGGGCTCCCAAGGTGCGCATCGGGAATACCCGTGATGCGCCCTCCGTCTTGAATCGCATGGTAAAGCTTTGCAACATCCGGACTTGATTCTATATCCCCTCCAATTATTCACTTCGTCTGGCCAGAGAGGGTGAGCGGGGAGACCAGGTGCGGAGCGGGGAGATTGCCATGTATCTGGAAGCATTCCGGACAGGAATGCGTCTGCCCTTCTCACCAGAGATTTGTGCGGTGCTTCATTGCTTCCATCTTGCCCCAGGCCAGCTAGTGCCGAACTCGTGGAGGATCCTCCTCGAGTTTCTGGTCCGGTTAAAATTTGATCAGATCCTCTTCAGTTTAATCCTCCTCTTGTCTTTTCTTTGTTATAAAAATTACCCCAGTACCAGTAAGGAGGAGCCGAGCTGGGTGTACTTTTCGTTTAAAAAACGTAAGGGTGGGCGGCTAGGTCGGGGGTAGTGGTTGTCCCTTCTTTCATCCATGAATGGAAGGAGAAGTACGTATTCGTCGGGCCACCGGAGTGCGAGGATTGGTTTGTGCCCACACAATGGCGCAGGGCCGACTGCCTGAGGGCAAAGCAGTCGACCTCCCCCGAGACAAGGGTGGTGTCCTAATGGGAACCGATCCAGTGGGTTGATGTCCTGCTTTCCGAGCAGATACTGAGCTGCGATGGGCTTAGTCCTGCGCATTTTCTAGGTAAGTTTAGGGTTTTTGACGATCTGATTAGACTTTGCTAAGTTTTCTTTGCTTTTTCAGTGTCACTGACCATTTTCTCCTGTGTTTTCTTTTTTGCAGAGCCCATGGACCAATCAAAAATCTTGGCTGCCATGGTCGCCAAGGCCCAAGGAAGAAAGGCCGGTGGCGCTAGCTCATCCCGACCTGGTCCAAGCGCGGCCCCGAGGTAAACTCTTTAGGCCAAGCCTTCCGCAGCACCCCCAGTCCCGGAGGAGCGCCGTGGGGGGAGGAGGCAGAAGCACGTGCAGGACCCGATGCCCTGGGTGAGGGAGGAGGAGTCTCCCCCTGCCGACGAAATCCCCCTCAAGAGACAGAAGCGGGTGGTCTCTCGGCCACCCCTTACCGGGATCCAAGTGCAGGAGGGCGACTTTTGCATTGTGGTGCCCTCGAGGCTATCTGTGACCGACAGCTTGCTGTCGGACATGGAGAAGTCAGCTGGGACCAAGATTTCCTGGGGCACCATGAAGGCCTAGGTGGCCGCAAAAGCGCAGGAGGCGGTTCAGGTTGGTAGTTTCTTTCTTAAGGAATTTCTTATGTTTTATTTTCTCGGTTTCAGTTTTCTAACATGGTTGTTGTTTTCCTCAGGTCCTTCAGCACTGCACTCTCCTTGTTGCCATGGAGTCCGAGAAAATAGCCCCGGAGATGAAGAAGGAAGGCGAATCCTTTTCGCGGGAGGAAGATCTTCGTCTTCAATTGCAGCAAACGGAGGAGAAGGCTGCCTTTCTCGACTCGAGATTGGTCGCCGAGGGGCTAACGGTCTCAAAGCTGAAGGAATCCCATCGGCTTCTAAATGTGTCCAACCGGGCTATCCAAGCCAAGATGGAGAAGACGAACAGCCTCTGCAATGCTATGAAAAGATCGAGGGACGCCATCAAGAAGGATGCTCGAGCAACCTTAGACACGGAGACGCTTGCTGAGAGCTGGACGGCGAAGGCCATGGAGGAATACAAGGCGTCTGATCAATTTTACCTTGATCTCTCCGAATCCGCGGCCGTCGGGTGGCACAAAGCCCGCGACGCCGTCAAGGAAGCTATACCGGAGTTTGTTGACAGCGAGCTCCATGCTAGGTTCCCCCTCATCGAAGAAGCGCCGTAGGGGGAGGCGCCGAGCTAGCTGTAGGATGCGAGGCTGTCGGCGGAAGCGCCGACTCTGAGGTCACCGTTTTGCCTCCCGATGGCGGCGTTGAGCAGGGTAAGATCCCGGCCGAGCGGGCAGTCTAAGCTATCCCCCCTCCATGATTTTATTGTATATATATATATTTTTTAAAGAATTTTGTAAGCCTCCGGGCATTTTCGTAAGGCTGAGGAGCCCACAATACCTTTGTACATAATTTTGATCATGAATAAAATATGTATTTTCCTTTGCTTAAATGTCTTATCATTCTGCAAGTATTTTTAACTCGTAATTCTTTTCATCTTTCAAATACTTTTAGCTCGTAAGTCTTTTCATCTTGCAAGTGTTACGCCGGCGTCCACCCTTTCTAAGTGACGATCGTTCATCGAGTATGAGTCGAACGATAGCCAAGTCTAGGAAGGGTGGTATCCTCCCTTTCCCCGGAGTCGATGTGGCAATCGCGCATTGAGTATGAACCGATTGATAACCAAGTGTAGGAAGGTCGGTATCCTCCCTTTCCCTGGAGTCGAAGTGGCGATCGTGCATTGAGTATGAACCGATTGATAGCCAAGTGTAGGAAGGTCGGTATCCTCCCTTTCCTCGGAGTCGAGGTGGCGATCGCGCATTTAGTATGAGTCGGATGATTGCCAAGTTTGAATAGGTCGGCGTCACTCGATTCTACCCGATCGCCTCGTGATGAGGGCTTTGGATCCATAATGTTTTTTGGGCAGAAAGCCACCCGCTGCGGATGGGCAGAGCAGGAATCTGCTCGGTGGCCTCGTGACGAGGGCTTTAGATCCACTTCTTTGTAGGGTAGGAATCTGCCCCTTATGGGTGAGCCGAGCAGGAAGCTACCCGGCCGCCTTGTTGTAAGGGATTTGGATCCACAGCGTTTGTTGGGCAGGAAGCTATCCGCTGCGGATGGGCCGAGCAGGAATCTGCTCGACGGCCTCGTGAGGAATGTTTTGGATCCACTTCTTTGTAGGGTAGAAATCTGCCCCTTATGGATGAGCCGAGCAGAAAGCTACCCGGCCGCCTAGTAGTGAGGGCTTTGGATCCACAGCGTTTGTTGGGCAGGAAGCTACCCGCTGCGGATGGACCGAGCAGGAATCTGCTCGGCGGCCTCATGAGGAGTGCTTTAGATCCACTTCTTTGTAGGGTAGGAATCTGCCCCTTGTAGAGGAGCCGAGCAGGAAGCTATCTGGCCGCCTCATGGTGAGGGCTTTGGATCCACAGCGTTTGTTGGGCAGGAAGCTACCCGCTGCGGATAGGCCGAGCAGGAATCTGCTCGGCGTCCTCGTGAGGAGGGCTTTAGATCCACTTCTTTGTAGGGTAGGAATTTGCCCTTTGTGAATGAGCCGAGCAGGAATCTACCCGGCCGCCTCATGGTGAGGGCTTTGGATCCACAGCATTTGTTGGGCAGGAAGCTACCCGCTGCGGATTGGCCGAGCAGGAATCTGCTCGGCGGCCTCGTTAGGAAGGCTTTAGATCCACATCTTTATAGGGTGGGAATCTGCCCCTTGTGAATGAGCCGAGCAGGAAGCTACCCGGCCTCCTCATGGTAAGGGCTTTAGATCCATAGCATTTGTTAGGCAGAAAGCTACCCGCTGTGGATAGGCCGAGCAGGAATCTACTCAGCGGCCTCGTGAGGAGGGCTTTAGATCCACATCTTTGTATCTCCTTGGGGAGTCGTTCAACCTTCCTTGACCTGTAAAGCAGGAGAATGGTGACCTTCATGGGTGACACGTAGCCATTCCTTATCGGGAAAGTGCGATATTCCATGATTCACGTTGTTTTGCGAGAAAATCTCGGCCGTTAGAAGATTTTTTTTGAAGCTATAAATACCGAAGGTATGTTTGTTTCTTCCTAGTCTTGCAATCCTTAAAGATGACTGGTCGCGTGTATACCATCAGGGAGATCGTTTCTCATGACGATGTATACTTTTATAATCTCGATCGTTCTGAGGAGACATACGAGACGATGATAGGCCGCCTAGAGGGCCACTATGGACGCCTGCTTCTCCGGCGATCTCCTCTCCTTTAAGTGCTAATTTATGCGACTTCCCCGGGTTTATACAACACCTTATCTCTGCAGTTAATGGACGAGGCATTCGAAAAAATGCACACTGTCCATGGGCTTGGTCTGATCTCAAAGAGTAGGCGGGATCGCTCGGTGGACCTCATTCTTGAGAATTTCCTGCAAAGGTTGATCGTCGCATCTTTCTCGGCGGACGGGGGTCCCGGGGCATCCGTGGCTTCTAGGGTCCGCGAGTACCATCGAAGGGAGCGGGTCGAGGCAGCTTAGGCTCGGCTGGAGGAGCTTTCTTCGGTGTTCCATCGATAATGTTTCCTTAATTCTCGCCCTCCTTTGTTGTAATTGTTGTAAGGCTGGGGAGCCCATAATATCTCTTAATAAATAAATTTCTCTTTTGTTGAGGTGCATTGTCTCTTTTTATCCCTTCGGTACATTTTATACTTTTTCTTAAAAATCCTAGGACTCTTGAAACCGAGAAAAGAAACAAAGGGCTGGAGCCCCAAAAAGGGTCTCTTCTGCGAGAGGACCTAGCTTAGGAGACTTAATTAAATGCCAATAGGAATTATATTATTTCAAAAGAGAGTACATGTTTATTTATACAACTTAAGTTTCTCGGCGTTATAAGGCCGAAGAAAATTACGCCCCCCCGGCGTTCTGCAGGCGGTACGCTCCACCGGGCAAAACTTCTGTTACGAGGAATGGTCTGTTCTACTTCGGGGAGAACTTATGTAGTCTTCCTTGGTCCACGAATTCGTTTCTTTGTAAGACCAGATCTCTCGTCTTGAAGGCCCGATGTTTAACTCGAGCGTTGTAGTAGCGTGCGGTTTGCTGCTGATAGGCGGCTGCTCTGATTTGCGCTCGATCCCGTTTTCCCAACAAGATATCCAAATTGCTTCGGAGTGCCGAGGTGTTGGCTTCATCGTCAAAATGTTCTACCCTATAACTAGGCAGTCCAATTTCCACGGCGACCATTGCCTCGGTACCGTAGCAGAGGCTGAATGGGGTTTCTCCCATGGGTGTTTTCTTCGATGTTCGCAATGCCCATAGCACTCGTGGCAGTTCTTCGACCCAGCCGCCTTGCCTTCCTTCCAAACGGGCTCTGAGACCGCGGATGATGCCCTGGTTCGCTATCTCGGCCTGCCCGTTACATTGAGGATGTGCGACCGCGGCAAACTTCATCAGGATGTGGTAGTCGCTGCAAAACTCTTTGACTTTATCGTTTTCGAAGTTGGTCCCATGGTCGGTAACTATGCTCCTTGGGATCCCAAATCGAGAAATTATGTTGTTCTGCAGGAACTTTATCTTAGCGATGGCGTCTGGTTTCCTGATGGGTACTATCCATTTCATGAAATAGTCCACAGCGACGAGGATGTATTTGTACCCGCTCGAAAACAGAGACGGAACCGCGTAGGTCGTCTTGCCTGAATTTGGGGGCAGATGCTATTTAGGTTTATCCGTCCACCTCTACGAAGATGCCAAGTTGATTTATGGCACCGTGTATCGGAGGTTTGGACGGATGCGACCATTGTAGCAGATTTCGTCAGATTCCCCCTCGTTGTGAGAGGTTTTTGATTGTGGGGACGTTCTTCCCTGCAGGCGCAAGCCCTTGCAGTTAATTACGTTACCGCGTAGCGATAACCACTTTTTCCTGCTCCAGAAGGTCATCTCGTGTCGTGTGTATTTGTTTTATTTTTTGGTTGCCCGTGAATTGTATACGGAGACTAATTTATGTTGTCTCCCGTCGGGCGTGGATTAGTCCAAATATGTATATTCTTAGATTTGGGTTTGGTTTAATTTAAGGATCGTTAATCTCGTTTGAGATTAAGATCAACTTAAATGTTTGTTAAGGATGCATTAGTCCGATTTTAGACTAAGATCTACTTAGAAAGATTTTAGGATCATTCAGATCCAACAGAAGAGCATTTGGGCTCTATTGTGTTAGTTTAAGGACGTTTTGGTCCGTAGTTAGTTTAAGGACGTTTCGGTCCGTAGCTAGTTTAAGGACGTTGCGGTCCGTAGCGGTTTGGAATGCACCAAAGAGTTGTTGGTTGTCGGGACCCACCACCTCTCTGGAGACGTTGAAGAATTATAACGACATGTATCAGAGGTGTGAGGAGATGTACCCTTGAACCAGTTTCCAGATTGAGGGGAGGCGTGGGATGAATATCCTGTTGGAACATCAGTAGTCGTGTTTGGGACTAAAACCAACTTGGAAAATAATGAGCACATGGGCTCGGTTGATCTGAATTAGGGATCTGGTCAACTTGGGCTCAGCCCACTCAGTCTTTGTTATTTAAATAAAGTGCTAAACACTTGCTTGGGCTCGGTCCTCTTTCTGTCCGAACAATGCTGGGTATTTATATGGGTTCTGACGGTCACATTTTACTTTACTTTTCCCCTTTTTTGTTTTTATGGAGTGTTAAACACTTTTTATGGCGCCCACATGCGGAGCACATGAGGCGCTTGGTGCTAAGCGCTGGGCGTTAGGCGCTGTCTAATTAGTACCGAACGCTTTATATTGAATGGCACCCACGTGAGGGGCACGTGTCATGCCCCACATCCCAGTGTACGGGCAGAGGACGCGACTGGCCGCTACGTATTTATTCTGAAGTAATCACGCTAAGCGTATCTAAGCAATATAAGTAAAAATGCACAAGAGACAAAGAGAATAGATATAATTGAACAACAACTTTATTTATTAATATTCTTTTTACAATACATCTGAAAAGTAAATACATGGAATGAAAAGTAATGCCTAAACAGTGGCATAACAAAAATGGAAAGTACTGAAATGAAATGTACAAGTATCTAGAGCTCCGGGTCGAAAGCTAGCTGGTCCAAATCCTCGCTGGTGGGCACGATCTCCTGAAGGTCCGAATCAGCTGACGACATTCCAAAGAAGAAGAAAGAGAATGTCGTCAGCGAACAAATCGCTCGGTAAGTCCCAAAAATAAGAGAGAAGTAGAATAGACAGAGAGAGAGAGAGAGAGAATGTAACTTTTAAAGTGGTATTATATTATTATAATGTTGTATTTAGTGTTAACGCTGTTGTTTGTAGTTTGGTACAGAAGAGGCCAGTGTATACGAAAGGAGTCACAATAGACCAGAGATTACGGTGGACGGAATACAAGGAACCGTTCAGTCACGGTACAACGGCAATTGAATTCAGGTTAGGTGTCTTAATGGTTGCAGTCTCGTGCTACTTCTAACACCTTCCGTACCAATTTACCCCTTAAACCCCGCGATGTCTTGATTGTATTGTTTGTATTGTATTGTAAATTGTATTGTCTTGTATTATAGATTGTATAGATGGATGACTTGCCGAAACCATGATATCAGTAAATGGATATAACCAGAGAATCATGTAGATGGATGTATATCCATGGTTCGGTTCAGTCAAGTTGTATAGCTTGATAGATTGAACAGATTGAATTATGGATTCATATTGAATTGTTATATATACTTGAATCTCATTCAAGTCAGGTTGGTTATATTGAGACTCAGTCCGAGTCAGACAATTAGAAAAGAAATTGAATCCTGAATTAGGTTTTGCTGTTATCGGTAACCACTGCACATGGACGGCAGGATTTGTGTATTTTTCAAAGACGATTACCGTGTTGATAACACCGTTTGTTTAGTTTTCTACCTTAAATAGGCAAACACCCATATCTCCGTCTCCCTGAGGCTCAAGAGAGTAGTACCGCCTAAACCTATGTTTACTAGGGTCCTTATTGTAATTTAGTATAACTTGAGGGGGTTTTATGTAAATTTTGTATAATTTTCAAAATACACCTCAAGTATTTTATTATTGTCTTTAAAGTTTTCATTGATGTATATTTTATCATTGTGACATTTTTAGTGAATAAAACCTATTTTTAATAATATATGGTATTTATTTGTAATATAGGAATTGTTTGGTATTTTCTTGTAAATGGAATGTTTTTCTTGAATTTTGGAAATGTGAAATATTATAAATATTAAAAATATATATTTTGATATTAATTACATATATATTTATTTATTAAAAATATAAGTTTTATTTACAATAGAAATTACATTTTCTAAAGAAAATTGTATTTTTAAATCTTTCGAGACCGTATGCTCCTTGCGGAGATCTGCATCTCGCACTACTAAGCCCGAGAATGTACGATAATCCGCACCATCCCGAACGGATTCCCCGAAATGGGTTGTAGCGGCACATTGCAAAGATTTGTTAAAAATATATATCTTGTAGAAAAAGGTTTTTTATAAGTTGGAGATAGTTTTGTGTAAAATTGTATTTTCCCAAAACTATGTTCCCAAAGATCATCGTGCTATATTACATATGAGTGTTGTGAGGAGGTAGGTCATTACCTCGTGAGTTTTCTAACGGTATAGCAAGGGGTAATGTTGTTTTTATGTCGAAACTAAACTATAACGTATTTTTCTGTAAAATTGCGATAAAAAGTAAAATAGAAATTATTTTGATATGAAACTTATCAATATGTTTTGTTAATGTTTAATGATCATGATGTGATGGTTTGGTATTATTGTTTTTACGAAAAATATGATTTTTAAGGAAAATCCAAATCGGAAGTCGGATTAACTCCACTTCCGTCGGTTTTTAGAATTCTAAGTTTTTAGAATAGTAATGAGAAGGGGGAGAAGGGAATTACTAGATTGTAGTGGAGAGGAGAGGAAAAGGAAGAAGTAGGAGGTGCCGGTGCGTCGTTTCGTCACCGGAATCTCCTTGGAATGTCGTCGGAAGTTCACCGGAGTTTCGCCCTTCGCTAACTCCACTTGCACACAAAAAGTCTAGGGAATTTTCTTGAGAGTTTGGACAGAGATTTGGAAGTGAGGAGGGGTGAGTTTAGGTGTGGTATTTATAGGAAAAATTAGGGTTTAGGGTAATGAAGAGGTATATTAAAATTTTGTATTAAAAAAATGGACTAAATGGAGTTTTAATTTGCTCTGTAAATGTGCAGGGAAATTAAATAGTACAGGGGTTATGGGGTAGGCCAAAGGTTTCAGAGCATGCAAGAAAAATGGGGTTTTCACTGAGCCGGACCGGTGCCGCCGGCCGATTCGGCCGAGTCGCCGGCCCGAGTCGGGCCGCGCCTCCTCACCACGTGTCCCCGTCGCTTCGTCTACTGCAGTGGACTCGTTTGTTTTATCTGTGACTCTTAGTTTTATGGGTTATGCACGTGTAGACTCTTGGGGTTCTAAAAAGATTAAAAGAATTTTAAATAAAAATAATGTGTGGCTGATAGGATTTGAACACTGGTGCTTTGGTTCAGCAGTGCAAAGTCTTACCAATGAGCTACAAGCTCTTTCTTGCTGTTCAAAACTAAATCAAATACTTATACCTACAGAAAATGTAAATACCCCAAGTATACATTAACTTTTATTCAAATTTATGTACACAAGAATTGGAGTTGTTACAGTCTATTCTCCTTACAAAAATTTCGTCCTCGAAATTTACAATTTATTTTAAGGACTTATTTACAAATAAGTGGGGATATCTTGCACGCATCTCATCTTCTCTTTCCCATATCGATTCGCATGGAGTGTCTTTTCTCCACATCACTCGAACCAAGTTGACTTCCTTGTTCCGAAATGACTTCACTTTCCTGTCCAGGATCTCAACAGGTTGTTGTTCACAAGATAAGTCGGGCTATACAGTGAGCTCGGAATGATCAAGAATATGGTTAGGGCCACTCACATACCTTCTGATTTGGGATATGTGGAACACATTGTGCACTCCTTCCAATGAGGGTAGAAGTGCCAAGTGGTATGCCACTTCACCGACTCGTTCGAGTATGTCGAACGGTCCAATGTATCTCGGACTTAGCTTACCCCGTCTTCCAAATCGAATCACTCCGCGGTTTGGAGATATCTTCAGAAATACATGATCTCCCGGCTGAAACTCCAAATGACGGTGCTTCGCATCAGCCCAGTGCTTCTGTCGATCTTGGGTTATGCGCATTCTTTCCCTGATAGTACGGACCACATCAATAGTTGCTACTATCATCTCAGGTCCAAGAAGTTCCTTATCACCGATATCATCCCAACTTAATGGCGATCGACACTTCCTTCCATAAAGTGCTGCAAAAGGTGCCATTCCGATGCTTGCTTGGTAGCTGTTGTTGTATGAAAACTCCACAAGATATAGATGATCTTCCCACGGTCCTCCGAAGTCTAGCATATACACTCTAAGCATATCCTCCAAGATATGAATAGTTTGCTCAGACTGTCTATCAGTTTGTGGATGATAAGCCGTGCTGAAGTTCAGAATTGTTCCCAAGCTCGCCTGCAGACTCTTCCAAAATTGCGATCGAAATCTAGTGACATGATCGGAGACAATACAGACCAGTACTCCATGAAGTCTCACAATTTCCTGTATAAGTTCATGGGTATCAGAGATAGTATATATTTGAAGATTTAAAATCTTACTTAGATTCTTACCTCCATGTACTTCTTTTCTAATGTCTCAGTAGATTGGCCAACTCGAAATGGGATGAAGTGAGCCGGTTTTATGAGTCGATTCACAATAACCCATACCGCATCATTACCCTTTGTGCTGCGAGGAAGAGCAGTCACAAAATCCATTGTGATGTGTTACCATTTCCATTCTCGGATAAGTAACGGTTGAAGTAATCCAACAGTCCAGTGGTGTTCAGCCTTTACTTGCTGACACACCAAGCATTTAGCGACGCTTCTGGCTACTTCACGCTTCATTCCATGCCACCAGTAATTCTAACGTAGATCTTAGTACATCTTTGTACCTTCAGGTTGTACTGAGTAGGGAGAGCTGTGAGCTTCTTTCATTAACTCTTCCCGAATAGAACCTTTTGGTACACATAATTTGTTGCCGTATCTCAAAGATCCGTCTTCATGGATGATGAAGTCTGTTCTGAATCCATTCTCTACTTGTTCTCTGATCTTTTGCAACTTAGCATCACTTGCTTGAGCTGCTTTGATCTGATTGACAATGGTAGATTGAACTTATAAATTCATCAAACTTGAAGCGTTACCTAGCATGACTACTTCAATCTCTATCTAATGCAAGTCTTGTTGAAGCTTCCACTGATCGGTGAGATTTATTGCTAATTGTTGGAGACTAAGAGTATCAGGTACCACATTCACCTTTTCCGGGTGATATTGCAGGTTGATATCAAAGTCCGCCATGAGTTCTAACTATCGTCTCTGCCGCATATTAAGCTCTTTCTAAGTAAATACATATTTCAGACTCTTGTGATCTATGTATATGTTCACTCGTTCACCAAGAAGATAATGGCGCCAAATCTTAAGAGCAAAGATTACGGGAGCCAACTCCAAATCATGCGTCGGATAATTGCGCTCATGAATCTTCAGCCGTCTTCAAGCATAAGCCATAAATTTTGCCGTGCTGATGTAGAAAACATCCTAATCCCTTACCGGATGCATCACAATGCACTTCGAGACCTCCAAATTGGTCCGGTATAACGAGAATAGGCGCTGATGTCAACTTTGACTTGAGTTCTACGAAAGCCTACTCGCATGCTTCTGACCACACAAAACCTTCATCTTTACGTGTGAGCTTGGTCAGGGGTGTTGCTATCTTAGAAAATCCTTCAATGAACCTTCTGTAATATCCAGCTAGACCCAAGAAGCTTTGAATGTTCTGCACTGACTTTAGTGTCGGCCATTCGCTTACTGCTGAAATTTTCGCTGGATCCACAGAGATTCCTTCGCCTGATACAATATGTCTAAGAAAACCAACTTGATTTAGCCAAAATTCGCATTTGCTGTACTTGGCATATAGTTTATGTTGTCGTAGAGTTTTCAGGACAATTCGTAGGTGCTCGGCATGTTCTTTCCGACTCTTTGAATACACCTGGATGTCGTCGATAAAGATGAAAACAAACCTGTCTAAGTACTCCCGAAAAACTTGATTCATCAGATTCATGGATATTGCTGGTACGTTGGTCACTCCAAATGGTATCACAAGAAATTCGTAATGACTATAGCGAGTTCTGAAAGCTATTTTGTGAATATCAGCTTCCTTGACCTTCACCCGATGATAACTCGAACGAATATCTAACTTGGAGAAAACACAAGATCCACTTAGCTGGTCGAATAAATCGTCGATACGCGGTAGCGGATACTTGTTCTTTATCGTTACTTCGTTCAAGGCTCTATAATCGATGCACATTCTGTATGAACCTTCATTCTTCTTCACAAGTAGAACTGAAGATCCCCAACTTGAAGTGCTGCAACGAATCCATCCTTTCGCCAATAATTCGTCCAACTGAGTTCGGACTTCCTTCAAACCTTCCGAACTTAATCGATAAGGTGCTTTGATCACCGGTTGTGCTCCTGGTACTAAATCAATGCTGAATTCAAGAGCTCGATCGGGAGGCAAACCTGATATATCATCAGAAAACACATCGTCGAACTCTCGAACCACTTTTGGTTTTAATCCTTGCTCCGCTTGAATTTCTGCAATCACTGCCTTTTTTTGTTTCGCCTTGTAAGTACTTGGCTCCAGGGTACGGTCTTCACTTTTGAAATAGAAGACCGGATGCTCTGGAATCTTGAATACTACCCTCCTTTGACGATAGTCAATGGTAGCATAAAATGTTCCAAGCCAATCCATACCTATAACCACATCGAAGTTCGGTATGTCTAACATCTTGAAGTCAACATAGAATTCTCTGTTGCAGACGACTACTGGACATAAGCTGTATCCCATTGTTGTTTTTAGAACGCCATTTCCTGAACTGACATTCCAGCTGGATACAAGCGGTGTGACTGGAATCGCATGAGTTCGGACGAACCATTGCGACATAAAGCAATAGGATGCTCCAGTATCGAAGAGTGCTAGTGCAGGAAGTGAGGCTACTAAGATTGTACCTAAGGTATATGTGGGATATGTTTTAGGTATAGGGAAAAGTATGTAGGTAGGTAGCAAAACTGAAAGAAAAGCTTGAGAAGAAAGGGTTACCAGTGATAACTTGGCCAGTGGCCTCAGCTTCTTCCACGGTCATCGTGAAAGCCTGTCGCCTCGCCACATTCCTCCTTGCTGGAGGAGCATTTCTCGGAACGTTCCGTTGAGCTTGATGGAACTGACGAGAAGAAGGTGCAGTCGGTGGTCCTCTAAGTGGTGGAGCAGGGAGAGTGAGTCTTGGAGCAGGTGCCTGAATGACTGGTCTCTGCTGATAATTGATTGCTAGCCTGGGTGCAACAATAGGATTGTGTCTTCTGGGACAAGACCCAATATCATGAGTAGCCGAGCTGCAGACTAAGCAAAGTCGGTTGGCTCGCCGGCAGTCTTTCATCAGATGCCCATCTCTCTTGCGGTAGGTACAAAAGGCTGGGCCGGGCCAGTTGATTGGTACTCCCGGTCTCCTTGCCACAAAAGATGGTCTTGATGAGGCTCCTCCTGCCATCTGGGTGGCAGGACGCTTAACTCCAGGAGATTGAGATCTGCCCCTCATCTTTACCACTGCCTCATAACGGCGGGTAGCTTTCAGAGCCGATTCGTGGGTCGGAAAATCTCCTGTGGCTAATGCAGTCTGGATCTCTAGGTCT
The DNA here is from genome assembly GCA_030015575.1 of Agapanthus africanus. Taxonomy (NCBI): domain Eukaryota; kingdom Viridiplantae; phylum Streptophyta; class Magnoliopsida; order Asparagales; family Amaryllidaceae; genus Agapanthus; species Agapanthus africanus. The sequence continues at coordinate 526,062,247 of CM057347.1, read as the reverse complement.
AACCCTTGTTGAAATCGACGGGCTCTGATCTCATCCGTCAGTATCAGGTGTGCCGCAAATCTGTTAAAGTATTGTGTTAGCTGTGTAGTATGTGATATATAAAAATCAAATTATTGAGATTTATCTTACCGACTGAGCATGGTGAACTCAGCGTCATATTCATCTACTGACTTAGTCCACATTGAACCCTCTTGTAAGTGGATGAACTGATGTTCCATGTCGAACCCGGCAGTCTCAGGGAAGTAATTTGGTCGAACATGTCGCGGAAAGTCTTCCATTCGATGGGTTGATCAAGACAGCTTTCTTCCGCCTTCCACCAAACCCGTGCATTGTTCCTGAGCTGCAATTTTGCAACACGGACCCAAGCTATCTCTGGCACTTCTGCCGCTGCCAGATCATCTTTGATGCTTTGAGCCCATTCCTCAGCTTCTAGAGGGCTCTCCTTTCCTGCGAACTGTTTGGGGTGCAATGCCCTGAATTGCTTCGCCCCAGGTGCTTCTGCCTCGGGAAGGTTCATTAGAATAGCAGTCTACTGTTGCTGTCCTTCCAAGAGGCTGCGTAGTGCCTCAAGCAGAACCGTGTTCTCGTTGATCGGAGCAGCGATGGAAGGTGTAATCGGTAGAGGGGGTGGAGTGTTGTTGAAATTAGTGCTGGTGTTGTTTGGGGAATCAATAACCTTGAAAGAAAAATTTGGGTTATGACAGATTCAAAGTATATGAAATGATAAGATTCAAGGAATGTGAATTGTAAAGAATGTTTTCAGTTGCTAGTTCTTGTGTTATATTGCTTAGGTTGTCTACGCAGAACAGAACTGCATGGTAGTGTTCCATACAGCTCTGACCTGCATGGGCCACCAACAAAACCTGTCACCCCCCGCTTCCTAGTGTACGGGCAGAGAGTGCGACGAGGCCGCTACGTATTTACACTGAAGTAAACATGCTAAGCGTATCTAAGCAATATAAGAGACAAAGACAATAGATATAATTGAACAGCAACTTTATTTATTAACATTCTTTTTACAATACATCTGAAAAGTAAATATATGGAATGAAAAGCAATGCCTAAACAGTGGTATAACAGAAATGGAAAGTACTGAAATGAAATGTACAAGTATCTAGAGATCCGGGTCGAAAGCTAGATGTTCCAAATCCTCGCTGGTGGGATCAATCTCCTGAAGGTCCGAATCACCTGACGACATTCCAAAGAAAAAGAAAGAGAATGTCGTCAGCGAACAAATAGCTCAGTAAGTCTCAAAGATAAGGGAGAAGTAGAATAGACACAGAGAGAGAGAATGTAACTTTTAAAGTGGTATTATATTTTTATAATGTTGTATTTAGTGTTAACGCTGTTATTTATAGCTTGGTACAGAAGAGGCCAGTGTATACGAGAGGAGTCTCGATATACCAGAGACTACGGTGGATGGAATACAAGAAACCGTTCAGCCATGGTACAACGGCAATTGAATTCAGGTTAGGTGTCTTAATGGTTGCAGTTGTTGGGATACCTATAACGGCAGCGAGGTTTCGGAAGGCATCATCCATTCCAAGTTTAAATTTTTTCCATTCTAGATAACCCTAACCCTAGATTTTTAACTAAAGAATCAAACAAAATATCGAAGCAAACAACTTTACTTCTAAGAGTTTGGGATTACAACCTTTGTAGTCCGTTCCTTCACTCCATAAGCTCCGTGTTGAGGTCCCTTCGCTGCGATCATCATGAACCAGGACTCTAGAGAGGCTCCATGAGGTGAATGAGGCATCTTGCTTGAAGTCTTCTTTTTCGAAGATGATCAACCTTAAAGAATCTCAAACCCAAGCTCTCACTTCTCTAATGAAATATTAGTGAAGTGAACACCCTAATCTAAGTGGCTAGTATAGATGATGATGATGAAGTAGGAATTTTTCTCTCTTTTGTTTTTAATTTCTCACTTTAAATCAGCACAACACAAAAAACTAGAAAGCTTTTTCCAAGGAAGAAGAAGAAGAAGAAAGCTTTTGTGATGAATAATGAATTGTTGTGTGAGGTTAGAAATGCAACCAAGGTTAAGAATGAGAAGCTTAACTCATGTAGAGAATAAACCATAGGCTAGGGATCAATGGTTGGGTTAAAAAATATCTAAATATTATCTAAAGGGTGGACTAAGTCAACACTTCCAAAATATCTCATTTTAAATCCACCATTTAGAATTAACCTAAAATGAATGTTAACCCTAATTGAAACCCTAGCATGGTTTAATCTCAAAACCCTAATTGCATTTGTAACCCTAACATGTTACAATATTATATATCACATATATAATATATAATGTAACAAAAGAAAATAATACAATTAACATATATCGCATATATATCAATGTATTATCCAAGTGAGAAAAAGAATCAATAAAGCGAGTTTATATTAGTTAATATAACGTAATATATCTCATATATAATTATACATTAAATTATCGAATCAACACTTGATTTGATAACCCGGCTATAATACATATAACCGACTAATATAACAAGTACCGTTTCATCGAATCAACACTTGATCCGATGACCCGGCTATATCACATATACCCGGCCAATATCACATATCGCGAGAATCGAATACGATATCTCATATCGTATTAGTCTCGGTCCCACATGTTGGGGTAAAAATTTACACCCCGGTTGACCAAGTCAAAATCCAAGTCAACCCCAAGCCAAGTGGGCCCAAGCCCAGACCCAGTGGGCCCATGCCCGAGTCGAGCCCGAACATGAAGCGGCCGGCCTCCTCCACGCCAAGATAAAATTTTTGTAATAAATAATCTTGTTGCATTTTCTTTTATTTTATTTTATGGATAAATGTAAGAAAATGGGCATAAAGCCAAATTTTTGTAAAGCCCATGGCTTATGTGCAAAAAGAAATGGCACATGAGCCATGAAATAGGCAAAATGCCATTTTGTGAAGCCCAAGGGGCTATGTGTAAAATGTATGGCCTATAAAGGCAAAGATAATGAAAATATCTAAAAACTTTTTCTCTCTCCAAAAAAAAAATTAGAGCTGAGCTCTTTCTTCTTTCTTCAAGGTTCCAAAACCTTCTTCTTTCTCTTGAATTAAATCAAGAGTTTTACTCTTCCTTTTTCAAAACTAAATAGTTTTCCACCACAAAATCCACAAAGGGGAACTTGGATCTGCCATCAGATCTTAAAAAGGAGAGATTTTGAGATTTTACATCTCTTGATCTTCAAGATCCAGCAAGCAACAGGAGGAAGAAGAAGAACCCTTCCATTAACCCAAAAAAAAAAAAACACACTCAGGAGTCTAACTCCTCTTTGATTTCTCTTCAGAGAAATCTTTTTAGGCTAAAAGCCTGTTGTGTGCGCAAGTCGCCAGCGTGCCGACACGCGGCGCGCGCGCTTGCGCAACTGCGCAAGTGCGCAAGTCGCCCGCGTGCCGACACGCGGCGCGCGCGCTTGCGCAACTGCGCAAGTGCGCAAGTCGTCCGCGTGCCGACACGCGGCGCGCGCGCTTGCGCAACTGCGCAAGTGCGCAAGTCGCCCGCGTGCCGACACGCGGCGCGCGCGCTTGCGCACCTGCGCATCCCTTGGATGTCTTTTCCTCCTCTTTTGTGTACATATATACACATATACATATGTATACAAATTTATACATACACGTACTCCACGACACTGTCCCTGTTAGAAAAAAATTTCTAACGGGGCGCTGCCCCGCACCCCGCAAGGGGGCTGCTAGCCCCCTTGACCCCCAGCCCGCTATCCGGGTAGCGGGACCCCCGTAAAAACTCTGCGTGGCTCCCGATATTTCCAAACCCCCCTTTCAGAATTGAACACACGTATACTGTACATTGAGTTCGCATGACCAGTTTAACCCGTTAATCGGAGGTTCCCTCGCCCCAAAGGCGATGGGTAATTAACGGCAGCTTAGTCCGCGGCTGCCGGAGATTCGGATCCCCACCATCATTAAACCCCGGCCTACCCTAGGCCGGGGAATCTGTAGTACGCCTGACAAGCGCGCGCGTATTCCCATCTCAATGGGGTGACGAAAAACACCCTACAGATTCTGGCACGCCCGGTGGGACCAATCTCTCCTCTCATATTTCGGGTTAAACGTCCATACGAACTCAATCAATATACATATCGATTGCCTATACTGAAATGATGTTTTTTTTCCGTGCAGCAATCAACCTTCAACGACAATGTCTCCCCAGACGGATTCAGCTTCCAATGTGACCCCGATTCCGTACGTGGTCAAGATCAACGCTCGTGTGGTTCTCCCCGCGAGCCTCAGTCGACAGTGGGAGGAACCGCCCCGCCAGTTTGGCTCCGTCATCATCTACCCTGCCGGGAGCGCTCATTTGGCAGAGATCCCAGCGGAACAGGTGGCCAAGCCGGTCCCAAGGGGCAAGAGGCCGAATGTCGTGATCGCCAAGGCACCACAACCAAAACTCAAGACGGTGTGTGAACGATTCTCTGGTGCTCCAGCGGGGGGCAAAAACTCCGGTACAAAGGGCAACATCCAATGTTGCGGACGAGCTCACGCGATTACTCCAACAAATGCACAATTGAGCGTATCTCCAAGGCCTTCCATCGCCTGGTCTGCGGCGTCTTTCCAAAGAGCCGAAGTCTGCCAGGTGCTTAGAACAGAAAAGTTAAGGCAGAAGCGGCTCAGGTATCGAGCCAACAAGAGGGCCAAGGCTTCGGCCAAATGGAATCTTGTGAAGTTCCAAGTGCAGGGTTGCCCAGCGACGACGGCTGAGTCGGACGTAGGAATCAGCAATTCCTTCGAGCCTCTGAAGTGGGTTCAGAAAAACGCCATGACCGCCAGAATCAAGAAGACAGCGGTCCGAACAGTGCCACAAAGAGACGTGTCCCCGCCCCAACAGAAAAAGTACGACACTATCTCTTCAAGAGTCTATGAAGCACTCTGTGCCGCACGAAAGCAGCGGGGAAAATCCAGAAAAGAAGCGCCATCACCATTCAAGAAATTGGTTAAGCCAGACGCCTTCAATCGACTACCAGCTACCGAAACAAGGGGGTCAAGACAGCGATCCACGAAATCAACTGCCAATGATAGAAAGATGGCCGGATACATCATCCATACGGTCTATATGGCGGGCGGACGCCCCAGCGACAACCTTCGCAGCAAAAGCAAGGATGGGGCCACCACATCCCAAGCTCAATCTAGCCCGAATGTGGTTGCCGCCGCCCAAGAACAGCCGCCCCTGCTGGATGAAGAAAACCCTCTCGATGAGGATGATAGGCAGAAAGACCCCTCGGTCCATGCAGAGTCAAGCTCGGGCAGCGAGGAAGAGCCGACTTTCCGCCCTAGGACTGCGGAGCAAGAGCTGCTTCAAGAACTTCGAAAACAGCTCAGGAGCAAAGATAAAGAGATGGCCAAGCTCTATTCGAAGATTGACGACTTAACGAACGTGGTGATGCAGCTTACGGCTCAAATTGCTCGAGCGCCTCCTAATCAAGCACAAGCCGCTACTAATCAGCCGGGTGATGACAATCCGAGGCAGCCAATGCCTGTTCCTTTGGGACCAAGACTGGTCGAGCCAAATGAAAGCCGGCTACATTCCGCTTCTGGGGACGCCTTGGCCCCAGATAGCACCATCCCGCTAACACAGGATCGGATAATGGATTTGGTCACCAGCAAGGTTAAAACATTGGTGGCCGAAGCCGAAGCTCAAAAAGAAATCGGCAGTAGTGGGCGGCCATATCCCGCGCAGTACGATCTGATTGAGTTCCCAAGCGGCTACGTCATTCCTAAGTTCGGAAGATTTGATGGAACGGGGAATGCAAATCAGCACGTCGCCCACTTCAAAGCATCGTGCGGAAATACAGGGGGCAATGACGCGCTCCTTCTTCGTCAGTTTGTCAACAGCCTGACCGGTGTTGCTTTCGACTGGTACGCGAGCATACCAGATGGGTCCGTCATTACCTTTGCCCAAATGGAGTCCCTGTTTCGGCAAAGGTTCATGAGTGTCAGTGATAAAATCTCCATTGCTGACCTTGTGAGGACTAAGCCGGGGAAGAATGAAAGCAACACCGACTTTATCGCCCGATGGCGTAATCTCACAGTCAAATGCGAACCGCCGCTGGAGCAGGACCAGTCCGTCAGCCTTCTCATTGGGAACCTCAGCAATTGGATGGTCCCATTCTTGTGTACAGCGGGCCTCAAGACATTTCAGGAGCTAACCAAGAAAGTCCAAATGCTGGAACGCTCAAAGCAAGAGTCCCCGCCGGACACTCAGAGAGACAAAACCTGGAAAAGCAAGCGGGACGACAACCGTAGAAGCGGGAGTTCCAGCAGTACCAATGTCTTCAATGCCTCCGACAATGAAGAAAAGCGAAGGGCGGGCGAATCCAAAACCAACCGGTCTCGAAAGCCATTGCTGGGAGGAGATGGGCCTTCCCTAGAAGAGAAGAAGAACAAGGTTTACTCTTTCAGAAGGGACAAGGTCCGTAAGATATTTAAAGATGCCTTGAACAACGGCTTACAATTGCCGGAGTCGAAAAGACCCCAAGAAGCAAAAATGACCGACAATCCTCTGTATTGCCCGTACCACCGAGTAGTGAGCCATGCGATCGAGGATTGCTATATCTTCAAGGATTGGGTCGAGAAGCAGTACAAGGCTGGAGAGATCGAGCTGTCCAAAAGCGTGTTGGTGAACAATCAAGTTGCGACCGCCAACTTTATACAGACAGAAGTTGAAGCCTTCTGGGAACAGACAGCTGAACCCGCTGCCCCGACAAACGAAACCGACTCATCGCAGCCTCCGTGGAGTACGCACATATCTAATAAGACGAAGAAGCTGCTAAAGCTACTTCAGAAAGAACCCAGGACGGAATGGGAAGGGCAAAAGAAGCCTACCAGTCCAGCTGCCAATGCAGCTCCATCAGGCTCAAAATCCAAGAAGCTCAAGAAGAAGAAAAGTGTAGCTCGGCGCGAAAAGGAGCCTGCAGGGAGATCGACCATTCAAAAATATATCGATTCCCTCGAAGAATATGAACAAAGGGAAAGAACATTGATTCAATTGAAGGAGTTCTTCCCTGTACAAGCGGCTGAAATTCTGGAGGAGTTAGAAGAAGACTCCAATGAAGAGATCCCAATAGTGACCTGCTATGCCATCCATCTTGGCAGCGACTCCGAGGATGATCTCTGTTTTCCCGAAGAGGACGAGGAGCTCACCACAAAGGCCAATCAAATCCAGCTCAGAAGCGGCAGAGCTCTACCGCAAAATCAGGGCAACGCCCCAAAAGGGAAGGAAAAACAAGTCGCTAATGAAGAAAATGGCAGAGAACCGGCCGACGAAAACATAAATCCTTCCTCGGTGGACTATAATGTCTTGGCACATCTCCGGAAGCTTCCATCTCTCCTAAGCATCTACGACGCCTTAGTCCTATCTAAGGAGCTTAGAGATGTTCTCATCCACGCTCTACAAAACCCCGAGCGGTATCAGGCCCACTTTGCGGAAATTAATATGAAAGAAGCCCAGCACGCTTTGCATGCCGCCGCAGTCACGTTTAAGGATGAAGACTTGCTACTGGGAACGGCTGAGCATAATCGGCCGCTTTACGTGACCGGGTACAGCGACGGAGATCGAATTAATCGCATATTGATTGATCCGGGGTCCTCAGTGAACATCATGAACTTGCGAACTCTGAAGAGTTTATCAATGGACGTCCGACATCTGTCAAGGGAAAGGATTGTCATTCAAGGCTTCAACCAAAATTGCCAGCAAGTTCTGGGGTCCATAGCTTTGCCAATCAAATTCGGGGATCTGCAAACTGAAGCTAAGATATACGTGATTGACGCCGACACGTCTTATAAGATTCTCCTGGGGCGGCCGTGGCTCCACGATTACGGCATCATTCCATCAACTCTCCATCAATGCATGAAGTATACTAAAAATGGCGAAGAAAGACGCATTGACGGAGACATCCAGCCGTTCGGTGTGCATGAAGTCCGCTATGAAGATTCTCGGTACTTTATGAACCACCAAAATGCTAAGCCACAACTGACTGAAGATAGACCGGCCCCAAGACCCAAAAGCAAATCTGCGCCGGTTGTCACTTTCAAAAGTAAAAACGCCCAAGTGCGCCCGCATTTCGGTAGCGACACTGACGAGTCCGACGCTGGAAGCCCGTCCTCCCGTAAAACTCGTCCTCGTTTCGGCAGCGATACAGACGAATCCGTTACTGAAGGCCCATCTAGCAGCAAAGTCCGCCCTCATCTTGGCAGCGACACTGAAGAGTCGGAGGAAGAGGACCTGCCGTGCAACAGCGGTGCAGATTGGACCCCCACGCAACAAGCGAAACTGCGAGAGACCTTCGAAGTTGCAGAAGGATCCCTAGTCGTTACAAGGGTACCAGAGCAAATGTGCAAAGAGCTCGATGCATTATCAATCTCCACCGTGGACCAGCTGAAAACTTTCTACGTTCCCGGGAGGAAAAGTGGACAGAAGGGCATCTTGTTTTATGGGTCAAACCCCGTTGCGCACCCGGACGATTTGTCTGTCGCGTGCCTTCCATATGAGAGAGGCATAAGAGCCGTCCTCAATCCCAGATACTATGCGCCCGAGATGCGGGAATACTTTAAGAAGTGCGGATGCCGGTTATATCAAACGGAGTCCGAAGCAAAGTTTTACGAAGGGCTATGGTATCCGCCCCAGGTCCGAGCACTCATCGATGGACGAATTCCAGATAGACGGGGCATAGGCTACATTCAACCTGATTCCAAAGCATGCTACATGATCCATGTTGGTGAGACCAGCGAAAGATCAAATGATGATGACGAGATAGCCGAGCCAGAAGAAGCTCCTCAAGAGCTCGAAGATGGCGGACAAGCAACCTTTGATGAGCTAACCGAGATTGACTTAGGAACGCCCGATAATCCAAGGCCGACCTACATCAGCTCACTCTTGTCGGAGGAAATGAAAGAGCAGATAATTGCCCTGTTGCGTGAGTTCGTTGACTGCTTCGCGTGGACATACAAAGAAATGCCTGGCCTTTCCCCTGAAGTGGCCGTACATAAGTTGGCTATATCTCCTGATGCTAAGCCAGTCAAACAAGCTCCTCGAAGAATGAGAAGGGAACTAGAAGAAAAGGTCATCGAGGAAACTAAGAAGCTCATCGATGCCGGCTTCATCAGGGAAGAGAAATACGCGGACTGGATCGCATGCATAGTCCCAGTGAAGAAGAAAAATGGGCAGATCCGAGTTTGTGTCGATTTCAGGGATCTCAACAAGGCATGTCCTAAAGACGACTTCCCGCTACCGGTCATGGAAATGATGGTCGATGACACCTCAAATTACGAACTGTTCACCTTTATGGATGGCTCGTCTGGATATAATCAGATCACGATGTCGCCTGAGGATGAGAAGCACACAGCATTTCGAACCCCGATCGGAATATATTGCTACAAGGTGATGCCGTTCGGATTGAAGAACGCAGGTGCTACATATCAAAGGGCAATGACCAATATCTTTGATGACCTAATTCATAAAGTCGTTGAATGCTATGTTGATGATCTGGTCGTCAAGACTAAAGCCAAGGCCGATCATATCCAAGATCTTAGGACCGTTCTCACCAGACTGAGGGAATACGATCTGAAGATGAATCCTCTGAAGTGCGCTTTTGGCGTGTCATCGGGAAAATTCTTGGGCTTCATAGTCCGACATCGAGGGATCGAAGTTGACCCGTCGAAGATAAAGGCCATCATAGAGATGCCCCCTCCGAAGAGTCTGACGCAGCTAAGATCTTTTCAAGGCAAGCTTGCTTATATACGGAGGTTTATCTCAAATTTATCGGGGAGATGTAGGCCCCTCTCAAAGCTCATGAAGAAAGGAGCTCCTTTTATCTGGGATGCCGAATGTCAAGCAGCGTTCGAAAGCATCAAACAATACTTGTTGCACCCTCCAGTGCTGGCTGCTCCCATTCCAAACAAACCGTTGATTCTCTACACTGCCGCGCTAGATGAGTCACTCGGTGCGCTCCTCGCCCAGAATAATGAGGAAGGAAAGGAAAATGCCCTCTACTACCTCAGTCGAACTCTAGTCGGGGCGGAACACAACTACTCCCCAATCGAAAAGCAATGCCTGGCTCTGATATTTGCTGTGAAGAAGCTGAGGCACTATCTGCTCGCTCATCGGGTTATGCTGATCGCCAAGGTCGACCCGCTCAAACACTTGATGACCAAAGCAAGCCTAGCCGGCAGAATGGCAAGATGGGCTGTCATGCTGCTTGAGTTTGACATAGTTTACACTCCTCAGAAAGCAGTAAAAGGGCAAGCTCTTGCAGACTTTCTCGCTGCTCATCCCATACCAGAAGGGTCGCCGCTAAATTGTGAGTTACCCGATGAACAAGTGCTGCACCTCGAGGAAGATGAGCCATGTTGGGAGCTCTACTTCGATGGAGCCTCGTCAATAAGGACCTCCAGTAAATTAAGCGTCCCGGAGATAAAAGCAGGGATAGGATTGGTGTTCATCACACCATCAATGGGAACCCTTCGACGTTCTTTTGCTCTCACCGAGCTTCGAACGAACAATGAAGCTGAGTATGAAGCTCTGATAGCTGGTTTGGAACTCGCCATAGAAATGGAAATCCTTCGGCTACGAGTTTACGGTGACTCCCAGCTTGTCGTCAACCAAGTAAGCGGCGACTATAAGATATACAAACCCGAGTTAGCTCGGTACAGAGGTAGGGTGGTGGAACTCATGAAACGGTTCACTCATATCAAACTAACGAGAGTCCCTAGAGCGTTGAACGGAAAGGCTGATGTACTCGCTCGCTTGGCCAAGGAACTGGCTGATCCTGAAATGGACGAAATTCTGATCACAGTCAGGAGCCGGCAAATTCTACCCCCAGTCTCTCTACGAGAAGAGGAAAGCGCGGAACAGAAGAGCAGTCCTGCGGAAGAAGCTTCGATCATCCAAGACGAGCCCGATTGGAGAGAACCCTTCATAGAGTACCTCCGATACGACAAGCTGCCCGAAGAAAAATCTGCGAGGATTCAGCTGAAGAAAAGAGCTCTCCGATACGTGTTTGTAAATGATACGTTATACCGCAGGTCATATGACCAACTCTGGCTCAGGTGCCTGTCATTGGCCGAAGCCCAAAAGGTCATGAAAGATGTCCACTCGGACGTTTGCGGTGCTCACCAATCTGGCCCCAAGATGCGACTTCAAATCAAACGGCTTGGGTATTACTGGCCCACCATGATACGGGATTGCGGAGAGCATGCAAAGAAATGTTATATCTGCCAAATTCACGGTGATTTTATTCACAAGCATCCCAATCCATTGCATCCTACAGTGGCGTCGTGGCCCTTCGAAGTTTGGGGCACCGACATTGTTGGCCCAATTGATCCTCCGTCATCTAAAGGCCACCGGTTCATACTGGCCGCGACAGACTACTTCTCCAGATGGGCTGAAGCTGTCCCATTGAAAGAAGTCAAGACAAAGGATATTCTGACATTCTTCCAGCATAATATTCTATACCGCTTCGGTACACCAAGAAGAATCATTTCTGACAACGGGCCTTCTTTCAAGAGCTTCAATGTCTCAAGGTTCGCTACTCAGCACAAGATAGACTGGAGATATTCCTCCATCTATAATCCAAGAGCCAACGGGCTAGCCGAAGCCTTCAATAAGACTCTATGCAAGCTCCTGAGGAAAAATGCTTCAGCCAACAAGAGAGACTGGAATCTCAAACTTCACGAGGCGTTGTGGGCATATCGTACCACGCACCGTACTCCAACACAGTCCACTCCATACTCATTGCTCTTCGGAGTGGAGGCGGTCCTCCCCCTCGAAGTCGAAGTCCCAAGCTTAAGAATGGCCGTCCAACATGAGTTGACGGAGGAAGAAAACGTGCTCCTTCGACTTGAAGAACTCGATGCCCTCGAAGAAAAGAGGCTCGCGGTGCAGCAAAATCTGGAGCTATACCGAGCCCAAATGTCACGGGCCTATGACAAGATAACTCGTCTCCGCGCTTTCAAGAAAGGTGAATTGGTGTTGGTCCTCAAAAGACCGATCATCCCCAATCGACATGCCAAGGGAAAATTCGAGCCGAACTGGGAGGGACCATACGTCATCGAGAAAGTGTTCGACGGAGGATCCTACCAACTAATAAGTGCCGAGGGAGAAAGGCCCATGCCACCCATCAATGGCCGATATCTCAAGAAATACTACACATGAATGCTCCAAGTCGCAGGCGAATTGAGCACATCGGCCCTACGGTCTGGATCAGACATCCTGCAAAACCGTATACAATCCACGGGCGTAAATGACCCCTATTTCTCCCAAATCTTGCCGGTGAGACTACTTTTAAAGTCCCACCAGCGGCAAAAAAAAAAACAAACAAAAAAAAAAACGGTATGTCCACAAGCAAAACGGGCACGGATGAAAACCCGAAAGGGCTCCGTGAGTAAAAACAGCAGGACAACCGGCGAGTCTGTGAAAACCCGAAAGGGCGCAAACTCGTGAAAAGAGATGAAATACACTCGCAAGGTCCTCTCGACTTTGTGAGGAGAAAACCCCTGCGTGAGATCCTTACGACTCACAAAGGAGCAACACACTTAGGAATCCTTACGATTCCTAAGGAGAAAATACACCTGCGGGATCCTTACGACTCGTAGGGAGAAAATGCTTTTATGGGACCCTCACGGCCCATAAAATTGAAAAGCCTTGGGTGGTAGGGACCCAAACCTATCTCCTAAGCCATCGTTCCCCAACGGGCAACGGCAAATGATGAGTCGCTCCTGGCATTTCGCTTCAGTGTTAGCGGTGCTGATGCCGACCAAAAAACCCAAATCCCAAGTCCTCCCAAGGCAAATGATGAGTTGCTCCTGGCATTATTCCAATGCAGCAATGCTGATGCCAAACAAGATCCAAATTCCAAGTCCCCAACCCCAAAGTGGCGAATGATGAGTCGCTCCTGGTACCATATTCCAGTGCAGCGATGCAGACGCCAACCAAATTCCAAATCCCATACCCCAACGGCGAATGATGAGTCGCTCCTGGTACCACATTCCAGTGCAGCGATGCAGACGCCAACAAATCCCTGAAATCTTTCTGGCCCTACGGTCTGGATCATACATCCTGCAAAACCGTATACAATCCACGGGCGTAAAACAATCCCAATCTCTCCTAAGTCCTACCGGTGAGACCACATTCAAAGTCCCACTAAAAAAAAAAAAAATAATAATAAAAAAAAAATAAATAAAAAAAAAGGGGTATGTCCACAAGCAAAATGGGCACGGAGGAAAACCCGAAAGGGCTCCGTGAGTAAAAACAGCAGGACTGCCGACGAGTTTGTGAAAACCTGAAAGGGCGCAAACTCGTGAAAAGAAGATGAAATGCACTCTCAAAGTCCTCTCGACTTTGAGAGGAGGAAATTCCCGCGTGAGATCCTTACGACTCACAAAGGAGCAACACACTTAGGAGTCCCCACGACTCCTATGGAGAAAATACGCCTACGAGATCCTTTCGACTCGTAGGGAGAAAATGCTTTTATGGGACCCTCACGGCCCATAAAATTGAAAAGTCTTAGGTGATAGGGATCTAAACCTGCCTCTTAAGCCATCAATTCTCAAATTCTCTCGGGGCAAATGATGAGTTTCTCCTGGCATTATTCCAGTGCAGCAATGCAGATGCCAAACAAAAACCAAAATCCCAAAATCCTCTCCATGACAGATGATGGTTCGCTCCTGGTACCAAATTCCAGTATAGCGATGCTGATGTCAACCCAAGCAAAATCAACAAGTCAACTTCCACCCGACACCGCAAGAAGCGGAGCAAGTCAAGTCTACCCCTGACACTGCAAGAAGCAGAGCAAGTCAAATCAAGCATCGACCGTCCAAGTCGCTAAAAGGGCAGCAACGACCGTCCACGTCGCAAAAAGGGCAGCATCGACCGTCCAAGTCGCTAAAAGGGCAGCAACGACCGTCCACGTCGCAAAAAGGGCAGCACCGACCGTCCAAGTCGCTAAAAGGGCAGCACCGACCGTCCACGTCGCAAAAAGGGCAGCATCGACCGTCCAAGTCGCTAAAAGGGCAGCAACGACCGTCCACGTCGCAAAAAGGGCAGCACCGACCGTCCACGTCGCTAAAAGGGCAGCACCGACCGTCCAAGTCGCAAAAAGGGCAGAACCGACCGTCCACGTCGCTAAAAGGGCAGCACCGACCGTCCAAGTCGCAAAAAGGGCAGAACCGACCGTCCAAGTCGCAAAAAGGGCAGCACCGACCGTCCAAGTCGCAAAAAGGGCAGCACCGACCGTCCAAGTCGCTAAAAGGGCAGCATCGACCGTCCAAGTCGCAAAAATGGCAGCATCGACCGTCCACGTCGCTAAAAGGGCAGCAACGACCGTCCACGTCGTAAAAAGGGCAGCACAGGATTCCTACAAAGCGGGAACCAGATCACTCCGGGCCAGGGAAACGTCTATCACGGACACTCCGTCTCAGAGACATGTCAAGCAACGACCGTCCATGTCGTAAAAAGGGCAGTGCCAGCTTCCCAAAAGGTGGGAACCAAATCAAGCCGCCTCCACGTGAAAGAAAATCCATCAATTTCATGCACACGACCTACATATGTGGTGTGCATTTATTGATGGGGGGCAATTTGTTGGGGTAAAAATTTACACCCCGGTTGACCAAGTCAAAATCCAAGTCAACCCCAAGCCAAGTGGGCCCAAGCCCAGACCCAGTGGGCCCATGCCCGAGTCGAGCCCGAACATGAAGCGGCCGGCCTCCTCCACGCCAAGATAAAATTTTTGTAATAAATAATCTTGTTGCATTTTCTTTTATTTTATTTTATGGATAAATGTAAGAAAATGGGCATAAAGCCAAATTTTTGTAAAGCCCATGGCTTATGTGCAAAAAGAAATGGCACATGAGCCATGAAATAGGCAAAATGCCATTTTGTGAAGCCCAAGGGGCTATGTGTAAAATGTATGGCCTATAAAGGCAAAGATAATGAAAATATCTAAAAACTTTTTCTCTCTCCAAAAAAAAAATTAGAGCTGAGCTCTTTCTTCTTTCTTCAAGGTTCCAAAACCTTCTTCTTTCTCTTGAATTAAATCAAGAGTTTTACTCTTCCTTTTTCAAAACTAAATAGTTTTCCACCACAAAACCCACAAAGGGGAACTTGGATCTGCCATCAGATCTTAAAAAGGAGAGATTTTGAGATTTTACATCTCTTGATCTTCAAGATCCAGCAAGCAACAGGAGGAAGAAGAAGAACCCTTCCATTAACCCAAAAAAAAAAAACACACTCAGGAGTCTAACTCCTCTTTGATTTCTCTTCAGAGAAATCTTTTTAGGCTAAAAGCCTGTTGTGTGCGCAAGTCGCCAGCGTGCCGACACGTGGCGCGCGCGCTTGCGCAACTGCGCAAGTGCGCAAGTCGCCCGCGTGCCGACACGCGGCGCGCGCGCTTGCGCAACTGCGCAAGTGCGCAAGTCGTCCGCGTGCCGACACGCGGCGCGCGCGCTTGCGCAACTGCGCAAGTGCGCAAGTCGCCCGCGTGCCGACACGTGGCGCGCGCGCTTGCGCACCTGCGCATCCCTTGGATGTCTTTTCCTCCTCTTTTGTGTACATATATACACATATACATATGTATACAAATTTATACATACACGTACTCCACGACACTGTCCCTGTTAGAAAAAAATTTCTAACGGGGCGCTGCCCCGCACCCCGCAAGGGGGCTGCTAGCCCCCTTGACCCCCAGCCCGCTATCCGGATAGCGGGACCCCCGTAAAAACTCTGCGTGGCTCCCGATATTTCCAAACCCCCCTTTCAGAATTGAACACACGTATACTGTACATTGAGTTCGCATGACCAGTTTAACCCGTTAATCGGAGGTTCCCTCGCCCCAAAGGCGATGGGTAATTAACGGCAGCTTAGTCCGCGGCTGCCGGAGATTCGGATCCCCACCATCATTAAACCCCGGCCTACCCTAGGCCGGGGAATCTGTAGTACGCCTGACAAGCGCGCGCGTATTCCCATCTCAATGGGGTGACGAAAAACACCCTACACCACACATATCACATATGTGCTCCTACTCCATTTTGCCTGAGCCAGGAAAGCTCTATGTAGGACTCTAAAGAATCGTCAATACGCCGGCAGTAGGTGATGATCATATCAAACATCCACAAGATGTAAGCGGTCAGCTAAACATAACAGCCACCCAGGTATTGAGCAATCAGAAGATCAATAAGCAAGCCTGTACATTCTCCTGTGAATCCAATCAGTAACACTACCCGTACAGTCCAGTCTCTTCGTCTGATATGTCGTATATCCAGTCTAGGGGTGGTAAACGTCAAACCCCAGTAACCGATAAGTCGTGTTAATGTGAGGCTCATAACAGGTCGAGAAACTACTGATAACTCTTACCAGTAGCACTCCATATCAGCCCTGGCCAGGGACTTCTAGTTATAGCCAATCGAACACAGCACAACATCAACTCTCTATACCGGGAAAGACGAAACCCCTCCTATCGCTCATTGCCTCCATGTGATTCGGGATTGTACCCAAAATCCACCGTTTTGCATGCCCTCTTGGACGTGGTAAGGTGGAAATCAAAGCACAGTGGGAATCACACAAGACTCTATGACGATCTCGGATCTACAGACTAACCTGTACCAGTGTCACCAGAGAACTGCTATCTGACGATAGATATAAATCCATCTAGGAGTTCTCGGCGAGTCCGTTCAGTGTACCCAGTCTCCACTGAGCACCCGTACACCATCTTTGATGTCAAACACTAATGGATATGAGATCATCCATCGCCCATCATATGGGTCAAGATGCGTATACACCAGTCTACTCTAGTGTATCGATGCCCTATCTCGATACACCCTCGACTAAGAACAGTTATAGGATATACTCATTGACTACCCTGGCTCCACTAGTATGATCTCATCATAGTCCTAGTAGTCAAGTACATATCCTAAGGGCTTTATCAACATGTGAGAGTAAGATGGTAAACCAATACAAGTCAACATGTTAAGACAAAGTGCAACCAGATAGCACACTATCATATCGAGGAAGAAAGTCCTCTCTATATATATCCAAGCATCCACTATAATATACATCATATGTATCATAATGGCCTCTAGGGCATTTACATAACTAACAATCTCCCACTTGCACTAAGGCCAGCTGTTGTAGTATCGCATACCCAACATCCCGAAATGTCTCTCAAATTGTATCTGGGGTATGGCCTTCGTGAGTGGATCCGCAGTGTTGTCCTTCGTATCAACTCTCCTGATCTCGATCTCCTGGCGATCAACTATCTCCCGGATCAGGTGATACCGCCTCAAAATATGTCTGGACTTCTGATGGGACCTGGGTTCCTTGGCCAAAGCCACAGCTCCGTTTTTATCATAATACAAAGGTATTGGATGCTCAATAGATGGAACCACTCCAAGTTCAGTGATGAACTTCTTCATCTAGACAGCCTCTTTGGCAGCATCATTGGCAGCGATGTATTCAGCCTCCATCGTCGAGTCTGCCACGGTTTCCAGTTTGGAACTCTTCCAATATACCACCCCTCCATTGAGGGTAAAGACAAATCCTGAGTACGACTTAGAGTCGTCCTTATCACTTTGGAAGCTCGAATCGGTAAAGGACTCCACCTGGAGTTCTCCGTTACCATACACCAAGAACATCTCCTTAGTCCTTCTCAAGTACTTGAGAATGTTCTTTACAGCTATCCAGTGACTCTCTTCTGGATCTGCTTGATACCTACTCACTACACTTAGTGAGTATGCTACATCGGGTCTGGTACATAGCATCGCATACATGATAGAGCCTACTGCCGAAGCATAGGGTATCTCTTGCATGCGAGCTCTCTCTAAATCAGTCTTAGGAGACATCTCTTTAGAGAGAGTGAGTCCAGAGATCGTGGGTAAGTACCCACGCTTGGATTCTTCCATACTAAACCTCATTAGTATGGTGTCAATGTACCTGGATTGGGACAATCCCAGTATCCGTTTAGATCTATCTCTATAGATCTTAATTCCCAAAATGCAGGAGGCATCACCTAGATCTTTCATTGAGAATCTATGTGATAAGAAGAGCTTGACCGAGTGCAGCATAGGAACATCATTTCTTATCAAGAGTATGTCATCCACGTACAATACGAGGAAGACAACCTTACTCTCTGCAACCTTCTTGTAAATACAAGGTTCATCTACGTTTTTGATGAAGTCAAATTCTTTTACTGCAACATCAAAACAGATGTTCCAAGTCCGCGATGCCTGTTTTAACTCGTAGATGGATTTAAGCAACTTGCACACCTTTCCGCTGCTCCCACTATCTACGAAACCATCTGGCTGAGTCATGTACACGCACTCCTCTAAATCACCATTTAGAAAGGCGGTCTTAACATCCATTTGCCAGATTTCGTAGTCATGGTATGCAGCAATGGCAAGTAAGATCCGGATGGACTTAAGCATAGCCACTGGAGAAAAGGTTTCGTCATAATCCACACCTGGTCGTTGACGAAAACCCTTTGCAACAAGTCTAGTTTTGAAAGTCTCAACTTTTCCATCTACACCAAATTCCTTCTTAAAGATCTATTTGCTCCCAATGGGTTTTACCCCTTCAGGAGCAACTTCTAAAGTCCATACTTTGTTGGTGTACATGAATTCCATTTCAGATCGCATTGCATCCAGCTATTTCACAGAATCACCACTCGTGATGATCTGCTCGAAGCTAGTCGGGTCATCATCTTCCATGATGCAATTCTCTCTCCCACCATCAACGAGAAAACCGTAGTATCTCTCAGGTGGATGAGCAACCCAACTAGATCAGCGGAGAGGCTGGGGTTCGTTGGGAACTACTGAATCCTCTGGTTCCAACAAATCATCAGTTGTAGTTTGTGCTGCTAGAACTTCTTCCACCTCTACCTCTTTGCTACTAATTTCTTTTGCAAGAAATTCCTTTTCTAAAAAGGTGGCATATTGAGAAATAAACACTTTTTGCTCCTCAGCGTGGTAGAAAAAATATCCTTGAGAATTCTTTGGATATCCTACAAACTTGCAAAGAACTGATCGTACCTCGAGCTTGTCCATATTTTGCCTTTTGACATAGGTCGGACAACTCCATATCTTAACTCGTTTAAAATATGGTCTCTTCCCACTCTATATCTCATATGGTGTGGTGGGTACATATTTGGATGGAACTAGATTCAATAGGTATGCTGCTGTCTCAAGCGCATAACCCCAAAAGGAAATAGGCAACTCAGCGGTGCTCATCATAGAGCGCACCATATCTAATAAGGTGCGGTTCCTCCGCTCTGATACACCATTGTGCTGTGGTGTATACGGAGGAGTAAGCTGAAAGAGAATCCCATTCTCTTTTATGTAATCCAGGAACTCATTGCTCAAGTATTCTCCTCCTCGATCAGATCGAAGGATCTTAATACTTTTTACCGTTTGGTTCTCTACTTTGTTCTTATATTCTTTGAATTTCTCAAAAGCTTCAGACTTGTGTTTCAACAAGAACACATGTCCGTATGTTGAGAGATCGTCAGTGAATGTAATAAACTACGAGGAACCATTTTTGGCATGTGTAGACATGGGACCGCATACATCATTATGTATCAGTCCCAAGAGTTCCGTAACTTTTTCTCCTTGTCCACTAAACGGAGTTTTGGTCATCTTGCCTTTGAGACATGACTGGCAAGTGTTATAAGATGAAAATTCAAACGGATTCAAATATCCATCTTTATGCAATTTAGCTAGTCGTATCGCATTGATATGACCTAGTCTACAATGCCACAAGAAAGATTCATTCATTTCTGAACTTTTCCTCTTGTGTGTATTCTGTACATCAAGAACTGTAGTTTGATTTATAACGTATATGCCATTATTTAACGAGCCTGATCCAATCAACTTTTGATTTAGGAAGATGTTCATAACATAATCCTGTACTACAAAACTATATCCCTCTTTACTTAATAAAGAAACTGATATAAGATTACATATCAGGGTCGGAATGTAATAGCATTCGTTCAGAATCAATGTATTACGTTTTGGTAATACAAGGTGATATTCGCCAACTGCTTTGGCTGCAACATCTGCACCATTCCCTACTCTTACGGAATGATCATCCTCTCCCAGTTCCTTACCTTTCCTTAGCCCATGTAACATATTACATATATGGGATCCTGATCCGGTATCTAATACCCAGGACGTAAAGTGAACTGAGAAACAGTTCTCGATAACAAACACACCCGAAGAAGATGCATCGGCATGCTTATTCTTTGTTTGGGCGGCATGAGTATTCGGATATTCTTCTATTTCCTGATCATTCTTATAACATTTATAAGAAAGAACGGAACCAATGTCTCATTTCTCAGTATAACAAGCGGGTTCAGTCAATACATCCATATTATTATCTTAATTAAGGCCTGACATGGTCGCTACCTGGAGAGAGAGAGAAGGAAACACTTTAGCGTATGCTCTTGCAAGATTAGATTGGTTATTATCTTATCTAATCAGGATGGCTCCCACTGTTTTCATCAATTTTCCTTCAAACTCTTAAAGGTAAGACTAACGGGGATTAATTACACCTTACAAGTTCGCCAATCTTTCGGTCAGGCCAGTGTTGGTACTTTGAAGGAGGTTCCCCGTGCTTTCGCACGGACCTAATTAGAATAAATATCGTTTTCCTAGAGGCATAACCCTGTTAACACTTTTCTAGACACCTACTTGATCGGCTAATTGTCCTGTGTAAAATTCTCCTAGGAGTAACTCTTACTCGCAGTGGGTATCAGGATCCAACTATCTCATAGTAGGTATGCAATCTCATTGGAAACTTCAACACTTGAAATTCCCGATAATATTTTGCCCCTAGCAACTTATATGACCTTAACTTAGTTAACAAATCATAAGCACTAGCCAAGTTGAACCCGTCATTTCTTGATTGAAATAAATCCAACCGTACGATCCTTAACTAAATCAACAAAATCGTACGACTACCCTAATCCAATCGTATCTTATGCTTTAGCAGATAGGCACTAATTAGCTACCACACTACGCCTTAACTTAGTTATCAAACGTAGCACAAATACTAAGTAGTACTTATCTGAAATGATGAAGGGCTACGACAGGTTTTTCTAAAAACCTATTGCGTAATGAACTTGATATCGTTGTAGAAACAAGTAATTTTGAAAAGGAGTGTTTTTGAGGCTTTTCTAGTTTCGCTAAAGAGGTCATTCCCGGTGAAGAGATCTCGGCTCTTTCCTTATCGAATAAGGTGCAGTATATTTCATAAATACCGATGTGCAAAGCATGAACTATAGAAGCAATCAAAAACTAAACCGTGAGTTTGTAGTATCTGCTAGTTTCGCTAAAGAGGTCACTCCCGGTGAAGGGATCTCGGCTCTTTCCTTATCGAATAAGGTGCATGATATTTTATAAATACCGTTGTGTAAAGCAAGAACTATAGCTACCCTTTTTTATAAATTTGATTCTACAATATCTTTTAGGTTTCTTTTCTTTTCATTAATCACATTAATAAATCCCATCATTTATGCTTCCTAAGCATCACAGAAGAAACGAAAGCAGTAATATTTATATATCATCATATATATATAGTATAAGCATTCGTCTCAGGCAGTAATATGATCTTATCACAGAACATTGCAGCAAAAGAAACATATGAAATATTGGATATATTAGGAGGTCCGTGCTTTATTTTGAGTCTGTATAAAACACGGATTCTACGGTCGCGTTGAATAGCCAAACCCACATCCCTAGACCCCTACGACAGCGGCAAGCAACTCTACCAATTCTAAGGTTAGGAGACCCGGTCTCGACTCCTTGAGATGGCCTTCCATTGGACCCTAGAACCCGGCTGCTTGTGCCCTCTCTTAGGTCTATCCTAATGCGAAAAATTAAATAATATACAATGGTGACATCATCTTCAACCCGGAAGTTCCCCAATAAAAGAATATTACATACAATGAATTTTACATGAATAAAAATAAAAACCCTCATCTCACATAAAACCCCCGGCTATTCATAACACGACGATCTAATATAACATATCACAGCAACACATAACATCACATGTCATCAACGTAAGTAAATATGCCTATCACAATTGCCATTGACATATAGCAACGAAAACGGCGATATACCACATATTACACTTACAGTCGCAGAAAAGAAAGTGTAAAACTACAACATTTGGAATCCACAATCACCTTAGACATCGTAAACCCGAATATCACATATTATGGATTTCATGCCTAACTATATGAATTCCACATATTGTATCACATTACAGAATAAGCTAGACGATGTTAAACATTCCGATCGAATCAACAAACACCCAAAGTTTCCCAAATGCTCAACACTTGAGCGTAGTGTAGAAGTATCCATCACATGCCACAGAAGTAGTGAACTAGCCGTAGAAGGGCCAACCAACGCCTCACTTGTGGCACCGCTAAACCATTACAAACCCTAAGGTTCAGTGACGGTTTTGACGGTCACAAAATCGAGTTAAGGTTTTGTTCTTCTTGAGGGTTCACCGCATCACTTGCACGATATTTGAATATTCTATAAGTGTGAAAAGATCTAACTCTTGAAAAAATTTAGCAAGGGAAAAAGTTTGTATTTGATATCCGATCGAACTTTTCAATACCGTCTAAAATAACCGAAACAGAAACTAGAATTTCGAATACGAAATACTCCGAATTTATTAATGCAGTAAATTAACATCAAATGCAATTTTAGTAAAAGTAAACAACACCATAATTTCCAAACCCCAGAGAGCATTACACCAACCAAAACCCAAAACCCAAAGTCCATGGAAAATCCGGCGACGTCGGATTTCATGCTCTTGTCACCGGCCTGGGTCCGAGCAGGGGGTATGGGTTTTGCACAGTGTTCAACATGTATCTCATACATTATTCTGCAACTGTTAAAATAATTTTTTGACACCTGAAAAATTTCAACAGAAACTAGGGTTTTTCGTCGGGTGTTTCAGAGTTGTTTTGGTTTCATAATCCTAGACTTATCCGTTTAATTCTTTAGCTAGGCTCTGATACCACTGTTGAGATACCTACAACGGCAGCAAGATTTCGGGAGGCATCATCCAAGCTAAGTTTAAATTTTTGCCATTCTAGATAACCCTAACCCTAGATCTTTAACTAGAGAATCAAACAAAACATCGAAGCAAACAATTTTACTTCTAAGAGTTTGGGATTACAACCTTTGTAGTCCGTTCCTTCGCTTCATAAGTTTCGTGTTGAGGTCTTTTCGCTGTGATCATCATGAACCCGGACTCTACAGAGGCTCCATGAGGTGAATGAGGTATCTTGCTTGAAGTCTTCCTTTTCAAAGATGATCTACCTTAAAGAATCTCAAACCCAAGCTCTCACTTCTCTAATGAAGTATTAGTGAGGTGAACACCCTAATCTAAGTGGCTAGAATAGATGAGGATGATGAAGTAGGAATTTTTCTCTCTTTTGTTTTCAATTTCTCACTTTAAATCATCATAACACAAAAAACTAGAAAGCTTTTTCCAAGGAGGAAGAAGAAGAAAAAAACTTTTGTGATGAATAATGAATTGTTGTGTTAGGTTAGAAATGTAACCAAGGTTAAGAATGAGAAGCTTAACCCATGTAGAAAATAAACCATAGGCTAGGGTTCAATGGTTGGGTTAACAAATATCTAGATATTATCTAAAGGGTGGACTAAGTCAACACTTCCAAAATATCTCATTTTAAATCCACCATTTAGAATTAACCTAAAATGAATGTTAACCCTAATTGAAACCCTAGCATGGTTTAATCTCAAAACCCTAATTGCATTTGTAACCCTAACATGTTACAATATTATATATCACATATATAATATATAATGTAACAAAAGAAAATAATAAAATTAACATATATCGCATATACATCAATGTATTATCCAAGTGAGAAAAAGAATCAATAAAGCAAGTTTATATTAGTTAATATAACGTAATATATCTCATATATAATTATACATTAAATTATCGAATCAACACTTGATCTGATAACCCGACTATAATATATATAACTGACTAATATAACAAGTACCGTTCATCGAATCAACACTTGATCCGATGACTCGGCTATATCACATATACCCGGCCAATATCACATATCGTGAGAATCGAATACGGTATCCCATATCGTATTAGTCTCGGTCCCGCACATATCACATATGTGTTCCTACTCCGTTTTGCCTGAGCCAGGAAACCTCTGTGTAGGACTCTAAAGAATCGTCAATACGCCGGCAGTAGGTGATGATCATATCAAATATCCACAAGATGCAAGCGGTCAGCTAAACGTAACAGCTACCCAGGTATTGAGCGATCAGAAGATCAACAAGCAAGCCTGTACATTCTCCTGTGAATCCAATCAGTAACACTACCCGTACAGTCCGGTCTCTTCGTCTGATATGTCGCATATCCAGTCTAGGGGTGGTAAACGTCAGACCTCAGTAACCGATAAGTCCTGTCGATTTGAGGCTCATAACAGGTCGAGAAACTACTGATAACTCTTACCAGTAGCACTCCATATCAGCCCTGGCCAGGGACTTACAGTTATAGCCAATCGAACACAGCAAAACATCAACTCCCTATACCGGGAGAGATGAAACCCCTCCTATCGCTCATTGCCTCCATGCGATTCGGGACTGTACCCAAAAGCCACCGTTTTGCACGCCCTCTTGGACGTGGTAAGGTGGAAATCAAAGCACAGTAGGAACCGCACAAGACTCTATGACAATCTCAGGTTTACAGATTAACCTGTACCGGTGTCACCAGAGAACTGCTATCTGACGATAGGTATAAATTCATCAAGGAGTTCTCGGCGAGTTCGTTCAGTATACCCAGTCTCCACTGAGCACCCGTACACCATCTTTGATGTCAAACACCAATGGATATGGGATCATCTATCGCCCATCATATGGGTCAAGATGCGTATACGCTAGTCTACTCTGGTGTATCGATGCCCTGTCTCGATACACCCTCGACTAGAAACATTTATAGGATGTACTTGTTGACTACCCTGGCCCCACTAATATGATCTCATCATAGTCCTAGTGGTCAAGTACATATCCTAAGGGCTTTATCAACATGTGAGAGTAAGACAGTAAACCAATACAAGTCAATATGTTAAGATAAAATGCAACCAGATAGCACACTATCATATCGAGCAAGAAAGTACTCTCTATATATATCCAAGCATCCACTATAATATACATCATATGTACAATAATGGCCTCTAGGGCATATATATAACTAACAGCAGTCTCGTGCCACTTCTATCACCTTCCGTACCAATCTACCCCTTAAACCCTGCGATATCTTAATTGTATTTTTTGTATTGTATTCTAAATTGTATTGTCTTGTATTATAAATTGTATAGATGGATAACTTACCGAAACCATGATATCAGTAAATAGATGTAACTGGAGAATCATGTAGATGGATGTATATCCATGGTTCGGTTCAGTCAAGTTGTATAGCGTGATAGATTGAACAGATTGAATATATGGATTCATATTGAATTGTTATATATACTTGAATCTCATTCAAGTCGGATTGATTATATTGAGACTCGGTCTAAGTCATACAATTAGAAAAGAAATTGAATCATGAATTAGGTTTTGGTGTTATCGGTAACCGCTGCACATGGACAGCAGGATTTGTGTCTTTTTCAAAGACGATTACCGTGTTGATAACACCGTTTGTTAATTTATCTACCTTAAATAGGCAAGCACCCATATCTCCGGCTCCCTGAGGCTCAAGAGACTGGTCCCGCTTAAACCTATGTTTAATAGGGTCCTTATTGTAATTTAGTATAACTTGAGAGGGTTTTATATAAAAATAATTTTGTATAATTTTCAAAATACAGCTCAAGTATTTTATTATCGTCTTTTAAGTTTTCATTGATATATATTTTATCATTGTGACATTTCAAGTGAATAAAACCTATTTTCATAATATATGGTATTTATTTGTAATATAGGAATTGTTTGGTATTTTCTTATAAATGGAATGCTTTTCTTGAATTTTGAAAATGTGAAATATTATAAATATTAAAAATATATATTTTGATATTAATACATATATATTTATTTATTAAAAATATAAGTTTTATTTACAATAGAAATCACATTTTCTAAAGAAAATTGTATTTTTAAATTTTTAGAGACCGTATGCTCCTTGCGGAGGTCTGCATCTCGCACTACTAAGCTCGAGGATGTACGATAATCCGCACCATACCGAACAGGTTCCCCGAAATGGGTTGTAGCGGCACATTGCAAAGATTTGTTAAAAATACATATCTTGTAAAAGGTTTTTTATAAGTTGGAGGTAGTTTTGTGTAAAATTGTATTTTCCCAAAATTATGTTCCCAAAGATCATCGTGCTATGTTACATATGAGTGTTGTGAGGAGGTAGGTCATTACCTCGTGAGTTTTCTAAAGGTATAGTAAGGGGTAATGATGTTTTTATGTCGAAACTAAATTATAACGTATTTTTCTGTAAAATTGCGATGAAAAGTAAAATAGGAATTTTTTTGATATGAAACTTATCAATATATTTTGTTAATATTTAATGATCATGATGTGATGGTTTGGTATTATTGTTTTAAAGAAAAATATGATTTTTAAGGAAAAACCGAATCGGAAGTCGGATTAACTCCACTTCCGTCGGGTTTTAGAATTCTAAGTTTTTAGAATAGTAAAGAGAAGGGGGATAAGGGAATTAATGGATTGTAGTGGAGAGGAGAGGAAAAGGAAGAAGTAGGAGGTGCCGGTGCGTCGTTTCGTCGCCAGAATCTTCTCGGAACGTCGTCGGAAGTTCGCCGGAGTTTCGCCCTTCGCTAACTCCATTTGCACACAAAATGTCTAGGGAATTTTCTTGAGAGTTTGGACAGAGATTTGGAAGTGAGGAGGGGTGAGTTTAGGTGTGGTATTTATAGGAAAAATTAAGGTTTAGGGTAATGAAGAGGTGTATTAAAATTTTGTATTAAAAAATGGATTAAATGGAGTTTTAATTTGCTCTGTAAATGTGCAGGGAAATTAAATAGTACAGGGGTTATGGGGTAGGCCAAAGGTTTCAGAGCATGCAAGAAATATGAGGTTTTCACTGAGCCGGACTAGCGCCGCCAACCGATTCGGCTGAGTTGCCGGCCCGAGTCTGGCCGCGCCTCCTCGCCACGTGTCCCCGTCGCTTCGTCTACTGCAGTGGACTCGTTTGTTTTATGTGTGACTCTTGGTTTTACGGGTTATGCACGTGTAGACTCTTGGGCTTCTAAAGAGATTAAAAGAATTTTAAATAAAAATATTGTGTGGCTGATGGGATTTGAACTCTGGTGCTTTGGTTCAGCAGTGCAAGGTCTTACCAATGAGCTACAAACTCTTTCTTGCTGTTCAAAACTAAATCAAATACTTATAGTGCTCACAGAAAATGTAAATACCACAAGTATACATTAATTTTTAATCAAATTTATGTACACAAGAATTGGAGTTGTTACATTCTGTCACGTCCCGCCCCCAATACAGAGAGTATTGTCCGCTCTGGCCAAAGCCGCACGGTTTTCTCCTTCGGGGCGAACCGGACCCGACCAGGGGCCACTTCCCAGGAGGTCACCCATCCCAGAACTTCCCTAGCTCGAGCAGCTTAACTACGGAGTTCTCAAGCTCCTGTAGTGCCGGTTCACATAAAAGGCGTCTCTGTATTGAAGATTGGTATCATTCCATTTATAGTACAGATCTGCCCTCTTTCGGAATGTATTCCGAGGATTCCCTATTGTTCTACAGTGGGTCCCACGGACTCTAGAGCACGGATTTAAGAGGTGGCCCCCACCCACTTAAACATGACACTTGACGTGGCACTTTGTTCCTTGAGCAAGAACCGGGTCTCGACATTCTCCCTACCTTTGAACAATGGTTCGTCCTCGAACCACAGACCTACTATTGATGGACCAGCTCTGATACCATTCTGTTATGCCCCACCCCCAATACAGAGAGTATTGTCCGCTCTGGCCAAAGCCGCACGGTTTTGTCCTTCGGGGCGAACCGGACACGACCAGGGGCCACTTCTTAGGAGATCATGTAATATTTCAGAAAAATAAAATATTATTTTTGGGAATTTTTATAATTAAATAATAAATATTATGAATATTTTAATGATGTGGTATAATTAAATACTGATAAATTGGGAAATATTTGGAAATTATGTTACTTATTGAATTTGAAAGAAATTATGAAAGTGGAGCATTCATAGATTCTATATAATTAATTATATTCCATTTTTATGCTAATCGCGATTAAATATCATTAATCGTGCATAAAGCTTGATTTGTGCACATGACATGCACCATGTCATATTCCACTTTTTACATTTTTCCTACCATGGGTTTTTCTTTATTTTCATGCATGGTTTGTCTTTTTTTAAATGAGAAGAGAAGAGAAAAGAAAAGAATAGAAAAGAAAAGAAAATATAGAGAATTATGCATGTGCATGAGAGAGAGAGGGTGAGGGGTCTTCATTTGACCATGGACATTTGTTTCTCTCTTCATTTTCTTCATCCTTTCCTCTTTTCTCCTCAAACATGGCTGCCCTCCATCTCCTCCCCCCACTACCTCCTCACAACACACCCAAAAACTCATTAAAACATCATCCCCCTTTTATTAAAAACTTGCACAAGCTCACTACAAGTATCTTGGACCAAGAAAAATTTGATTTTGAAGACTTGGGCCAACTCAAGAAAATTCTTGAGTTGCCAAATGAGGTATATTCTTCACCATTAGTGTAGAATTGCATTTCCTTTAGCTTAAACTTTAGTTTAGAATTGGTTTAGTGAGATTTTATGAGCTTTGAAAATTCCTAGAGAGGATAAGGGTTTTCTTTGAGTTGTGTTGGTGAACTTGAGAGTGTTTGGTGACTACAAACCCCCATAGTGCTAAAAATCTGGACCAAACAGAACCTAGACTTTGCAATGAGATTTAGATATCGATATGTCGGTTTGTGAATATTTAGTGGGTGCAGGGAATCTGGAGTGAACCAAGACCAACACTAGAAAAGCAAACAACACCACTAGCCTAGATGGACCACTACGAGACCACCCTGTGAAAACAAGACCCCAACTCCCCATCCAAACCGAGCTGGCCGGAATTATTGGGCTTGTGGCCGGCCACATTGTAGATTTTTGGGTCCATGTTTCTTCTGTAGCTCATATACCCCCTATATAACACCCCAGTATTGTTTGTTTACCCCTATTTCACCTGAGCCAAAATCTGGGACCATTTTCTTGAGTTGCTGCTTTGAATTCCTCGATGTTTATGAATTGAAGTTTTGATATTTGTGTTTTGTATCGGTCACTTGACGTTTGTACGTCGATATCGGGTGTTATTTGGTTGATTTGCAAGAGTAGACCATAGGTTTTAACCTATGTGCGTTTCATGTGCCGTTTGGGTTTTCGTGCGTGATTTCGGTTTACGATACTTTGTGAGTATATATGTAGGTACCCTAAAGTGGACTTGAAAAATAAGGATGAGCGTGGCGTCATCGACTTCG
Source organism: Agapanthus africanus (assembly GCA_030015575.1). Lineage (NCBI taxonomy): Eukaryota > Viridiplantae > Streptophyta > Magnoliopsida > Asparagales > Amaryllidaceae > Agapanthus > Agapanthus africanus. The sequence continues at coordinate 526,032,679 of CM057347.1, read as the reverse complement.
GCAAGTAAGGATCAAGTTAAGTAGATATATATCTACGGGGGAAGTCGGATGGATGTCGTATAGCTCCCCCGCAGTTTCGTAGTGTTGTATACGAATACGTATACCTATATATATAAATATGTTTATTGTGAGACTAGATGATTATCTAGATAGACTTTAGGGGTTCATGGATAAATTTTTGCGTAATTGGATGATAGTTTCGTTAGCTAGTTTTAGTTGCGTAACCGTAGAATAAGATACACGCACACACATACGCATACATTTTACTTACTTATGCGTATATGGGGATATATATATATATATATATATATATATATATATATATAAACATATATGTATGTGAGTGTGTGTGCGTATGTATATATGTATGTATGTATGTATGTCGGTATGTATGTATACATATACATGGATAAAGAGGATAGTATACGGTATTTGGAGATGAGTTGATGAGATTGGGTATGGTGCCACGAGATCAGTGATATGATTTGGTTCGTATTATGAGATACGACTTGATATTATAGCGGGTCTTTAGGCGATGTGTTTTCATACACACGCATATACATATGTTGATTGTATCAGTATATACTAGACTTAGATCAATATCCTCAGTTCATGATATATGATGATAAGGATACCGGATGAATATTGAGATAAATGTGAGATTTGAACCGTACCCAGATTTAGGATGCCGTACGATAGGTTTACCGTACGAGCTATGATTATGATGATAGATCCGCACTCTTGACTCGAGAATGTCATATTATATATTGTATCGTATGTGATATTATTGAGGCGGGATCACCGACTATTATATATATATATATATATATATATATATATATATATATATCGACTCAGTCTTAGATGGTTTCCTTACCCCTTTCGATTAATCTGTTAGTTTAGTCCTGTAGTTTACTTGTAGATGTTAGAATAGACTCGAGTCATACCTATTTCAAACTAACGAATCGTGGGTATTTTAAAGACAGGCCAAGGGATACTACGGATATTTCAAAGGACGTACATTTTCGTCAAAATACCGTAGCCCTATTTTCTAAACACCACGATCCGTGCTATTTCAAATGTCAAACAGTATGACTCGTAAATATAATTTTATTCTTATATGTTGCGTTACTATTCATTTTCCGTACATTTTTGCTGTTTGTATCGCATTGCATGCTTATATACGTTGCATTAGTTGTTATTGAACCCATGTTATCAGGACACCAGCACCATTACCGATGATGCTTATGTCTACGAACACTTACTTGCCGGCTCACACACATCATCATCAGTAATTGTCATGTCACGTACACTTTAGAGAATATTAATTCATTGATATCGCTTGTTAGCTGATAGTATCGACATGGTACCAGTGAGTTTGCTTTTATATGATAGTTTAGACATTGTATTTATTTACTGTGTTATCTCATGCATGTATATTCATGTATTCATTTGCCATGCGATAGTATGGGCCGGTCCGGATTGCCGTAGCCCAGTATTCATTATTTATTTACATCGTGATTTATGATTTCGGATTTCCATGAGATTTCGGGATTTAGAGAAACCACAAAGATTTTATAAACTGATTATCATTCTAAAATGAAAGTTGCGGTTTTCTCATGATATGATATGAAATATGTCCACCATGAGTTTTCTCGGTACTTGAGCGATATCATACACCGGATTCAAGGAGGAGGAGAAACCGTCTGTGGGTGCTTGGTGGACCCGATGCGGTACCCCGGGGCAAGATGGTCGCAGATGATGGCGTTGAGCGTGGCAGGGGAGCACTACCGACCGGTGATTTTATTGTGACTCGACGGATATCCGGAGGATATCGATCGGAGTATAGGCCAGTCCGGATTGCCGGAGCTTGAGGTTTTGAGATTTGATGATATGGGCCAGTTCGGATAGCCGTAGCCCTAGATATTGAGATTCGAGGATACATACCAGTCCGGATTGACGGAGCCTAAGATATTGAGATATTGGGATTTACGTTTTGTGTCGATACTTGACACTAACTCTATGTTAATTTCATTGATGATACCTCGATTTATATATACAGAAATCTCACTAAATTAAGAAAACAGTTTTCTCATTCATGATGTATTCTGTTTTCATTATATTGCATTCATACCTCATATTTATGATATGTTTCTACCTGAGGCACTGACGCGAGCACTTGGTATTACACTTATGTATAGATGCTTATCCTTGCCATCTTATCATGCTTCAGGCCTTATCATTTTGAGGATATATATTTTATGATCCTATTGACCTAAGATTGAGTCATCGATGATATTTTCTACCCACGAGTTGGCAACTCACCCCCGTTGTGCCACAGTTTCTTGCATCTTTTTCCGTACAGGTTTCCATGGCGGCTTTGCTGGCACACTGCTTCCTTCCGGGTGTTTCCTTTGGTAGGTGCGTTCACTTGCATCATGACCACCATTGTACTTTATTTACTTTCAGTTGTATCTAGAAATTCCATCAACCGACTTGTATTATTTGTTAGACCTAGAAGACCAGTGTATATTCTTTCGACCTTAGAGTCGTACGTTGTATTATTATGGTTTTTCTCTGGTTTTCTTGAGGATATTGTTTTTCTTGATGAGTTTGATCCTCGCCCTTCGGCGTTGTATATTATATTGCTTGCGTGGTTGTGACCGCCAATTGGCAAAGAGCTAGTTCCCGCTTGGGGATGCCTTTATTCATTATGTATATTATCCATGTTTGTACCCGTTTGGGGCCAGTATTTACAAAGGAAACTCTGCCGAAATTTTTGGAAAAGACATGATGTTTTAAAAATGCATACGGTGGCTTATTTTGTTAAACCGCTTGTTTTAAAACTAAACTTCTCCTTCACTTTCTATTTAAAATGGTTTAGATTTCTGGGCTTTTGGCTTACTTGAATTAGGTGTGGTCCTATAGACTTCACATGATTCAAGTGCCAGTGACGTGCTATTTTGGATCATGACAAAGTTGGTATCGGAGCTCTAGGTTTAACTTTGGTTCGAGTCTATGTTTGACTATGCGGAGTCTACGGCATTTATATATATTCGGAACCTAGGCTTGACCTTACGGAACATAGACTTGGTCGAGGGGGTATTAGACCCGAACTTTCGTCACATAGGTTGACCTTGGTTGATGGAGTAGGTGACTTAAGGAGAGTGACGTACCGTGTGTATGTTCCGCGGCATACTTACGACATGCTACTCCGCTTAAGAAGCCTTAGGATGAACATTTCCTTGCACAGTATTATATTCATTCCTATGATCTATCCTCATCGATATTGGTTTATGGTTTTTGCTGCCACGATTATACGGGCAGAGAGAGATGCGGCTAGAGTTACGGTCAGCGTGAGCTCGTCTTGGATGAGGACTGACCAGGATGTATTCCAGGGACACACGATTGCATAGATGTATCGTCCTATTGTGTTTTCGCGCCATGAGCGTTTGACGGATCAAATTTACAAGATTTCTCGGACGTGCAGATCAGCACCAGAGGATTGGGCCACTGCTAGAGGCCGGCCAGAATGTGATGACCGTCAATGCACTGATTATTTGACGATTGAGGCACTGTTCAGCGTGCGGACAAATGAGCCAGTTGTTGCTGCGAATAACAAGATATCGCCCCAAATGTTTGAAGCTAATGTCGCACGAGTTGTACTTAGAGATATGATAGAAGATCGCTAGTCACTCAGGAAGGAATGATTAGGATATGTGATTCGTTGCCTACCCCGATGCGAGGTCATCAGATTGATTGATTGCAGCTAGAGACGACTTCACGCAGGTATGTTGGGAGTCGAAGGAAAACGATCAAATGTCAGAAACCCATTTTCCAAGTTTAAAGTATTCAGAAAAATATGCAAGTAATTCCGCAGACCCTCTAGAAGAATGAAACCCTAACTCGATATAATGACCATGAGAACGCTTTGAAACCTTAGGGTTTGCAGCAGTTCAGCGGTGCCATTAATGAGGCTTGGGTTTGCCTTTCTACGGCTGGTCCATAGGTACTATGGCATGTAATGGAATACTATTAAACTGTACTCAAGATGTTGAGCTCTTGGGGGATTATAGAACTTTGATTGCTCAATCGAAAAGTTCGACGTCGTTCGGATATCATGTGATGGGATATATTGCTTGGGAGACTCCAGATATGAGTATAGTCGTTGGAGCACAGTCCATGCAGCCATGAAGAGACGAGTCCGAATCAGTCGATGTTAGAGAAAAGTGGAGTAAGAGGTTCGTACGAGATCTTGATGAGGTGACATTCCACTCTGCTGACATCAGAGATGTGATACGCATGCAGAGGCGTTGTACATGAATATATCTTCCAGAAGGAGTCGTGATGAGTATGCAGCCGTTCCGGAACAAGAAATAGATTTAATAAAGGGTGAAAACTTTCGGGCAGTTCGGCAGAAACGAGATATGGGAGAGACCTTGACAGGACCTTTCTGGAATACTATACGAGAAGACTTGGACCCTGGGTCAGTCGTATTGTGCACACCCAGTAGGCCAGAGTTCAGTATCGTCGACGAGACATGTTATGAGTGACCATGACAGTTGGCCAGAGATCTTTTGAGGATATGCCAGAGCGGGACTGTTTCCGTTATTTTGGATTTCGGTATTTTGGGCGATTTATTTACACGATTGAGATTTTGAGCACCACAGTTGCACTTGACTTCAATTTGATGTCATTCGAGATGTTGATTTTGATTTCATGCCTATGGTTTGCATGTGATTTGACTTGTGCTTTCGGCATAGTTTTCATGCACTTTAGTATTTTGATGCGATTTTATGCACGCTGATGCACATGGTTGTGAGATTATATACCACAGCATACCTGATTTGGATTTGAATTGAGATGTGTTGTATACCGACGATTTCGATTGTGATACTCGATATTTATTTTCGTGCACTTTGTGCACTTGGTTTGGATTCTTGCGCATACTTGACGCGTTTGATGCGATTTTGGTGCACGCCAGATGCACTAAATCGGGATTCTTCGTGCATATCAGATGCACCTAATATTGTTGTTCCCCTCCGAAAGGCGGCGGAGACGACGTGGGGACGTCTAGCCAGAGATTCGGGGCAGATGCTATATGGTTTTATCCGTCTACCTCTCCGAAGATGCCAAGTTGATTTATGGCACCGTGTATCGGAGGTTTAGACGGATGCGGCCGATGTAGCAGACTTCGTCAGATTCCCCCTCGCTAGAGGGGTTTTTTGATTGTAGGGACGCTCTTCCCTGCAGGCGCAAGCCCTTGCAGTTAATTACGCTACCGCATCGCGGCAGCCACTTTCTCCTTCTCCAGAATTTCACTTCGTGTCGTGGGTGTTTGTTTTGTTTGTGGTTGCCCATGGATTGTATACGGAGACTGAGTAATGCCGTCGCCCGTAGGACGTGGATTAGTCCAAATCCGTATTTACTTAGATTTGGGTTTGATGTTTTTTAGTTTAAGGATACGTTAGCCATATTGAGGCTAAGATCAACTTAAACATCCGTTAAGGATACGTTAGTCCTGTTTTAGACTAAGATCGACTTAACGTGGTGATTCATTTAATATATGGCCGTCGGTACTCGTCACCTCTCTGACGACGTTGAAGGATTACAACGACAGGTGCCAGAGGAGTTCGGAGATGTACCCTTGAACCAAAGTTGATTTGGAGTTTTAGAGTCCATTTGAATGTTTAAAGATACGTTAGCCGTGTTTGGGGCTAAGATCAACTTAAACGGGACCGTTTAGATCTGGAAAAAGAGCATTTGAAGGCTCTATCGCTCCAGTTTAGGGACGTGGTGGTCCATGTTCCAGTTTAGGAACGTGGTGGTCCATTATTAGTTTAAAGACGTTTCGGTCCATTGCCAGTTTAAGGACGTAGTGGTCCATCATTAGTTTAAGGATGTTTCGGTCTAATATTAGTTTAAGGACGTTTCGGTCCACGAGTTTAGGGACCCCGCAGTCCATATTCATGTGTGGTCGTTGGGACCCGTCGCCTCTTTGACGTCGTTGAAGGATTACAACGAGAACTGTCAGAGGAGTTCGGAGATGTACTCTCGAACCGGAGGTAAATTGATTTAAGAGAGCAATCTTGCTCAGTCAATTTAATTTGAGGACTTACGGCCAAAATTGGGCTAAGTCCAGTTGAAAATGTTCAACATTTTATTTGCTTTTGCATTCCATTTATTTTTATTTTTATTTGGGCTCTTCCCATAAAAGATGCAGAGCATCAATTTGTTTTGGGCTCTGCCCATTTATAAATGATGCAGAGCATCAATTTTACTTGGGCTCTGCCCCTTTTATAAATGATGCAGAATCATCAATTGTACTTGGGCTCTGCTCTTTTTTATTGCTTTGCAATTTATTTTGGCCTGCTAGGTCTTTTCGACTTGGGCCTGACCCTTTAGCAAAGGAAATGCATTGCATTTTCAGGCGCTTTGCGCCAATCAAAGAGTGCAAGCGCTTGTGGTGACGACACATGTCATGCAAGTGCAGTGCGCTATGCCAGTGCGCTGTACTGCTGCGCTGCTGACACGTGTCACGTTCTGAGGAGCGCAAGCGCAACAGCGCAGTGCGCTGTGTCGGTGCGCTGTGCTGTTGCGCTGCTGACACGTGGCGCTCTCTGGTGGCTTTGCGCCAGCCCAAGTGCACAACAGTGCAGATTTATAAGTGCAAAGCACTATTAATTTGAGAATCTTTTAGATTCAAGAACCAATAGTTCATAAAAGAAGTGCAAAGCACTGCTTGATTTCTTGATCTAATTTAGATAAAAAAAAAACAAGTTTTTTCTTATTTCAGGAACCAGAGGTTCATAAAAAATGCAAAGCACTGTTTTTATTTTGTTTTTTATTAAAGATCATTGATCTTGTTTTTAGATCCGTGATCTGTTCATAAGAGAATTTTCTCTTTTTCTAAAGGCTTTTTACCTTTTTTGTTCTTGAAGATTTCTCTCCAATTCTTCAGAGCTCTCTCTGTTTAATTTCTCACACAATGTTCATCTCTTTGAAATGAGATCTAGGGTCCTTTTTATAGTGCCCATAAATTAGTTAAATTTGTTAAAGAGATTTTTCTCTGAGTGATTTGGGGAATTTTCCCCACCGTTGGATTTTTGATCCAAGTGCTTCTGTTTTACAGAAGAAAATCTTCTTGTTTTAATAAGAACAGAAAAGATTTCTTTAGAATTTTAATTCTGTTTGGCGCAAATGCCCCAGCGCGTGACACGTGTCGTGCAGCGCACAGCGCAGCGCAACTGCGCTAGCGCCTCTGCGCTGACACGTGTCGTGCAGCGCACAGCGCAGCGCAACTGCGCTAGCGCCTCTGCGCTGACACGTGTCGCGCAGCGCAACTGTGCTGACACGTGTCGCGCAGCGCAGTGCTTGCGCAACTGAAGCGTTGCTTCCTTTAATTTTGCTTAAAATAGAGGTTTGCTCTGATTGGGCGCGCCTTCTTGGGCGCTGCGCCGACGTATCAGCGCCTGACATGTGGCGCATTGCGTCCGAGATTTGAAACGTTGCTTTAAAATTTGAATTTTGAATTTCCAACAGAGTTTTGCTCTGATTGGGGAAACAAATGCCCCCCCACCGTTGCGCTCACGTGGCGCGCACGTGAGTGCAGCGGTGGCAAGCTCCTGACCGTTGGATCAAGGGGTGAGCTGAAGGGGTGTAAGCGCCTTCTAAATAGGACATCTGGCCCTTAGAAAAATCTCACCATTTCAAGATTTTTGATTTTCTAGAGCTTTGCACTTGCTTAAGAACTTCAGAGCTTTGCTCATTTCCAAAGTTAGAAACTTTAGGTAAAAATTAATTTAAATCAAATTAATTTAAATTAATCTTAACCAAAGAGCTTTGCTATCACAGATCTTTTGATCTAAAGAGATCCCCATTGGGGTTTCATAAACAGAGTTTTGCTCTCAAAACTTATAGATCTGCAGAGATCTTGTTCATGGGTTCTAACCCATGAACAGAGCTTTGCTCTTGGATCAAGTGTGGATCTTTTAGATCTGCAAAATGAAGAACTTATTATAACTTTTCATGGATTTTTCAAGGTCCTAAAAATTTCAAAATTTTTAAGTGTTAAAATTTTCTGATGGATCTTTCCATTATTATCACAGAGCTACGCTCTTTTAAGGAATTTTATTCCTTTGAGATCAGAATTTGACAAGTGTCATTCTGTGACAGAGCGTTGCTCTGAGAGAGGAGATTTTCTTCTTATCTCTAGGGATTCCCTACTGATGATAATATTCTCTTGGGGATCTTTTCTTTAACTGACAGTCTCACCCAATGATGAGGCTGTCTTATTAAATGAGGCATTTTCATCCAGATTTTGTGGGTCCCCATTTGGTCCCCTACCCACTGCACTGCAGTGTGGTGTGATTAATTTTAATTTAATCAATTCTTTAAAGTCAATTAATTGAAAAAAATTTAAACGCCAAGCGTTGAAATTGCAGCACTGACGGCTATTTTGTTCTTTTGCAGTGACCATGTCTTTCGACACTTCGTTCCCGTTCGTTCGTTCGGAGGAGGGATTTCCCGAAGCGCCCTTGGACCGTGAAGTCTTGGCCATGATCAAGGACCGCGACCCGGAGTATAAGAGTCTCCACCTTTGGGGGTCGTGGTACAATCAGATCATTATGGGTCGACGCAGCTTCACATGCTCAGTTCCGTCAGAACCAATCACGGCGATTCATTACGCCAGCCCACCCCCGGTGCAGTACGCCGTGGAGATGGTCGATTGGATATCGAAGGGCTTTCTACATCCCGCCATAGATGTGATTCCAGTTCAGCGTCCCATGGTTTTGGATATTCTGGGACGCCGTATCTGTCAAGGCGAGGCACGACCCTGGGGGCAATCATATAACATAGGTCTGATCCCCCGCCACCCGATCGGCTACCTGCCATGGGCTCGGTATATCCTGTCGACGAAGAAGTCGCAGTTGATAAGATTAGGATTGTACACCGCAGTCTACGTCTCCCTCTTCTAGTATCCCACACTTCCCACTTGGTGGTTCAAGGCTTTCTTGGAGCAGTGGAACATCCCCACTCACACTTTCCTTGCAATGGATCGGGAAGTGTCAATTTCTCTGGAAGAGTTCACAGAAGTCTCCGGGTTACCGGTTATAGGGGAGCACTATGAGGAGTTGCTTCCAACAGACGAGTATGTCTTCGGTGCCAAGCCGGCGGTAAGGGGCCTCACGCCGGAGAATTCTGTTCAACACCAATTCCCAAGTCTGATCAAGGTGTTGAACATCTACGAGGGCCTTTTCATTGAGCGTGGGAGCCGCGGAGTTAGTTTTGAGGATTTCATTGCTCGGTTCCTTCATCTAAACGTCCTCTCGGCAGAAGCTGCCAAGTTTGCCACCCTTGAGGACCCTTTCGGTTTAGGTTTGGATAACCTGCCGGCGAAGGAAATAGACCAAAAGGGTTTTTTCCTTCCTAACTCCCCGACCATGTTTTTTGCAAAAGTTGCAGCCCCCGAGATGGACGAGGAGGCCTTCTTTTTAGGATTTCTTGGGCTATGGTTGAGTTGGTTTGCGCTCCCAATGCATTCTTGCCATATGCGGCCCTCCGTCTTTTACCCTGCTCATCGGATGACCATCGGGGTAAAAGTAGCCGTTGGGATAGCCGGCTTGGCACACTTGTATCACGGCCTCATTCGAGCGGCGGATGCTAATGAGCCCGGGGTGCTGCACGTGATTTTCTCGATGCACTATTTCATGTCGTGGCTCGAGCTACATACATCGGGTGTTTTCGGCATGCATAAAAGGCCCTCGTTCTACGACAGGTGCAGCTTCCCTCGTATCATACAGCTGATTGGCGCATCAATTGTGTGTCTATCGCCATGAAATGCCAGGGGTTTACTCCTTCGCCCCCACACCGTTGGAGCCGGTGTGTCTTTCGTTGACAAGGTGTTGACTATTGGAAAGGCGTCTACCACTGCAGTGCGGCCATTGCAAGACACTTTCAAGGATGGAGCTTCAGTTTTAACGGCCCAAGAGACCCTCCACTTATATTCCATCAGACCGGGCTTCTTGGTGTTTAGGCAAAACGGGGCAGCGATCTTCATGAGATATAACCCGCATCGTTTCGCCCAACAGTTGAGCTACAATCAAGGGGTACCGCTGGAGGCTTTCTTATCGGAACCTGCTGCGACCAAAGAAGGGATGGAGAGAGCGCTGCATCATTTCATGCGTCTAAACACGGGCTCCCACTTCTTTATCAGTGAGCCGGTTTGCGCCCTACGACTCCTCAGGGTATATACAGAATGGTACAGTCATTCGACGGGAGCGGTCATAAAGGAGGAAAGGCGGTTGCTGGTCGACCGTAAAGGTGCACCTCCAGGTAGCGACCGCAACGCTCCTTTGGTGCCAAGGACCTCGGTAATCCCCCCTTTAAAAGATGCCAGAGCCGGACCCTCGCGTGCGCAGAGTCCTCCACGCGGATTGCCGCTCCCTGATATTGCGGATGCACCCCCAGCGCCCTGTGCTCTAGTGGAGACAGTGGTTGTAGTTTCGCCGGAGTCTGGCGTGGGTGCGGACATCGGGACCCGCCGTCCCAAGATGGCTGCTAAGCGTAAGTCAATCCCATGTGCGCCTAGGGTCGGAGGGCAGAAGAAAAAGAAGTCGCTCTTCGCTGCAGATGTCGTGTTCGGTCAGGAACCCCATGCTCCCAATGCCGAGGGCCTGATCGAATATGGGACTAACGAGGGATTAGTCATGCCGCCGCCGGATGATACAGACTTGGAAGCCGCTCTCGAAACTTCAGCGTGGTTGGCAAAGCGTGACGCGTGGCTAGCTGAGCTTGCGCAATCAGGTAACTACTAGTCGCATTTTCTTTATTGTATCATATTCTCCTCATTGCCTTTGACTAACGTTTTTCTTTCTTTTCTTCCAACAGGTATCACTGATGAGGAAGCCATTGCCGCTTCACTCAAGACCTTCCAAGAGGAGGAACGCCTTAGAGCGTCTTTAGGCCTCAGTAAGTTTCGATTCATCAAGTTTTTATTCTCCTTGTGTTATGGTCAATCTAATCTCTCCCTTTTTATTGCAGAAACCTCAATGCCGTTCCCGCCAAGCGACGCAAATGTTCTACCAGCTGCCGATGTTCCAACTTCCTCTGGGCCACCGCAGGAGGTTCGTCTTGAAGAGACGATGAGAGATGCCTTAAAGGCTCTGGAGGCATCTTTAAATGAGGACGACGATGCTTCGATAAATGAAGCGTCAAAGAGGTCCATCGTGACGGCCCGGGAGGAGAGGAAGCGGTCGAGGCGCGAAGCAAAGGCACGCAGGGCTGCTTTGGCCATTAGAGCGGGCCCCAGCACCGTTCCTCGAGCCGACACTCCGTCAGAAGAGTCCCCGGTCGCCTTGTCTACAGCTCATAGACAGGCGATCCGCGCCAATAGAGAGGCTAACGACAAGTCTACCTCAGGTAATACTTCTTTCAGAATTTCGTTATAAGACTCATAAAGCTGTCGGTTCTTATATGTTCTACCCTGCAGGGCCAAGCCCAACCGAGGGGGAGGCGGAGACTGTCGAACCTGAGGGGCTGAGGGGAGAGACATTGGTCGAGCCCGAGTCGGTGGTGAATGACATAGCTGGGATTGCTGGGCCCGAGGTAGTGGCTGACGAACTGGTCATGTCCGCTATGCCTGAGCAAGCGGTTGTTGTTGAGCCCGAAGTAGCAGTGGGCGGAGTGCCCGAGGCTGATGATCTTATGGTGACGGTGGACGAGGTAACCGTGACTGCTGAACCCGAGGGAGTAACGGGTGAGGTGGCCATGATTCCTGAAGACGAGCCGACCGCTCCTTCTCAGGAATCTGGCAATGCTCCGGTCATAGCCCTCCCTGTCTATGGTCCTCCGCCGTCTCCAGGTCTCGCGAGCACAACAACGGTTCCCATTGAGTCGGGTGATGAGGCCACGGGCGGTGACCTCATGTCGATGGAGGAGGGATCCGCCTCCGTTTCGGCCGACAGTTCACCAGGTAAATCCTAAGTTAGTATCCTCTTTATCTTACAATCCTTTCTGACAAGTTCATATTTGTTCGTAACGCAGGTGTAGCCAGCACCGATGCCCCATTGCTCGAGGGAGCGCCTTCAACTACTGCCTTGGCGGTGGTCACCTCTCAGCCTTCTCTCATACCGTCAAAGATGTTGGAAGGTATGAGTTTGCAACTTATTAATCTCACTTTTCAGATGTATAATTCGTATACTAAAGTCATACTGTTGTGTCTTTCAGGAATGCTTTTTGACTATCTTTATCAGGTGTTACTCCCACACTTCTCCTTCTCATCCGAACTCGCCTCTTCCTCTGGTGGCGTTGGTGAGTATGATTTCCATTGATATCCTTCTTTCTTCATTGATGGAATTACTTCTAAACCCTTTTTTCTCATCTCGACTGCAGTGCTACAAATCGAAGTAGGGGATGAAAGATCGGCTGCGCCGCCGACCCTTCCGGCCTTGCCACCTGCCTCAGCTGGTACAGCGACTATCACATTGATAACTCCCCTTTTTTTATTTCCTGAACTGTTATCTGATCACATCTTGTTTCTTTTCAGCTGTCGTTCCGGTCTCGGCGCCCATCGAGTCTCGCATCACAATGCCGGCAGGTCCTTACCTGAGACGTCTATCTTCGAAAGGCGCCGTGAACAGCTTGCGTATGTTGAGCGACTATATTGAGGAGCTCGACGTCGAGACCCCTACTTCTGCTGCGGATTTCGCTACAGGGGTTAACCCGATGCTGGTGATACTCGTGAATTTCCATGACGAGGGCATCATCGCATCTTGGGTTAACCATTGTATGGAGATCGAAACTCGCCTGCATCAGTTGGAGTCGATGCATCCCGCCCCTGAGACTTTAGCCGCGAGCAATGAAAGAGCAGCATGGATCGAGGGAAGCGCTTCTTACGTCCACCACTTGGAACAAGAAGCAGCTTTAAGGCTAAGGGAATGCCAAGAGACCTCGAGCGAGACGGCCCGTCTGCGTGCTGAGGTTGAAGCGAATGCTGCCCAAGTGAAGGCTATCTTTGAGGGTCTCCTGGAGCGCATCTCCCATGGGCTAAACTTGAAGCGAAAGCTTGATGTAGCCGAGCGCGATACCCCAGGTCGGGAAGCTGCTTATCAGGCCGTTAGGGAGCAGCTTGCATCTGTCTTGCAGCAACGGGCCCAAGTGGAGGCAGAGCTGGCGGTGGTAGCCGATCAGGAGAAAGTGGGGAAGGAATTGCACGAACAATTGCTAGAGCTATGCAAGATGCTTCCTCCTCAGTAATTCTCCTTGTATCTAGGCACTTGTAAAAATTTTCTTTTTAAGTAATATGTATCCATTCTTTATTCTTTTGTACGCTTCATCTTGTACTTGATTACATTCAATAAAGATACATATTTTTCTTTGCAATGTTTTGTACTGTTTCTTTGCTTTTTCCTTTCTTATTATCAGCATGCTATCACAATTAGCAGATAATAGAGTAAGCATCTTGATTTCTTCATGAGATAACGATGGCTTAGGCCGCAGGTTCAGATCTGCCGCCTAAAACTTTTCAACTCTATGAGCCGTGAGGGTCTCATAGAGACTTTTCTCCCTACGGATCGAGAGGATCTCGTAGGTGGGTTTTCTCCTTAGGAATCGTGAGGATTCCTAAGTGTGTTCTCTCTTGTAAGTCGTAAGGATCCTATAAGAGAATTTTTCCCTCTTACGAGTCGAGAGGACCCGTAAACGGTTGTTTCCCTCCTTGTCGAAACTCGACTTTGGAGAGTGAGACCCGTGAATAGTATGCAAGAGACCGTTTTAGATCGACTTGCAGGGTCCCATTGTTCAGGAAGCAAGTTTTTTAATCCTTGCTGCCTGAGGCTTCATCTTGCAAGTTGAGACGAATCGGGAATTTTCCCGCGGAGACACTGGTTTCTCTGTGAGCCGACGCGAATCAGGAGGCTCTCGTCAAGAATTGTTTGTTTCCCTGAGTTGAGGTATTTGCTAAGGATTATTTGTTTCCCTAGCGCCAAGGATTATTTGTTTCCTTGGTGTTGAAACGAGTCGAGAATTTCCCATGGAGACACTGGTTGCTCTGCGAGTCGACGCGGATCAGAAGGCTCTCATCAAGGATTGTTTGTTTCCCTGGGTTGAGGTTTTTTGCTAAGGATTATTTGTTTCCCTAGCGTCAAGGATTATTTGTTTCGCTGGTGTTGAAACGAGTCGAGAATTTCCTACGGAGGCACTGGTTTCTCTGCGAGTCGACGCGGATTAGGAGGCTCTCGTCAAGGATTGTTTGTTTTCCTGAGTTGAGGTATTTGCTAAAGATTATTTGTTTCCCTAGCGCCAAGAATTATTTGTTTCCCTGGTGTTGAAACGAGTTGAGAATTTCCCACGGAGGCACTGGTTGCTCTGCGAGTCGACGCGGATCAGAAGGCTCTCATCAAGGATTGTTTGTTTTCCTGAGTTGAGGTTTTTGCTAAGGATTATTTGTTTCCCTGGTGTTGAAACCAGTCGAGAATTTCCCACGGAGGCACTGGTTGCTCTGCGAGTTGATGCGGATCAGAAGGCTCTCATCAAGGATTGTTTGTTTTCCTGAGTTGAGGTTTTCGCCGAAGACACTGGTTTCTTCGGAGTTGGGATGGACTGTTGAGATTCGACTTCGTTTTCTGGTGAAGCCTATTGGGAAGGTATGGTTCCCTCTTCGTTTGCGCCCTTGGATTGTATACAGGGATCGATGTGATCTCAACTGTAGGGCCCAAGTTTTATAATTTCTTTTTTTTTTTATTTCCACGATGCTCTATCATTTCAGCTTTTACATCGCGAAGGTCGCGATTGCCTAATCATTTCGGCTATTTTTCGCGGTGCCCAATCATTTCGGCTGTTTATTTTATTTTTACTCGCTACTTTTTATTGCGAGTTGCCCAATCATTTCGGCTATTTTTTTTAATTTTTACTCGCTGCTTTTTATTGCGAGTTGCCCAATCATTTCGGCTATTTTGCATGCATACATTTTTACTTGCTGCTTTTTATTACAAGTTGCCCCATCATTTCGGCTATTTTGCATGCATGTGCGGCCTACTGGCTTTTTGCTGTAAACCGATTTCGGCATTAGCACCGCTACAACTGGGATATTACCAGGAGCGAATCATCATCTGCCTATGTCGATGTCGAACAAAGGTGGCTTAGAAACCAGGGTTAGGGTCCTGTCGACTAAGGCATTTTACTTCATGAGCCGTAAGGGTCTCACGAAGTTATTTCTCCCTACTAGTCGTGAGGATCTTGTAGGTGTATTTTCTCCTTAGGAATCGTGAGGATTCCTAAGTGTTCGTTTCCTCTGTACGTCGTAAGGATCCTACAAGAGGGTTTTCTCCTCATAAATCGAGAGGATTTACAAGGGTTGTTCACCATGCGAACATATCCCCAGTCTCGGATGAGACTTGATTAGGGAAATATTTATTCGCGCCCGTGGATTGTATACAAGGGCCAGTATTGAGCCACTTGTAGGGCAATATCGGAAGTTGTGGGGATTGCTTAAGCACAGCTTTAGGTCTCTGTAACTTAAGACTTTCAAATCTTATGAGCCGTGAGGGTCCCATAAGAGAGTTCTCCTTACGAGTCGTGAGGATCTCGCAAGTGTATTTTCTCCTTAGGAATCGTAGGGATCCCTAAGTGTGTTGCTCCCTTGTGAGTCGTAAGGATCTCACGCGGGTGGTTTCTCCTTACAAGGTCGAAAGGAACCTATAAGTATCTTTTAACGAGGTTGCGCCCTTTCGGGTTTTCACAAACACTCGCCGGTAGTCCTGCTATTTTTACTCACGGAGCCCTTTCGGGTTTTCATCCGTGCCCATTTTGCTTGTGGACCTACCGTTTTTTTTTATTCTTTTTATTTTTATTTTCTTTTTTTCTTTTTTTTTACGAGGTCGCGCCCTTTCGGGTTTTCACGAACACTCACCGGTAGCCCTGCTGTTTTTACTCACGGAGCCCTTTCGGGTTTTCATCCGTGCCCTTTTTTGCTTATGGACATACCGTTTTTATCATCATCATTTTTTTTATTATTCTCTTTTTCTCTTTTTTTTATTCATCTCGTCAGCCTAAGGATGCTGCGATAGTAGTTTTAAGGACGTTTCGGTCCGCTATTAGTTTAAGGACGTTTCGGTCCGTCATGGAGAAGGCTGGCTACTGCTTATAAAGCTTGAGCTTAGGAAGATAGCGAGCGGACATAGTCGTCGTCATCTATCATTGACCTAGGCTGTGGCTCATTAAGCGTAGTATTTCTTTAGGAAGCGACCATTTATTGGCCTGAAAGGCCTTTCACCGTGCATGTCCATGAGTAAATAGGCCCCACCCTGATAAACTTTATCTATGATGTACGGGCATTCGTAGTTTGGCTCGAATTTTCCCCGCTTGGCGCGATTGGGGATCATAGGCCTTTTGACCACTAGCATGAGTTCGCCTTGGCTGAATGTCCTCGGCCGGGTCAATCTTTCGTATGAGCGCGTCATCTTTGCTTTATAAGCTTCCAGATTTTGTTGCGCTATGAGCCGTGTTTCTTCAAAGGTATCAAGCTCCTCAAGCCGAAGGTGAGCGTTTTCTTCATCTGTTAGCTCGTAGTGGACTGTCACTCGTAGAGAGGGTAATTCTATCTCGAGGGGGGGTACTGCTTCTGTACCGAATACCAACGCATATGGCGTTGCGTTGGTGGCCGTCTTGAACGTAGTTCGATATGCCCAAAGAGCCTCTTGCAGTCTCTCGTGCCAGTCTCTCTTATTTCGGGACACCGTCTTTTTCATGATTTTCGTCAGGGTCTTGTTGAAGGCTTCAGCTAGACCATTAGCTCGCGGATTGTAAACTGATGAATATCTCCAGTCTATGTTATGCTGTTGTGCGAAGCGACTGATCTTGTGGCTTCTGTAAGCTGGTCCGTTATCGGAGATGATCCGTCGCGGAGTTCCAAACCAGTATATGATGTGTGTCCTGAAGAAATGGAGGATATTCTCCGTCTTCATTTCTCTCAACGGTATTGCTTCTGCCCATTTAGAGAAGTAATCGGTTGTTGCCAGGATGAAGCGATGTCCTCTAGATGATGCTGGTTCGATAGGGCCGATTATGTCAGTTCCCCACATTTCGAATGGCCAGCTAGCCACCGTCGGGTGTAGTGGATTTGGATGTTGGTGGATGAAGTCCCCATGGATCTGGCATGAGTGGCATTGCTTCGCATATTCAAGGCAATCCTGAATCATCGTGGGCCAGTAGTATCCCATCCGTTTGATCTTCAACTTCATTTTCGGGCCCGCTTGGTGAGAACCACAGATTCCGTCATGAACTTCCTGAACGACTCTTTTCGCTTCATTCGGTCCCAGGCATCTCAGCAACAGAGAATCGAATGAACTCTTGTACAGAGTATCATTGACGAAGGCGAAAGACAGAGCTCGTTTCATGAGCTGATGTCTTGTGGACGCTTCTTCGGGCATTCGGTGGGACTTAAAGTAGTCTATGAAGACTTCCCTCCAATCCACAGCCTTTTCCCGGTCTTTTATTTGTAAAGTCGTCTGTTCAGTCGCTCCCTTCTCTTCAGATGATTCCGGAGATATTTCTGCTGGGGCAAGCACCCAACGGCTTTGTACCACGATTCTTACGTCATCGAGGTTCTCATCAGCCAGTTCTTTAGCAAGTTTGGCCAACGCGTCTGCTTTGCTGTTTTCCACGCGCGGTATGCTTTCCAAAATATATGATGGAATTTGGGTCAACAGTCGTTGCACCTTCTCACCGTACTTCACCAACTCCGGTTTGCACGTTTGGTAGTCGCCGTTTACTTGACTAACGACCAGTTGAGAATCTCCGTATATGAGGAGGTTTTCAATTCACATGTCAATGGCGATCTCGAGGCCTGCTATCAAAGCTTCGTATTCGGCTTCGTTATTTGTCCTCGGCTCTGTTAAGGAGAAAGCGAAGCGCATTATCTCTTCTTGTGGAGTCACGAAGATGAGGCCTACCCCCGATTTGATTATAGGGATACTTTGTTTGCGCTTTTTCATGGAAGATGCTCCATCGAAATAAAGCTCCCATCGGGTATCACCACCGTCGATCGCATCAAACGCATGTCCATCTGGAAGATCGCAATTCAGAGGAGAATCGGCGGCTATTGGATGCTCAGCGAGGAAATCGGCAATGCCTGGCCTTTTACCGCCTTGAGAGGCTGATAGGTTATCGAGAACTCCATCAAGAGCAGGGCCCATTTAGCGAGTCGTCCCGTCAATATGGCCTTCGACATCAAATATTTAAGGGGGTCCACCTTTGAAATGAGACGGACCTCATGCGCCAATGCATAGTGCCTGAGCTTTGTTATCGCGAAGATTAACGCCAGGCGGTGTTTTTCGATGGGGGAGTAGTTGCCTTCTGCCCCCAGTAGAACTCGACTTAAGCACTAGAGTGCTCTTTCTTTCCCTTGATCATTCTCTTGTGCCCACAATGCGCCTAAGGAACCTTCGAGGGCGATTGTATAAAGAATGAGGGGCTTTTCCTTGACCGGAGCAGCCAGCACTGGCGGGTTCTGCAGGTATTGCTTGATCTCGTCTAGCGCGTTTTGGCATTTTTGGTCCCAGACGAACGGGGTTCCCTTCTTCATCAAGTGGCTGTAAGGACGGCATTTTCCTGAAAGGTTGGCTATAAATCGCCGTATATACGCGAGCTTCCCTTGGAGAGACAGCAGCTGTTTGAGAGTCCTTGGCGGAGGCATTTCCATGATCGCTTTGATCTTTGACGGATCTATCTCGATACTCCGGTGTCGGACGATGAATCCTCGAAATTTTCCTGAGGAAACCCCGGATGCACACTTGAGAGGGTTCATCTTCAAGTTGTATTGTCGAAGGCGTTGAAATACGGTCTTCAGATGCTCGAGATGTTCCTCATATAATTTGCTTTTAACCATGAGATCATCGATATAGCATTCGACGATTTCGTATATGAGGTCATCGAAGATCTTCGTCATGGCCCTCTGGTAAGTGGCACCGGCGTTCCTTAAACCGAAGGGCATCACCTTGTAGCAGAATATACCCAAAGGGGTTCTGAAGGCGGTGTGCTTCTGGTCTTCGGGATGCATCTTTATCTGATTATACTCCGATGAGCCGTCCATGAAGGAGAAAACCTCATGAGTGGACGTATTTTCTATCATCAGTTCGGTGACTGGCACTGGGAAATCGTCTTTCGGGCAAGCTTTATTGAGATCCCGAAAGTCTACGCATATACGCACCGTCCCATTTTTCTTCATCACCGGGACAATGTTGGCGATCCATTCAGGATATTGAACCTTCTGGATAAAGCCAGAGTCGATCAGCTTCTTGACCTCGGCGTTGATGCTCATCTCAAGCTCGAGCCGCATTCTTCTTGGCGCCTGTTTGACTGGTTTGACGTCTGGGGATATCGCCAATTTGTGCACAGCAACTTCTGGATCTAGTCCCGGCATTTCGGAATAGTTCCATGCGAAGCAATCTCTATGCTGTACAAGAACGTCTTTTAACGCAGCCACCCTTTCTTCAGATAGCAGCTCGCTGACAAATGTTGGTCGCGGGTCGTTTAGCGTCCCCAACTCAATTTTCTTAAGGTTATCTGCGGTGGTATGTATTCTATCCTCCAGTTCTTTCGGAGCTGGCGGAAATTCTGAGATGACCTCATCATTGCTGTTTTCGAAGCACCAGGGAAGGTTGTCCATGTTCTCGGGCCCTTCTTTTAATATTGTTATCATGTGACAAGTGCGAATCCGCTTCCAATCCCAATGTGAAGTTGGTTCTATTGTTGCGGCTTTGGGTTCGTGCTTTTGTGGCGGCGTTATTCTCCAGTTGTCGGACAAAGCGAACTTGCCAAGCTGATACTGATCTTCAACCCAATTCTTGAAGGTGAAGCAGTCTTCGAGAGGATGCCCTAACACTCGGTGATAAGAGCAATAGTCTGGGTGTGAGACCTCGCCTGCTTGTTCGGGGTGTTTAGACTCCGGCAGTGTAAGCATTTGATGTTTTAGAGCAAGATCAAGTATCTTCTTCGTCTTGTCCTGAGGAAATGAGTACGCTCGACCCATTTTATTCATGAGGGATAGATCAATAACGCTCGACTCCCGTTTGCGTGGCTTCTTAGCCTCGCTTTGTTGCTGTTGAGTGCCTTTTTGGCCTTTCGACTTGTTTCTGCCTCTGCGTCGAGCCTTTTTTATGACAGGTTGACAAGGGGCGACACTTTCATCTTTGACGGCCTGTTGAAGGAGGCGTTGCGTTTTGGCTTTCTCGTAGATGGCCATTTCGCGGTTGTGATCATCTCGGACTTTTTGACCAGCTTCCCTTATAAGCCTGTCCATTTGTTCTTCAAACGACGGACTGGGCACTTTTGCATCAGGAACTTTTACTGGTTCAGGATTAGTGTCCTCCCGTTGCGCATCTGCTTCTTCATTGAAGTCGTGCACGACGTAACAGTCGCGGAGCAGCTCTCGTTTCTTGGAGCGAATGTATCCGAGCCCGATCGTCTCCATCCTCCCACTAGGCAGTTTGTGCTGAGTTCCGGGAACGTTCCAGACCCTTTCATAGAATTTGGCCTTTCTAACGGTCTGTTGGAAGGGTATCCCTTGGCGCTTCAACAGTCTCTTCAAGCCTTCTATATAATATCTGGGTAGACGGATGGGTTGAAGTCTATCCAGCGTAGGATATGCCCCGTGCCAGATTTTTTTCTCCACTTTGTTTTCTTCAAAGCGGTAGAATAGAATTGCCTCCTTGCCTTCTCGCCTGGGCGGGACATAGAACGTCTGCAGCTCTTCTACGCTGTCGGTGTCGAGCGCATCCAGTTCTTTATAATGTTTAAGCGGTACCATGGCGACTTGTAGACTTTGCTCTTCGTCAACGGAAGCTCGTATTGAAGGTCGAGCAGAGAATACATCATGGACCTCATCCTCCGAATCACTACCAAAGATCAACGTAGGAGCGGATGGTCCCGGCTTGGTGTATTGGGGAGGACCCGAATAAACTATCTCCTCTTCCTCCTCGGTATCACTGCCGAAGACAGGGATGGTAGCATTAGTTTTATTCTCCGGCTTGCGACACCTTTCTGTGTCTTCAAAATTCGGCAAGAAGTATTTGGCATCTTCATATTTGCGAACTTCATTCACGGAAAACGGATTCAGTTCTCCCATTACGGTATACTCGAGACCATCCCTAAAATATTTCATACACGGATGCTGTGTAGAAGGGATGATGTTGTACTCGTGTAACCATGGTCGTCCGAGCAGAGCGTTGTAGCATGTCCTGGCATCTATGACGTGGAATTTAATGTCCGTGACGAGCAGTCCGAAGCGTAGCGTCAGTATCACAGATCCAAGAGTCTTTGATGATTGGGAGTCGAAACCGGAGATGGTGATCTTGTCCCGAGTAAGGTGTTGGACGCTCATACAGATTTCCTTTAACACCCTCACATTGAGTAGGTTAACAGACGACCCGTTATCGATCAGGATTTTGCCTATCTTTATATCATGGCAGTATCCTGAGACATAGAGGGGGCGATTGTGTTCGCACGTCCCAAGGAGAAGGTCTTCATCGCCAAAGGTGACATCTGCCGTGTGCACTTCTTCCAGTTCATCCTTCATCTTTTCTTCGGCCCGGAAAGCTTGGAACTGCTCCGGGTCCTGTAGTGCCTTAATTAACGAATCTCTCATCTCCTTTGATAGTAAAAGGGCGTCAAGAATGCTGAGCTGCGAGGGTAGCTTCCTCAGATGCGCTAAGACGTTGTAATCCACCTTATTCTTCTTTGGCGGGTCTTTAGCAGTTAGCTCTTCTATGACTTGGTCATCTAAGACGATGTCCTCAGAGACCTTTCCTTTCCCTTTATCTTTCTTATTTGAGGGTCCGAGATTCTTTTTAGGTAGCGTGCGATTACGCAGCCGGATACTTTCACAAATCTTCGGCTCTTCTTCTTTTCCCGAAGTGGACTCTTTAAAAAGAGGGCTAAGCTCCAGCTCCTCATCAGAATCGCTCCCGAACGTGAGCACTTGTGATCCCCCGGCATTGACCATGCGACAATTGCCGGCAGTTCTGTTAAGACCTTCGGTCGTATCGTTCCATTCTCGGCGAGTCTTGCGCTTTTCCCGCTTAAAATGCTGCTGGTGAGCAACATATCCTTGCCACCATCTATCGAAATCCTTGCACTCTTCAATGGGGTGCGAAATCTTCCGATGATACAAGAAATAGGAGGGGTGCATTTCCGCTTCACCGGTAACGCTTCCCTCAGAGGATGGTAGCTTCATACCCATTGACACGGCTTTAGCAAACCTCTTCCTCATCTTGAATTTAATTTTATCCGCAGTGGGTGTGCTTTGCTCCAGCGGAAGTATCTCAATTCTTTCGTTAAGGCGCTGGCGTTTGGTCCTTTTGAATATAACCGCCTCGCACTCCCGATCAGCTTTGCTTTTTAAGAGAGCTTCATCGAGGAATGCATCGATTACTTCATCCGATGGCCCCAGAATTTTTGGTTCGGGATCTGCCCCCAGCTTTTCAGTACAAGGAGTCTCCTCATCGTTCGTGAGCAAATGGGAAATCATATGACAGCTCGCCACATATTCCTCGGATTCATTTGACGAACTATCTCCCTCATCTTCCTCTTGAAAGACGTGGTTGAGGAACTCTTGGAATGTAATGGGAGTTCGTGCCTTCTGGTTGTATTCCACCAACGCGTCAATTTGTTTTTGCAAGTCCGTGCGCTTGTCGCCAGGCTTCACAGGCTTCTTTGACTTCTTTTTCTTCTTCTTTGAAGATTTCGACGGCTGGTTACGAATGCTTGGGCCACCTCCATCGATCTTTTGAGTTGGACGAGGCTTTAACATCCCTTCAATGATCTGCGGCTCCAACGGGTTCTTCCACTTGATCGCTGGGTATGTTTGAAGATCGTTCAGCATCCTCTTTGTCTTTGCTGATAACACAACCTCCCAAGGAGCTTCTTCGACGACAGAGAATGTTGCCCCCGGCCTATTCATTCCTTTAGATGTATGGGGCTGCGGGGGATTCACCTTCCGTTTGTCAGATAACGCGAATTTGCCCTGTCGGTACTGGTTTTCAAGCCAATTTTTGAAAATGTAGCAATCTTCGATCGGATGGCCCAGTTCTCGATGATAAGGACAGTAGTTGGGCTCATTGACATCACTTGGTTGCAACGGACATTTTGGATCCGGCAGATTTATGAGTCGGTTGCGTAACGCCAGCTCGAATAACCTTCTCGTTTTATCGCGGGGAAATGAGTAAGAACGTCCTAGCCTCTCCTTAAGGGCCACGTATGGACACGTATTATTTTGACGAACAACCGGTTTCGAGTCGCTCGGTTGTTGTTGAGCATTAGCGACAACGATCGCTTTTCCCTTCCCCTTATCATTTCGGGAGTCCGGCTTTGGAAGAGGGGGTTTATGGCCCATCTGATCGATTTGCGCTAGCTTGTCAATCAAGGCCTGGAAGGTAATCGGCTTGAAAAACATCATAAATTGCGAGATGGTTGCTTGCGGATCAAGGGTTCCCACAAACATACCCACTGCGGGAGCTTCTTCAATGCGCTGCTCGCACTTCGACCATAAGTTTCGCCACCGTATAGCATATTGGAACCATGTCTCGCCTAGCTTTACCCTGGCGTTAATCAGTGCCGTCATCGGGGTACGTTCACTGGCGCTTGCAAAACGCTGAGTAAATAACAGCTCCATCTCCGCGAAGGTCTTGATAGAGTCGTTCGTGAGCTCAGAGTACCACTCGAACGCCGTATCTGATAAATTTCCAACAAACTGGCGAAGCAACAGCTTGTCGTCACCGCCGGTGTTGCCGCAGAGTGCCCTGAACTGGGCAACATGCTGGTGGAGATTGCCAGTCCCCTTGTAGACATGGAACTTAGGAATTGTGTAACCGGGCGGGTACTTGATTTGATCGTACCAACTTGGATATGGCCGCCTTGTTCTTACGACCTGGCCAGTTGCTTCAGTCGCATGATAAACCCGTATTTGCTGGGCTATGTACTCGTCCAAGTCAACTTTGGAGACTGTCTCTTCTTTAGCTGCTGACAGAGCTAGCGGAGGATTTGACATCTCTCCCTTATCGTCTTCAAGGATGATCGGGGGATCTTCGGCCGGAGGATCTTGTTGGATCATCATCCCCACCATGTCTTGGAACAGGAGGCCCATACGTTGTATGTTGGCTGCTTGTTCAGCAGCCTCTTTGTCCTTCTTTTCCAATATTCGACGAAGAAATTCGGCGTCGGTTTCTTCCTCCTGGCGCTCATCCGAGGACGTTTCAGGGTTTTCTTTTGTCCCAGTAAGTGCGGCCATAGCGTTCATCATCTCTTGGAGCTTCTGCTGCTGCTCCTGCGCTTTGGTCACGGATCGCGTAAGCGGTCGATAACCCGTAGATATGCGACTGCCCTCCTTACCAGACGCCACGTAGACTGTATGAACTATAATGCCCCCTGACTTAGGGCGTTTGGGTTCACCACCTTTGATACTCGTCATCGACGTCGGCACTTTCTCCGGCCTTCTTTTTTTATGGGCCGTAGAAGTTGAGGGGGCCGTTGCTTTGGGCACCCAAGCGGTCGTCGCCTTTCGTTGCTTGACCAGAGGATTTTCTTCCTGCCAACCTTTCGACTTCTTGTGCTGGCGAGAGAAGTTAGGATCAATGACAGATTCTCGGACTCGTCGCCATGTCTTGTAGATCCTGGAGGACAGCGATCGAGGAGGCTGCTTCGGCTTTTCTGTTTCCACGGCAGTCTCTACCGGTGGAGGAGATCTTCTGAGCACCGCAGTTGGTGAGTTCCTACGTACCCTATTCAGTAGCTCAAAGCTGTTCCCGGTTGGAACAGCAGCATTGACTACCGCCGTTGGAGCTGGTGGAGTTATCCTAGAAGGGGAGTTGCCCCCAGTCTTCCTTACCCGGTGCCAATAGCGTTGTCGGGCGCTACGAGTCGTCGGTATTGGCTCAGAGAGAGAAACAGCTTCTTCTTGCCCCCCTGTTCGGGTATGGGGTGGTTGCCGGCGTCAGCTTATTGAAGACTGATGTCCTTTGAGCAGCAAGAGTAGGAGTGGGAGTTGAGACGGTCAATCTTGTAAAGACCGATCTCTTAGCAGGAGAAGCCGCCTTGACGACTTCAGGAGCAGGTTTGGGTACTCCTTTTGGAATAACCTTTTCTGAGACTGCAAGCTTCATTGCGGGTCCGCGAGAGTTTTGGCCCAATCTGGAGAAGACCGAGGCACCGGTGTTGGGCGATACGTTGAGAGGGGCCGCAGTAATTGAAAGTCGATCGAAGACCGACTTCTTAGGAGCTTCTTGTACGGGCACAGGGGTGCTGAAGCTTGTTGGCGGAAGCATAGTTCCGAAAAACAACCCCGTGGTGGCTTGAGTAATCTGCTCCACGGGCATGGTGAACAGAGAGGCCGCTTGGGGCCCGTAGGTTATGCCCCCAGTTGAAGCTGGACGCGAGCTGCAGCTGCAGTTAGAGCACTTCGAACAGGTAGAGGCCATCGATACTCGATTTCTTTTCTGCGCCAAGCAAGAGACCAAATCTTAGTAAACTTGAAATCCAAAGGCAACCATTAATAAACCGCAATTCGTTCGCGAAGACGACACACGAAGTGTGGAGTGGAAAGAGGAAAAGGTCCCACCAGGCGTGCCAGAATCTGTTCCCCTTCGAAAGGCGGCGGAGACGACGTGGGGACGTCTAGCCTGAGATTCGGGGCAGATGCTATATGGTTTTATCCGTCTACCTCTCCGAAGATGCCAAGTTGATTTATGGCACCGTGTATCGGAGGTTTACACGGATGCGGCCGATGTAGCAGACTTCGTCAGATTCCCCCTCGCTAGAGGGGTTTTTTTGATTGTGGGGACGCTCTTCCCTGCAGGTGTAAGCCCCTGCAGTTAATTATGCTACCGCATCGCGGCAGCCACTTTCTCCTTCTCCAGAATATCACTTCATGTCGTGGGTGTTTGTTTTGTTTGTGGTTGCCCGTAGATTGTATACGGAGACTGAGTAATGCCGTCGCCCGTAGGACGTGGATTAGTCCAAATCAGTATTTACTTAGATTTGGGTTTGATGTTTTTTAGTTTAAGGATACGTTAGCCATATTGAGGCTAAGATCAACTTAAACATCCGTTAAGGATACGTTAGTCCTGTTTTAGACTAAGATCGACATAACGTGGTGATTCATTTAATATATGACCGTCGGGACTCGTCACCTCTCTGACGACGTTGAAGGATTACAACGACAGGTGCCAGAGAAGTTCGGAGATATACCCTTGAACCAAAGTTGATTTGAAGTTTTAGAGTTCATTTGAATGTTTAAAGATACGTTAGCCGTGTTTGGGGCTAAGATCAACTTAAACGGGACCGTTTAGATCCGGCAAAAGAGCATTTGAAGGCTCTATCGCTCCAGTTTAGGGACGTGGTGGTCCATGTTCCAGTTTAGGAATGTGGTGGTCCATTATTAGTTTAAGGACGTTTCGGTCCATTGTCAGTTTAAGGACGTAGTGGTCCATCATTAGTTTAAGGACGTTTCGGTCCAATATTAGTTTAAGAACTTTTCGGTCCACTATTAGTTTAAGGACGTTTCGGTCCACGAGTTTAGGGACCCCGCAGTCCATATTCATGTGTGGTCGTTGGGACCCGTCGCCTCTCTGACGTCATTGAAGGATTACAACGAGAACTGTCAGAGGAGTTCCGAAATGTACCCTCGAACCGGAGGTAAATTGATTTAAGAGAGCAATCTTGCTCAGTCAATTTAATTTGAGAACTTACGGCCAAAATTGGGCTAAGTCCAGTTGAAAATGTTCAACATTTTATTTGCTTTTGCATTGCATTTCTTTTTATTTTTATTTGGGCTCTTTCCATAAAGGATGTAGAGCATCAATATGTTTTGGGCTCTGCCCATTTATAAATGATGCAGAGCATCAATTTTACTTGGGCTCTGCCCCTTTTATAAATGATGCAGAATCATCAATTGTACTTGGGCTCTGCCCTTTTTTATTGCTTTGCAATTTATTTTGGCCTGCTAGGTCTTTTCGACTTGGGCCTGACCCTTTAGCAAAGGAAATGCATTGCATTTTCAGGCGCTTTGCGCCAATCAAAGAGCGCAAGCGCTTGTGGTGACGACACGTGTCATGCAAGCGCAGTGCGCTGCGCCAGTGCGCTGTGCTGCTGCGATGCTGACACGTGTCACGTTCTGAGGAGCGTAAGCGCAACAGCGCAGTGCGCTGTGTCGGTGCGCTGTGCTGTTGCGCTGCTGACACGTGGCGCTCTCTGGTGGCTTTGCGCCAGCCCAAGAGCGCAACAGTGTAGATTTATAAGTGCAAAGCACTATTAATTTGAGAATCTTTTAGATTCAAGAACCAATTGTTCATAAAAGAAGTGCAAAGCACTGCTTGATTTCTTGATCTAATTTAGATCAAAGAAAAAAAATGTTTTTTCTTATTTCAGGAACCAGAGGTTCATAAAAAGTGCAAAGCACTGTTTTTATTTTGTTTTTTATTAAAGATCATTGATCTTGTTTTTAGATCCGTGATCTGTTCATAAGAGAATTTTCTCTTTTTCTAAAGGCTTTTTATCTTTTTTGTTCTTGAGGATTTCTCTCCAATTCTTCAGAGCTCTCTCTGTTTAATTTCTCATACAATGTTCATCTCTTTGAATTGAGGTCTAGGGTCCTTTTTATAGTGCCCATAAATTAGTTAAATTTGTTAAAGAGATTTTTCTCTGATTGATTTGGGGAATTTTCCCCACCGTTGGATCTTTGATCCAAGGGCTTCTGTTTTACAGAAGAAAATCTTCTTGTTTTAATAAAAACAGAAAAGATTTCTTTAGAATTTTAATTCTGTTTGGCGCAAATGCCCCAGTGCGTGATACGTGTCGCGCAGCGCAACTGCGATAGCGCATCTGCGACACGTGTCGCGCAGCGCGCAGCGCAACTGTGCTGACACGTGTCGCGCAGCGCTGTGCTTGCGCAACTGAAGCATTGCTTCTTTTAATTTTGCTTAAAATAGAGTTTTGCTCTGATTGGACGCGCCTTCTTGGGCGCTGCGCTGACGTATCGGCGCCTGACATGTGGCGCGTTGCGCCCGAGATTTGAAGCGTTTCTTTAAAATTTGAATTTTGAATTTCCAACAGAGTTTTGCTCTGATTTGGAAAACAATTGCTATCAGGTACACCCGTTGCCTTTGACAGGTGTTTCGTGTACACCCGTTGTACTTAGATTTGTGTTTCTGTACACATGTATGGCACATTAATGGATTTCGATTTCCGTGCGCACCAGACGCACGTGGCATTCTTATGCACATTTTGGGATTTATTTCTTTTGGAGCAGTATGTTTTATGATATTTACTATATGGTATAGTAGCTGAGCAGGACTAATCCGAGGACAGTACCTGAATATATTTTGCATGCATTGATAGTTACCGAAGGGATTTCCAAAAAAGAGCTATAGTCTCAGTATTTACCTACGTGTCCGAGATGACACGAAACATTAACAAAGGAAACCCTTCTAAATTATTTTTCAAACGGCGGGACGTGTATGTTAAACAAAGGGTGTACATATATATAATTATTTTCTTACAATAGTCGTCCGCCACTGTGCCGTGATACGCGCATTGCATAGCGTTTGGGATTTATTTCCGAAGAAAAGTGCCTCCCATTTTTTAGGGCCCTAAGGAAAATTCCTAAGTTCGAATGGTCTGAAGAGTGTCAGAGCGCTTTCGAACAACTCAAGGCACACCTGGCGACCCCGCCGCTACTCACCCGACCGGTCGAGGCTGACGAGCTATTGCTATATCTATCCATCTCCAACCAAGCTGCAGGCTCAGTGCTCGTCAGAGAATTCGAAGGCACACAGAGACCAGTCTACTCCATGAGCCATGTTTTCAAGGACGCGGAAATAAGATACCTGGCCATAGAGAAAATAGTTCTGGCACTTGTCGTCGCCTCCAGAAAACTTCGACACTAATTCCAAGCGCACACAATCCTCGTCCTCACCGAGCGACCTTTAGGGTCTATTCTCGCCTTCCCCGAATCGTCAGGTCGTCTGGAGAAATGGAAGTGGGAATTGTCTTAATTCGATATCAAATACCACCCCTAACAAGCCATCAAAGAAAAGGTTTTAGCGGATTTTGTTGTCGAATGCACCATCCCCACCAAGAAAAAAACGACGGCACTAGCCCCCGAACCACGTCCCTCGGTCGAGGAGGTTTCCGATCCCATCCTAGATTGGGTGCTCTACATGGACGGATCCTCCACGGAGGAGGGAAGCGAGGCTGGCTTGATCATCCGCGGCCCGGATGAAGCGGAAATGGAATACTCTTTAAAGCTCGGGTTCAGAGTGTCAAACAACGCCTTGGAATCCGAGGCTTTATTGGCAAGACTGTGAATCGCCTCTGGTTAGGGCTGAAGGCCATCAGGGTTTGCAGCGACTCCGCACTAGTCGTCGGCCAAGTAACCGGGCAATTTGAGGCCCGGGAGCCACTCATGATAAAATTCCTGGCCGAGGTAAAAAGGCTTCGGAAAAATTTCGACGAAGTCCAAGTGGAGAAGATTCCTAGGAACTTGAACACCCAGGCCGATGCCTTAAGCAAGCTTGCTTCTTTCTATTCGGCCAACCATAAAAGAAATATTCTCTTTGAAGTCTTGCCACGGCCCAGCATGGAAGACGGAGAGTTAACGCTCCAGATCTACACAATGCAGGAAGAAGGCCGAGATTGGAGAAAGCCCTTCGTGGAATTCCTAAAGGACGGTGTACTCCCCGAGGACCGAAGAGAAGCTCGCCGACTTTGGGCCAAAGCATGCCATTTCGTCTGGAGCAACGGAAACATGTACAAGAAGTCAAACTCTAAGGGTATCAAGGGGCCCATACCTTGGTCCAGAGTACACTACTCCAAGGGTACTACTGGCCGAGAATACACCAGGATGCCGAGCTGGTCAGAAGATGCAAGAACTGCCAACTCTTCGGCAGTATACCTCGTCTCCCTGCCACCGGACTAACTCCACTCAGTTCCCCTTAGCCGTTTGCACAATGGGGGATGGATATGGTGGGCCTACTCCCTACCGGAATGGACGGACACGGATACATCCTTGTCGCTGTGGACTACTTCACGAAATGGATAGAGGTCGTGCCCATCAGGAAACCGGCCGCCGCCTCTATGATAAAGTTCCTATAGAACAACATAATCTCTCGATTTGGAATCCCGAGATGCTTAGTATCCGACCATAGGACCAACTTCAAAAACGATAAAGTCAAAGAGTTTATCAACGACTACCACATATTGGTGAAGTTTGCCGCGGTTGCACATCCGCAATGCAACGGGCAGGCCGAGGTAGCGAACCGAGGCATCATTCGGGGTTTCAGAGCCCGTTTGGAAAGAAGGAAAGGCAGCTGGGTCAAGAAATTACCACGGCTGCTATGGGCGTTGCGGACGTCGAAAAAGACACCAATAGGAGAAACACAATTTAGCCTCTGCTACGGAATCGAGGCGAAGGTCCCCACGGAAATCTAACTACCCAGCTATAGGGTCAAACACTTTGACGACGAAGCCAACACCTTGGCACTCCAAAGCAACTTGGACATCTTGTTGGAAAAGTGAGATCGAGCGCAAATCAGAACAGCCGCCTATCAGCAACAGACCGCTCGCTACTACAATGCCCGAGTCAAACATCGGGCCTTCAAGACTGGAGATTTGGTCTTACGAAGAAACGAGTTCGTAGACCAAGGGAGACTGCACAAATTCTCCCCGAAGTGGGATGAACCGTTTCTCGTAATAGAAGCGTTGACCGGTGGAGCATACCGCATGCAGGACGCCCGGGGACGTAATATTCCTCGGCCTTATAGTGAAGAAAAGCTCAAGTTGTATAAATAAGCATGTATCTTCTTTTAAATAATGTAATTCTTTTCAGCATTAAACTAAGTCTTCCGTGCTAGATACTCTCACAGAAGAGGCTTTTTGCACCACCGTGGGGCTCCAGCCATTTTTTTTCTTTTCTCGGTTCCAAGACTCCAAGGTTTTTAAGCTTTAATATCAAATGGACAGAGGGGAGAAAAGGAGACAATACACTACAACCAAAGACAAATTTATTTATTTATTTCAGAGGTATTAGGGGCTCCCCAGCCTTACAACGGTTACAACAGAGGAGGAGGAGAATTAAGAAAACATTGTCGGTGATATTCAAAAGAAATCTCCTCCAGCCAAGCCTAAGCAGCCTCGGCCCACTCCCTCTGACGGTGCCCATGGACCCTAGAAGCCACAGACTCGCCGGGGACCCATCCACCGAGCAAGATGCAACGACCAACCTTTGCTGAAAACTCTCAAGAAGAAGGTCCACCGAGCGGTCTCGCCTGCTCTTCAAGATCAAACCAAGATCGTGGGCCGTATGCATCTTTTCAAACGCCTCGTCCATCAACTGCGGGGATTGGGTGTTGTACAGACCCGGGGAAGTCCTCCATATCGCGTAAATTAGCACTTGGAGGAGAGGAGATCGCCGGAGAAGTAAGCGTCCACAGTGGCCTTCCAAGCGGCCTATCACCTCCTTGTACGTATCCTCGGAATGATCAAGGTTATAAAAATACACATCGTTATGAGAAATGATCTCCCTGATGGTATACATGCGTCCGGTCATCTTCGTGGAATGTAAGACTAGGGAGAAACAGATACACCTTCGGTATTTATAGCCTCAACAAATATCTTCCAACGGTCTAGATATACTCGCGCAGCGACGTAAATCTCGGAATATCTCAATTTCCCGATATACTGCTGCCACGTGTCGTCCAAGCCGGTCACCATTCCCACCTATATAGACCACGAAAGGTTGAACGACGCCCCATGAAGGCACTAGGGAGTTCAAAAAGCTCTCATCACGAGGCCATCGAGTAGATTCATGCTCGGTCCATCCACAACGGGTAGCTTCCTGCCCTACAATGGTGTGGATCCGAAGCCCTCATCGTGAGGCCACCGAGAAGATTCCTACCCGGTCCATCCACAATGGGTAGCTTCCTGCCCTACGAAGAAGTGGATCCAAAGCCCTCATCGCGAGGCCACCGAGTAGATTCTTGGTCGATCCATCCACATCGGGTAGCTTCTTGCCCTACAAAGGTGTGGATCCAAAGACCTCATCGCGAGGCCACCAAGCAAATTCCTGCATGGTCCATCCACAATGGGTAGCTTCCTGCCCTACAAAGGATTGGATCCAAAGCCCTCATCATGAGGTCACCGAGCAGATTCCTGCTCGGTCCATCCACAATGGGTAGCTTTCTGCCCTACGAAGAAGTGGATCCAAAGCCTTCATCGCGAGGCCACCGAGTAGATTCCTGCTCGGTCCATCCACAACGGGTAGCTTCCTGCCCTACAAAGATGTGGATCCGAAGCCCTCATCGCAAGGCCAACGAGAAGATTCTTGCTCGGTCCATCCACAATGGGTAGTTTCTTGCCCTGCAAAGGTGTGGATCCGAAGCCATCATCGTGAGAACACCGAGCAAATTCTTGCTCGGTCTATCCACAATGGGTAGCTTCTTGCCCTACAAAGAAGTGGATCAAAAGCCCTTATCGCGAGACCACCGAGCAGATTCCTGCTCGGTCCATCCAAAATTGGTAGCTTCCTACCCTACAAAGAAGTGAATCTAAAGCCCTCGTCACGAGGCCGTCGAGCATCTTCCTGCCCTATGAAGGCACGGGTCCAAGACCGGCACCAACAAAAGAGTTGAGGGACGCTGGCCTATCTACCCTTGGCTATCGTTCGATTCATACAAGATACGCGATCGTCACCCCGACTTGGGGAAAAGGGAGGATACCGACCTTCCTACACTTGGCTATCGTTCGATTCATACTAGATGCACGATCGTCACCCCGACTCTGGGGAAAGGGAGGATGCCGACCTTCCGACACTTGGCTATCATTCGAATCATACTCGATGTGCGATCGTCGCCTAGAAAGGATGGACTCCGGCCTAACACTTGCAAGATTAAAAGACTTGCGAGCAAAAAACACTTGCAGAATGAAGACACTTGTGCAAAGGAAAATATATGTACTTTATTTACGATCAAAATTATATACAAGGTATTGTGAGCTCCTCAGCCTTAAAAAACGCCCAGAGGCCTACAAAAATTCTAAACAGAGAAAAAGAAGATGGGGGAATAACTCAGGCTGCCCGCTCGGCCACCACCTTTCTTGGCTGTGTGCCGCCACCGGGGACTACAACGGCGACCTCGGGCTCGGCGCTTCCGCCGGCCATCGGGGCTTTCACGACCAGCTCGGCGCCGCCGTTCTGTGGCACTTCCTCGGCGAGGGGAAACCTTGCTCGGAGCTCGCACTCGACGAGCTCGGGCATAGCCTCTTTGACGGCGTCGCGGGCATTGTGCCACCCAACGGCCGTGGAGTCGGCGAGATCGAGGTAAAACTGATCAGACGTCTTGTATTCCTCTACTGCCCGCTCCGCCCGGCTCTCAGCAAGCTTCGCCGCCACACAAGCCGCCCAGGCATCTTTCTTGATAGCGTCCCTCGACCTTTTCATGCATTTAGAGTGTTTTTGTTACCCTATTAAGATGGGAATACGCATCGCTTGTCAGGCGCATTACAGATTCCCCTTGCCTAGAGTAGGCTGGGGTTTATTGATTAGGAGGATCTGAATCTCCTATAGCCGCGGACTAAGCTGTCGTTAATTAACCCTCGCCTTTGGAGCGAAGGAACCTCCGATTGACGGGTCAAACTGGTCATACGAACTCAATGTACAGTGTGCGTGTGTTGTGTTTTCAGGGGTCTTGGGTATATCGGGGGCCTCGCAAAGTTTATGGGGGTCCCGCTACCCGGATGTCGGAAAGCTCGTCCAGACAATTCAAGACTGAGGGCGCATCGCGGGTATTCCTGATGCGCACCTTGGAAGCCCTTGTCTCCGAATGATAAGAGCTGCCCTGACTCTGGGGAGCGAGCCCAACATAGAAGACGCAGTAGAAGAACCCTCTCGGCTATCTGAAGTCGAGGAGGAGGAAGGACCACTGGACTCGGCCCCAGAAACTGGAGCCTCATCGTCCGACTCTACCCCTATTATATCTAGACATCTAACCTGATTTAAGGAAAGTGTTTGCCGAGGAAAATTCAGCAGAAGATCCGACCTAAGCAGAGGTGCGCCGGGCAATCTTCAAACGTTGAAAGACAACTAAGGCAAAGTGTTGGCCCTAGGATGGTCCCCTACTATTTATACACTCCCAAGAGAACATCGTACGGCCCAGATCAATTCCCGCCTAAACGAAGCGTCGCACCTAGCGGCCGTTGAGGCTCCACATGGCGAGCGACTGTTGGGGACGTCTCTTCGTGGCAGGAGTCGGAGACAGCCTGTTGTGCCCACCAACCAACGACGGACACGTGGCCCGCAGCCCAACTGACGACCGAGTGAAACGGCGCCCCTTCTTTAAAGCGCAATCATTTCACCGATCCGCTGACCAACGACGGACAAGTGGCCCGCAGCCCAACTGACAATCGAGTGAAACTGCGCCCCCTCTTTAAAGCGCAATCATTTCACCGATCTGCTGACGTCATCGGGGATACGCGTGAAATCTCGCACGTTGAGACGCCACGTGGACTCGAAAATCGAAACGACGCGACTGCCAAACGCCATGTCGTTCCCGGACAATCCACTACAAAGAAATCTCGGTATCGAGCTGAGCAGGGAAAACCAAGTAGACCACTCTCGACCCGACCCATAAATAGGTCGAAACGAGAGTGGGGGGCTATTGATGATGCTCACAAGTGGGAATTCCCCAGATCAAGACAGGTAGCGGATGACGTGTCCCGGGGGGCTACGGAGCTGGAATGTGCCTGATGCATTGGAGATGTTCCTCGACACCTTGCCTCCGAGATTGCATCCGGCCTTTCGGAGACCTCCCTGGAATACCTTCCATATTCGCCTAGCAATGAGTCATCAGCTTACCTTCGAGCAATCCTACAACCGAGCGCCTACAGCCTCCATGCTCATCTCCGAACTGTTGCAAGGTCTGAGCTTTCTCGGCCTCCTGGTTCATCTCCGAGCCATCTGACAGGCCGAGCTTGCTCGGCTTTCCCGATCAACCGAGAGCGTGGAGCCCAAGCGCCTCCGCGTATCTCGCCAAAGCGAGATATTCGCCGCCCCACGTTCCGCGTCCCACGTGGGCACGTTCCCCATTAATGTGCGGATCCCGCCATCAACGCGGGCGTAACGAGAGGGCGTAACTGACGGCGAGAATCTCGCGCCGGCTCGCTCTACGCAACCATTATATAAACCCCTCTTTCAAACTTCTCAGGTAACTCGAATTCATTCCAATATGCCGCTACTCTGCTCTTATTCCACTGTACTAACTTGATCGTCGGAGGGTTCTACGGTGGTCACCCACCCCGGGACTTCCTTTGCAGATAACTCGGCGTCAATACCAACCCATTGAGATCCACACACTTATCCCTCAAATCAAATCTTAGCCGCACAAAACCGCTCATACCAGATCGACGGAGGACAACATCTGAGGGAGATCACAACCTCCATCAGTCATGATCTTGGTTCTTTGGCCAGGTCTGTCGAATTTTGGTGTAAACATCTTCATAAATGAAATTTAGGTATGGGGAGGAATGAAACCGGTAATTAACTTATTGATTGTTTATTTTGAAAAGAATTAGAGTCGGAAATCCAATTGATTGGACTATTTTGACCGGCCATTGCATTTTCCGTGTCTATCCATATTGAACTGAATTTGATCCCAAAATTTATAATGTATGAAATGATCTTTTGACATTTCTTCACATTTTGGGATTCCTTGTCGACTTTTTAACCCCCGATGTGACATTAAGTCCAGTTTTGTAATTTATTCTAAATAGAACATTTATTGATCTCTTTATAATTATTAATTTAACTAATACATTTAGTTTTAATCAAGATGAATAGAAGAAATGAACTTATATAAGCTGGTTTACAGACCAGCATCCAAAAAATATCTATAAATAAATTCCCTTCTATGGCATCTTTTCTCCATGGAAGGAAATTCCCTCTTATAGCATCTTTTCTTCATTATTCTCAATTATTAATTCCATGTTTAGTGTACCTATAAATATATATTACCCCTAAATCATTAATCCTCTTTTTTCAAAGGGAAATATTTTTCCTAGCCATGTTGAACAATTGGCATAAGATACAAGCGTTCTCATTGCATACAATTATGTCTTGTTCTCATTGCATACAATTATGTCTTACGATATGTCTGTTATGTAACGGGACCCGTATACACACACTCTCTTTCTCTGAACTTTCTCAATAGTAGTAATAGCAGAAGCAGTAAAAAACGCGGGGTGTGGGTGTGGGTGTGGGAATGGTGGTGGGGGGTGGGGGGGGAGGAATCAAATACAACAAAGTATGATCATAATTCAATCATTACATAATTACAATATATGTTATCATAGATCAGTGCTCAAATCGAACACCAGCTGGATGTTTAAATTAATTTTAGGGTTTTTTATATACCCCTCTTTAAAAATTGTATTTCTAAATATCTTCTTTTAAATTCGATATTTCAAATATCCCCTATTTTATTTTAACTTATCCGGATAACCCCCGATGGTTGGTTTAACCCAACATCTGTTGGGAATATTCTTTCATGGTCAAATTTAGTTGTTTGGGATAATAAATGACCAAAACCTCAAACAGTCATCTCTTTCCCCCAAACGTTATAAACAGGATTTATCTAGGGTTAGGGATTTGTTATAGATTCCATTTAGAGCTTTTCTTTAGAGATCAAATTACAGCTATTCCTCTAATTCAAAATTCGGTTCGTTGATAAAGGGTAGGTTAGTGTTCTTATTGCAACGATTGTGTCGACTTTCAGTACAATGGAGAGCTCAAGTTAGGGTTCTTATTCAAAGTCGGAATTTTTCTAATAGACTACATAGCAGATATTTATAGAGAAGGATCAAAGACTCCTTTCTGTCCCGATGACGCTTCAACCAGATGATAGAAAGTTTCTTTCATCTTCAGGGTTCATTTGCAATGATATTTTATGAAGAGTGAGAGGTTTTTTTTTTTGAGAGAATTGTTATTTGGAGAGAGATGAAACATACAGAATTGGAGGGAAAATCCTTGCTCTACACAAAAACGTGATCCATCCGGCCCTAGTTAGTTTTTTGATGGCAAAGTGTAACGAAGTGGATATATGGAGTAACGGTGTGCTTTTTAGGGGGATATTAGGATTACCGTATTTAGAAGGGAGATAATTGAAAATAAAATTTTTAACAAGAGGTATATGTATAAATAAACCTTAATTTTAATTTTTTAATGTAAGCATGTTTTAGTTCTCAATTTTATTTTGACAACAATCGATATAATTTTATCCATCTCACCTGGAGAACGGTACTAAAAAGTTCACACTAGAAGGATATGAGAGAAATTTCGACGGCCATTTATTTGTCACTTATTTCGACGGTTATAGACCGTCGAAATAAGTGAAAAATAGTTGATATTTTGTTGATTTCGGTCAACAATTATTTCGACGGAATTATTCTGTCAAAAAAAATTTATTAACCGAAGTCGACAGAATAATCCCCTGATCCTCCATCCAAACTTTTCCTAATATCTTTTTTTCTCCTAAATTTTTTCTCCTTCCCTCTTCTCCACAAGTTTTTTCCCCTGCCTCCTCCACTCACGCACGTCTCAAATCCGATCTCCCACCTCCAAGCAATCTCCGCTCAGAGCACCTCCGATCTCCACCCATCCGAGCCCTCTACCTCCGACGACCTTCTCCGATCTCTCTACCTCTGACGCCTCCACCCATCCGAGCCGGAACCCTGATCCGCCTCCTATACCACCACTTCGCCTCCAGCCCCTTCTTCTTTCAGTCCCGGCCTCCGCTCTACCGTTTTCCACGTCAAAATCTGTGAGTAGTTATAATAATTTAATTAATTTGTTGGGATTTTGTTAAAATTAAATAATTTTAAGGTTGGTCTTTGGATTAATTGCATGCTTAGCGTCAATTTTGGATTTAGGGGATGGATTAATTATAGGGTTAGAGTTAGGGTTAGGATTAATTTTAGGGTTAGGGTTAATTTTAGAGTTAGGATTAATAATTTGTTAATTTAAATTAATTTTATGGTTATTGTTGGGGTTATTTTTATTTAGGGTTAGAGGTAATTTAAGGTTAGGGTTAATAATTTGTTAATTTTAATTAATTTTATGGTTATTGTTGGGGTTATTTTTATTTTGGGTTAGGGGGTAATTTTAGGATTAGTGTTAATTTTAAGATAATTTGTGTGTGCACGCGCGCTTGTTTGTGTGTGTGTATGTGTGTGCGCATTTTAGGGTTAATTTTAGGTTTAGGATTTGGGCTACGTTGCTAAATTTAGTTAATTATAATTAAGAGTGAGAGAGAGAGAAAGAGTGCGTGTGTGTATATATATTGTTGTTATTTATAGAGATGTATAACATATGTAACTAAAAATTTGTGTGATTGTAGATTTGACGTCGGCGTGATTGCTCTTGTTTCTTCGCATTCTATGTACACCAGTTTTCGGTACACAACTTTATCACTTTTAATTTTTAAATACTAAACTTAGCCTAAGTCACCATACCTAAATCAAGTCACCAATTAAATATTAATTAAACCGAAAATATAGATACTTGATATGACATAAACTAATTAGTTTTATACATACTAAAGTTAGCCTAAAGACATGTGTTTGTGTGTATGAGAGAGAGAGTATTAGACTTGCCTTTATGTAATTTTCGTTGTTGTATGAATGCGTGTTTATTTTAATGGATGCAGATACTTCGTTAATAATATCAATTCCAAAACCGAAAATTCCAAAACCTTAAACAAAATAGTTAAATAACCGACGATACTGAAATAATAACCATCAAAACCAATCTAATTAAGTGCATGATACTCGATGATAAAAAAAGTAAACCAATACATATCGTCATCGAGTATCTCACATTGAAAAAATATCGTGACTTAGAACCCGTATATTAGTTAGATGTGCACGGTTATTTTCGTGACATAAAACTACACGTGCGTTATCAATCTCGAACGTTAATCGTTCTTTATTGACAACTATCTCGTGGTTTATGTGACGAGAATACTAGTCGTACTATAACTTATAGATTTGTCCCGTTTTAGACAAGTTAAGAATGTATAACGTATATACTTCTATGCATACTTATGTTTTTCATTTGTTTCGGGATAAGTTTTGTCGGTATCTTTCCGCTTGTTCTCCGTATAAAAATATAGTTGAGATGATCATCTCAATACTGTTAGTATTGAGATGTTTATCTCTTCTATTTCAGTGTATTCCGAGAACAGCGGAAGGCGCTGCCAAAATTTTCTCAAAGCGAATGAAAATATAAATCCAGAGGGTGTATGCGTTATGCATTCTTAATGGGATAGAAACCTTACCCCCGACAACCGTTACCCATTGACATCCAAGATAGAAACGTTAATATTATTTTTAGCCATGATAAATCACTCAAATGTATTTTCGAGATACTGTTATTATTATCTTCTTTGTTTATAACCATCTCGTTCTGAGCTTTCTCACTGTGGGTTAGAATTGTTAATATCGTGTATGATTTAAAAATGTTTGTTATGATATAATAATTAATTGTGAACTGTATTAGGTTTTATGTATCGGACAAGAATGGATAAGACCAGGATAAATAAGAACAAGTTTGGCTCTGAATTTAAATCGATGTAGAAAAGTTTATGCAATTCTCGTCAAGAGTGGGTGGTAGTCGGATCTCCTGTCCCTATAGGAAATGTTGTAATGGTAAACGATAGTCGAGGGGCGGTTCGACTTCATATACTTGCGAACGGATTCTGTGAAGGTTACACTATTTGGAACTTGCATGGAGAGGTCGTGGACTATACAATCGGTGCACATCGTCTGTTACCGCCACCTATGAGAACCCCATCAATCACCGGTTTAAATGATATGATGGACGAGTTATATGATGGCATGAACGATAATACCCCTACGGATGATGCGGTTCCAGATTCCGAATCTGCTAGTTTTTTTTATGTATATGGAGGATGCTAAGAAACTTCTTTACGAGGGTGCGATAATGACGAAATTGGATTGGATGGTTCGCATGTTTCATCTTAAATGCAAAAGTTTATGGAGCAATAAGTTGGTTGATGACTTTCTAAACATAGAGAAGGAGGCTTACCTGAATTCTGATCTCCCTGCAAATTTTCAAGAGATGAAGAAAATTATTGCCGACATCGGTTTCAGTTATCAAAAAATCGATGCATGTCCAAATGACTGTATGTTATTCACGACAGATGATGACAGGAACTTAAAATAAATGTGGAACTTATGGGGAATCGAGGTGGATATTATCTAAAAGGCCGCGGAGTCAATTCCGAAAATTCCTGTGAAGGTGTTGCACTTTTTTCTATTAAGAAAAGACTACAGAGATTATTTCTGTCGTCTAAAACCGCCGAAAATATGACATGACATGAAGATGGTCACATGAAGGATAGTGTCTTACGGCATCCCGCTAATGGTGAAGAGTGGCAAAAATTTGACGCTCAATTTCCCGCGTTCGCTGCAGAAGCTCGTAATGCGAGATTTAGATTATCGGCTGATGGATTGGAACCGTTTAAAGGAGGTGCATCTCACAATGTATAGCCCGTTACACTAGTAGTTTATAACCTGCCATGGATGAGTATGAAACATTGTTACATCCACATATCTCTGTTGATCCCTAGAAGCAACTCTCCTGGTATTGATATCGATATTCATTTGAAGCCGTTGATCGATGAGTTGAATGAGCTGTAGGAGACCGGCATCGTTGCTTAGGATATCCGAAAGGAGAGATTCACACTGTACGTGGCGTTGCTTTTGACAATAAACGATTTCCCGGCATATGCCATGTTGTCGGGATAGAGTACGAAAAAGTCATCGTGCTTGCCCCTGTTGTCAAGAGAACACTGTCTGTGAAACGCTAGTAAATCGGATTTTCTGTTACACTGGACATTTTCGTTGGCTAGATATTAATCATCCTTATCGACGCAATGGAATCAAGTTCAATAGTGAGCAGGAGAATCGGTCCCCTCCTCCTGAGCCAAACGGGACAAAGGCATTTATGGACGTAGAGCACATCAATATTGTTTTTGGTAAGAAATATAAGCATACTATTCCGAATGAGATATCAAATAACTGGAGAAAAATATCTATATTTTATGATTTGCTGTATTGGCGTTTTCTTAATTTTCTCCATAACTTGGATGTCATGCACATCGAGAAGAATGTCTGTGAGCTCTTGTTAGGTACCCTGTTGAATACCAAATTCAAGAACATAGACACATTAGCGATACGACAACGGTTTGCTACAAAGAATTTGCGGCCAGAATTGTATCCAACTCCGAAAGAAAATGATAAATGGGCTATTCCACCAGCAAAGCACACAATGTCCGATAATAAGAAGCTAGGTTTTTGTCACGCCCCGCTTCCCGGTATACGGCGAAGGGGATGCGACTGGTCCGCTACGTATTTACTCAGAAGCAAATACGCTAAGCGTAACTAAGCAATATAAAAAGTAAATGCACAACAGACAAGATATAATAAAAACAACAACTTTATTTATTAACATTCTTTTGTACAATATATGAAAAGGAAATACAACTGAAATAGAAATGATACCTAAACAATGGTATAACAGGAAATGAAAAAGTACTGAATAGAAAATGTACAATATCTAGAGCTCAGGGTCTTCGTTGTACTGATCCAAATCTTCTGCAGTTGGCTCGATATCTGACAGGTTCAAATCACCTGACGACATTTAAAGAAGAAAGAAATAGAATGTCGTCAGTGAACAGGTCGCTCGGTAAGTCCCAAAGATAAGGAAGAAATAGACAGAGAGTAAGAGAGAGTAAAAGAGAGAGAGAGTAGCTTTTAATGTTGTATTATAATATTGTAATGTTGTATTAACGCTGTTGTTTGTAGCCTGGTACAGAAGATACCAGTGTATAAGAGGGGAGTCCCACTTACACCGGGGACCTTGGTAACCTGTAGTACAAGGCTCCGTCGATAATACCACGGAACAACGGTATGAATGTAATTACGTCTTAAGTGACCAGCTCGTGCCACCTTTAACATATTCCGTACCAGTCTACCCCTTAAACCCCGCAGTGTTTTGATTGTATTGTTTGTCTTGTAAATTGTATTGATTGTATAATTGATTAACTGAAACCATGATATCTATTGTCTTGTAAATTGTATTGATTGTATAATTGATTGACTGACCGAAACCATGATATCGGTAAACGGATATAACTATAGAGTCATGTAAATGGAATAACTGGAGAATCATATAAGTGGAATATATCCATGATTCGGTTCAGTCAAGTCATATAGATTGATAATTGGATTCATGGATTCATGTGTTCATATTAAATTGGAATATTGTAGATTGTAGATTGACCTGAATCGTATTCAAGTTAGATTAATCAGACTCAAACCCGAGTCAGACAATTAGAAATGTAAGTCGAAATCTTGATTATTTCTTAAACCTATAATTTCTAGGGTCCTTAGGGTAATTTATAAATTTGAGGGGGTTTTATGTAAAATATACTTTTATATACTTTTTAAAATACACCTCAAGTATTCATTATTCATCTTTAGAATTGTAATGAATGTTGATTTTATATTGAGCCATTTCTAGTGAAAATATCCTTGTTGTAACAACTCCAATTTTTGTATACCTAAATTTGCTTTAAATTTGAAGTATACTTGGAGTATTGATGTTGCTGATAACATTTTAAGTATCTACTTTCCTACAATAATTACAAGAAGGAGTTTGTAGCTCATTGGTAATACCTTGCACTGCTGAACCAAGCCACCAGAGTTCGAATCCCATGCCCCACATATTTTTTAAATCTTTTTGTTTTAAATTTTTGGGAAGTCAAATGGTCAAACAGCCATAACACACGAAATTAATGCTGTATACAAAAAATAAAGTACACCATAAATCCCCCCAGAAGATTCCCCACACAATGAGCCCCGACTAGGCCAAGTCGGCCGGTGGCTCGGCCGAATCGGCCGGCGCCGCCGGCCGGCGCCGCCGGCCGGTTGGTCGAGTCGTCAACACGGAAAAATTCCGTGTTGACTTGGTCAACCCCCCTGTATACTTTATTTTCCCAGAACTGTTATCATTTTCTCATTAAATCTCTTTTAATCCTAAATTTAATGAAATTTTAATGAATTTTTACATTTTTTAATATTTTTTTTAATCCAAACGCTAACCCTAGCCTAGCCCTATATAAACACCCCTACCCTCTACCATTTCACCCTACAACTCTAAGTCCACTCTCTCAAGTTCTCTCGAGAACTCGGTACGTAGAAAAAGAGCAAGAAGCGATGCGCTGCCGAAACCGACGACGGATTCCGGCGATCGTACTGGCTAGAACCTTCGCGATGTTTTCGACGCACCGACAACCACCACTTCCTTAGCCTCCTTAGCTTGTCCAAACCCGTAAGTCCCATCTTTCCTATCTCTCTTTTCTTTTAATAAAAAATATGACTTTTTGGAACCCGACGGAAATCGGAACAAACCGATTTCCGATTCGGTTTTTCTACAAAATTCCACTTGTCACCTAATCCATAATACCTAAACATATCCATGATGACTATTAATCACATAGAAACCAATTTAAATAAAGTTTCTCACATGAAATGATGGCTTTCTTGTAAAATCGTATTCTTTTCATAAAAATACCATAATATTTATT
This sequence comes from Agapanthus africanus, assembly GCA_030015575.1. NCBI lineage: Eukaryota > Viridiplantae > Streptophyta > Magnoliopsida > Asparagales > Amaryllidaceae > Agapanthus > Agapanthus africanus. The sequence continues at coordinate 525,988,976 of CM057347.1, read as the reverse complement.
TTTCTTGTTCTAGTTAATTCCCTCACTCCTAAATATATTTATCTTGATCACTAAACTTGTAGAAATCAATTTGAATGAATTTTCACACATGAAATGATAACGTTTTCAAATACCGTATTCTTGCGCTTTAATACCTTCAAGTTTAATATATCATGTTTAACCTCTAAACTTCATTAAAACTTAAAATAAGTCTCGAGGTAATGACCTACCTCTACACATACACAAATATAACCCAAATTGATAAACGTCAAAATATAGAATACGAAAATACAGGACTTTCACTAAAATACCATATTCTTTATAAACCTTTCTTGAAAGTTTTAAGTTGTACACAATTCTAAATAAAATCTTTTAAAATGAAAATACGATTTGTCATGGATATCGATCGTTTATCTAAACTGACTTTGTGGTGACTAGGCAAGTGTGTCTAGGCTAGTGGTTTTTAATTAGGCCCACTACTGTGGTTTCTTCCAACTTACCTGGCACTTACCTGGCCGCAATTGGCGGTGAAGAGGCGATTTGAGGTTTCTAATGACTTATCGTTTAGACCTTAGAAATAGGCTAGTTGGCTTAGGAAAACCCTAGAAACTAAAATACGGAAAACTATATCTTTTTACAAATAAATACCTTATATTTATAAAACCGTTTTCCTAAATGAATGGTATTTATTAAACCTATGCAAAGCGCCACTACAACCCACCTTTGGGGAACCCGTTAGGGATAGTACGGTTCATCGTGCACCCGCGGGCTAGTAGTGCGAGATTCAGACCTCCGTAAGGAGCATTCGGTCTCGAAAGGTTTAAAATACGACATTTAAGAAAAATGAGATTTTGGAAAATAAAATATTTATTTAAAATTATTCTTGTATTAATATATATTTAATTATCATTTAGACACCTATTTTATTATAATATAAAGTTTCCACTTTTTACATTAAAATACCATGAGTTTCAAATAAATCAATTGATACTTTTATTAGGATATATTCACTAGAATAACACAAATAAAATTCACACTTATTATAACTATAAAGACGAATAGTAAATACTTGAGATATTTTGAAAACTATACAATAATTCTTTTTACATAAAACCCCCTCAAGTTTTATAAATTACAATAAGGCCCCTAACAAATATAGAACTTCAAATTATCTTTCTTTTAGTCTGACTCGGGTTAGAGTCTGACTATTTCTGACTTGAATATGATTCAAGTTAATCTACATTCTTTATAATCCAACTCAACATAAATCCCAGAATCCAGTTAACAACCTATTCAATTTGACTGAATCAAACCATGGATATTTATCCATTATCCTATTATTCCATTTGCCTGATTATACAGTTACAACATGTTTATTGATATCATGGTTTTGGTCAGTCACCCAACTTACACAATATAATACAACAATACTGTTAAAACACTACGGGGTTTAAGGGGTAGATTGGTACGGAAGGTGTTAAAGGTGGCACGAGGTGGTCAGATTAAGACACCTAACCTGAATCCTATTGCTGTTGTACCGTGGCATAACGGTTCCTTATACTTTCCTTTTGCCCTGATCTCTAACATATAGGGATCCCCCTCGTATACACTGGCATCCTTCTGTACCAAGCTACAAATAACAGCGTTAACTCAATATTCCATAATATTCAACAATATAATACTTTAGAAAATACTTTTACACTGTCTTCCTAATTCTTCCTTATCTTTGGGACTTACCGAGCGACCTGTTCGCTGACGACATTCTATTTCTTTCTTCTTTGAATGTCGTCAGGTGTGTTGGACCAAGCTGAGATCGAGCCCACCGGTGAAGATTTGGAGCAGTTCCACGAAGATCCCGAGCTCTAGATATTGTACCTTGTTCTTTCCAGTATTTTTATTTTCTGTTATGCCATTGTTTAGGCATCTTTATTTCAGTTGTATTTTTTCTTTCCATGTATTGTACAAAGAATGTTATTAATAAAAGTTGCTGTTATTTCTATATCATTCGTCTCTTGTGATTTACTTTATATTGCTTAGTTACGCTTAGCGTATGTACTTCTAAGTATATACGTAGCGGGCCTTGTCGCGTCCACTTCGCCGTACACCGGGAAGCGGGGCGTGACAGGTTTTGTTGGTGGCCCATGCAGGCCAGAGCTGTATGAATCCCTGTCATACAGTTCTGGTCTGCGTGAACAACCTAAGCAATATAACACAAGAACCAGCAACTAAAACATTCTTTATAATTCATGTTCTTTGAATCTTGCAAATCTCTATTCCTTGAATCTTATCATTTCATGTATTTGAATCTGTTCTAATCCAAATTTTTGTTCAGGGTTATGGATTCCCCGAACAACACTAGCACCAACGTCAACAACACCCCTTCAGCACTACCACTTACACCAGCTGTTCCTGCACCACCCACTGAGCAAACGATGCTATTCGAGGCGATCCTCAGCCTTCTCGAGGGACAGCAACAGCTTTTGAACCGTCCTGAGACCGATGCACCGGGAGTAAAGCAATTCAGAGCTTTGCACCCAAAGCAGTTCTCTGGTAAAGGAAGCCCTCTTGAAGCGGAAGAATGGGCACAAAGTATCAAAGACGATCTGGCAGCAGCTCAAGTGCCAGACAACGCTTGGGTCCGTGTAGCAAAGCTACAGCTCACGGATAATGCTCGCAATTGGTGGAAGGCGGAAGAAATCCGTCTTGTACAGCCGATTGAATGGAAGACATTTCGCGAGAAGTTCGAAGCGAAATATTTCCCTGTGACTGCCAGGTTTGCAATGGAGCAGCAGTTTATTCATCTACGGCAAGGATCAATGTGGGACAAATCGGTAGATGAATACGATGCTGAGTTCACCATGTTGAGCCGGTAAGATATGTCACAATAGTTCAATTTTAATTATCACATACTACACAGCTAACACAATCTTTAAACAGATTCGCGGCAAACCTGATATCGACGGACGAGATCAGAGCCCATCGCTTTCAACAAGTCTTGGACACAGAGATTAAGGCTGCTCTAGACACAGGAAAGTTTTTGACTCATGAGGAAGCCCTAGAAGCTGCCCACAGTTATGAGGCAGTAATAAAAGAGAGGGGCAGACCTCAGTCTGCAGGAGTCAAACGCCCTGCCAACTAGATGGCAGGTGGAGCCACGTCCAGACCACCTTTCGTGCCAAGGAGACCCGGAGTACCAACCCATCGTCCTAGCCCAGCCTTTTGCACCTACTGCAAGAGAACTGGACATATGATGAAGGACTACCGTCGAGCCAACCGTCTCTGCTTAATCTGCGGATCAGCTACTCACGGTATTGGGTCTTGTCCCCAAAGACAGAACCCAGTTGCTGCACCCAGGCCAGCAAATACCTATCAGCAGCGACCAGCTCTTCAGGCACCTGCTCCCAGACTTGCACTGCCTGCGCCATCCAGGGGACCACAAGCTGCACCACCCCCTCGACAGTTCCATCAAGCTCAAAGGAACGTTCCGAGGAATGCTCCTCAGGCCAGGAGGAATGTGCCGAAGCGCCAGGCTTTCATGATGTCTGTGGAAGAAGCTGAGGCCACTGGCCAAGTCATTATTGGTAAATTTCCTTCTCAAACTTATCTTTTAGTCTTGTTTATCTACACATTTTCCCTATACCTAAAACCTATCCCTTATACCTTAGGTACAATCCTAGTAGCTTCACTACCTGCACTTGCACTGTTTGATACTGGAGCATCCCACTGCTTTATGTCGCAGCGGTTTGTCCGAACCCATGCGATTCCAGTCTCACCGCTTGTATCCAGCTGGAACGTCAGTTCCGGAAATGGTGTTCTAAAGGCAACTATGGGATACAGCATGTGTCCAGTCGTCGTCTGCAGTCGAGAGTTTTATGCTGACTTCAAAGTACTGGACATACCAAATTTCGATGTGGTTCTAGGAATGGACTGGTTTGGTACTTTTTATGCTACCATCGACTGTCGTCAAAGGAGGGTAGTATTTGAGATTCCAGATCATCCGGTCTTCTATTTCAAGAGTGGAGAGCGTACACTTGAACCAAGTACCTACAAAGCAAAGCCAAGAGAAGCAGTAGTTGCAGCAGCTCAAGCAGAAGAAGAATCAAGACCGGAGGTAGTTCGAGAGTTCGACGATGTATTCCCTGACGATATATCAGGTTTGCCTCCCGATCGAGCTCTTGAATTCAGTATTGACTTAGTACCAGGAGCACAACCGGTGATCAAAGAACCCTATAGACCAAGTCCGGAAGGATTAAAGGAAGTACGAACACGGTTGGATGAATTATTGGCGAAAGGATGGATTCGTCCCAGCACTTCAAGTTGGGGAGCACCTGTACTATTGGTGAAGAAGAAAGAAGGTTCATACAGAATGTGCATCGACTATAGGGCCTTGAACGAAGTTACTATAAAGAACAAGTATCCACTCCCGCGCATCGACGATTTATTCGATCAGCTAAGTGGATCTTGTGTCTTCTCTAAACTAGACTTTCGTTCAGGTTATCATCAAGTGAAGGTCAAGAAAGCTGATATTCACAAAACAGCTTTCAGAACTCGCTATGGACATTACGAATTTCTAGTGATGCCATTTGGAGTGACCAATGCACCAGCAATTTTCATAAACCTTATGAACCAAGTTTTCCGGGAGTATTTAGACAGGTTTGTTGTCATCTTCATCGACGGCATCCTGGTATATTCTAAGAATCGGAAAGAACATGCGGAGCACCTACGAATTGTCCTGGAAACTCTTCGACAACATAAGCTTTATGCCAAGTACAGCAAGTGCGAGTTTTGGCTAAAACAGGTTGATTTTCTTGGACATATCGTATCAGAAGAAGGAATTTCTGTGGATCCAGCAAAGGTTTCAGCAGTCAGCGAATGGCCTACGCCAAAATCAGTGAAAGATATTCGGAGTTTCTTGGGTTTAGCTGGATATTACAGAAGATTCATTGAAGGCTTTTCGAAGATAGCAACACCCCTGACCAAGCTCACACGAAAAGATGAAGAATTTGTGTGGTCAGAAGCATGCGAGCAAGTTTTTGTAGAACTCAAGTCAAGACTGACATCAGCACCTATTCTAGTAATACCGGATCAATCTGGAGGATTCGAAGTGCATTGTGATGCATCCGGTAAGGGATTAGGATGTGTTCTACATCAGCACGGTAAGATTGTAGCTTATGCTTCAAGACAACTGAAGACTCATGAGCGCAATTATCCGACGCATGATCTGGAGTTGGTAGCCGTCATTTTTGCTCTCAAGATTTGGCGCCACTACTTACTTGGTGAACGAGTGAACATCTACACAGATCATAAAAGTCTGAAGTATGTGTTTACTCAGAAGGAGTTGAATATGCGGCAGAGAAGATGGTTAGAACTCATGGCGGACTTTGACATCAACTTGCAATATCATCCAGGAAAGGTGAATGTAGTACCTGATACTCTTAGTCGCCAACCATTATCAATGAATCTCACCGCCCAGTGGAAGTTTCAGCAATATTTACATCAGATGGAGATTGAACTAGTCATGCCAGGTGATGCTTCAAGTTTGATGAATCTACAAGTTCAATCAACCATTGTCAATCAGATTAAGGCAGCTCAAGCCAGCGATGCTAAGTTGCAAAAGATCAGAGAACAAGTGGATAATGGACTCAGAACAGATTTCATCATCCATGAAGACGGATCTTTGAGATACGGCAGCAGATTGTGTGTACCAAAGGGTCCTGTTCGGGAAGAGTTAATGAATGAAGCTCACAGCTCTCCCTATTCAGTACATCCTGGAGGTACCAAAATGTACAAAGATCTACGTCAGAATTATTGGTGGCATGGAATGAAGCGTGAAGTAGCCAGAAGCGTCGCAAAATGTTTGGTGTGTCAGCAAGTAAAGGCTGAACATCACAGGACAGCTGGACTACTTCAACCGTTACCAATCCCAGAATGGAAGTGGCAGCACATCACGATGGACTTTGTAACTGCTCTTCCTCGCAGCACAAAGGGTAACGATGCGATATGGGTCATTGTGGATCGACTCACAAAGTCGGATCACTTCATCCCATTTCGAGTTGGCCAATCAACTGAGACACTAGCAAAGAAGTACATGGAGGTTATGATCTAATTAAGATTTAAACTCTTCATAATGTACTATCTCTGATATCCATGAACTCATACAGGAAATTGTGAGACTTCATGGAGTACCGGTCTGTATTGTCTCCGATCGTGACACCAGGTTCCGATCACAATTTTGGCAGAGTCTGCAAGCTAGCTTGGGAACAAGTCTGAACTTCAGCACGGCTTATCATCCACAAACAGATGGTTAGTCGGAACGAACTATTCAGATTTTGGAGGATATACTCAGAGCATGTATGCTCGACTTCAAAGGATCGTGGGAAGATCACCTGCATCTTGTGGAGTTTGCGTACAACAACAGCTACCAAGCAAGCATAGGAATGGCACCTTTTGCAGTATTGTATGGAAGAAAGTGTCGATCGCCATTAAGTTGGGACGACATCGAAGATAGAGAACTCCTTGGACCAGATATGATAGTAGCGACCGTTGATGTGGTTCGTATTATCAGGGAAAGAATGCGCATAGCCCAAGATAGACAGAAACACTGGGCTGATGCGAAGAGGCAACACTTGGAGTTCCAGCCAGGAGATCATGCATTCCTGAAAATCTCTCCGAACCGCGGAGTGATCCGATTTGGAAGACGGGGAAAGTTGAGTCCGAGATACATTGGACCGTTCGACATACTCGAATGAGTCGGTGAAGTGGCATACCGATTAGCACTTCCACCCTCATTGGAAGGAGTGCATAATATGTTCCACATATCTCAACTCAGAAGGTATGTGAGTGACCCCAGCCATGTACTTGATCATTCCGAGCTCACTATACAGCCCGATTTGTCTTGTAAGCAACAACCTGTGGAAATCCTGGATAGGAAAGTGAAGACACTTCGGAACAAAGAAGTTAATTTGGTCCGGGTAATATGGAGAAAAGACACTCCAGGAGAATCCACGTGGGAAAGGGAAGATAAGATGCGTGCAAGATATCCACACCTTTTTGTAAACTAGTCCTTAAATAAAAGTTGTAAATTTCGAGGACGAAATTTTTGTAATGAGGGTAGATTGTAACAACTCCAATTTTTGTATACCTAAATTTGCTTTAAATTTGAAGTATACTTGGAGTATTGATGTTGCTGATAACATTTTAAGTATCTACTTTCCTACAATAATTACAAGAAGGAGCTTGTAGCTCATTGGTAATACCTTGCACTGCTGAACCCAGCCACCAGAGTTCGAATCCCATGCCCCACATATTTTTTATATCTATTTGTTTTAAATTTTTGGGAAGTCAAACGGTCAAACAGCCATAACACACGAAATCAATCCTGTATACAAAAAATAAAGTACACCATAAATCCCCCCAGAAGATTCCCCACACAATGAGCCCCGACTCGGCCCCAACTCGGCCAAGTCGGCCGGCGGCTCGGCCGGACTCGGCCGGTTGGTCGAGTCGTCAACACGGAAATATTCCGTGTTGACTTGGTCAACCCCCCTGTATACTTTATTTTCCCAGAACTGTTATCATTTTCTCATTAAATCTCTTTTAATCCTAAATTTAATGAAATTTTAATGAATTTTTACATTTTTAAATATTTTTTTAATCCAAACCCTAACCCTAGCCTAGCCCTATATAAACACACCTACCCTCTACCATTTCACCCTACAACTCTAAGTCCACTCTCTCAAATTCTCTCGAGAACTCGGTACGTAGAAAAATAGCAAGAAGCGAAGCGCTGCCGAAACCGACGATGGATTCCGGCGATCGTACTAGAACCTTCGCGATATTTTCGACGCACCGATAACCACCACTTCCTTAGCCTCCTTAGCTTGTCCAAACCCGTAAGTCCCATCTTTCCTATCTCTCTTTTCTTTTAATAAAAAATACGACCTTTTAGAACCCGACGGAAATCGGAACAAACCGATTTCCGATTCGGTTTTTCTACAAAATTCCACTTGTCACCTAATCCATAATACCTAAACATATCCATGATGACTATTAATCACATAGAAACCAATTTAAATAAAGTTTCTCACATGAAATGATAGCTTTCTTGTAAAATCGTATTCTTTTCATAAAAATATCATAATGTTTATTTTTCTTGTTCTAATTAATTCCCTCACTCCTAAATAAGTTTATCTTGATCACTAAACTTGTAGAAATCAATTTGAATGAATTTTCACACATGAAATGATAACGTTTTCAAATACCGTATTCTTGCACTTTAATACCTTCAAGTTTAATATATCATGTTTAACCTCTAAACTTCATTAAAACTTAAAATAAGTCACGAGGTAATGACCTACCTCTACACACACACAAATATAACCCTAATTGATAAACGTCAAAATATAGAATACGAAAATACAGGACTTTCACTAAAATACCATATCCTTTATAAACTTTTCTTGAAAGTTTTAAGTTGTACACAATTCTAAATAAAATCTTTTAAAATGAAAATACGATTTGTCATGGACATCGATCGTTTATCTAAACTGACTTTGTGGTGACTAGGCAAGTGTGTCTAGGCTAGTGGTTTTTAATTAGGCCCACTACTGTGGTTCCTTCCCACTTACCTGGCACTTATCTGGCCGCAATTGGCGGTGAAGAGGCGATTTGAGGCTTCTAATGACTTATCATTTAGACCTTAGAAATAGGCTAGTTGGCTTAGAAAAAATCCTAGAAACTAAAATACGGAAACTATATCTTTTTACAAATAAATACCTTATATTTATAAAACCGTATTCCTAAATGAATGGTATTTATTAAACCTATGCAAAGCGCCACTACAACCCACCTTTGGGGAATCCGTTAGGGATAGTACGGTTCATCGTGCACCCGCGGGCTAGTAGTGCGAGATTCAGACCTCCGCAAGGAGTATTCGGTCTCGAAAGGTTTAAAATACGACATTTAAGAAAAATGAGATTTTGGAAGATAAAATATTTATTTTAAATTATTCTTGTATTAATATATATTTAATTATCATTTAGACACCTATTTTATTATAATATAAAGTTTCCACTTTTTCTGAAAAATAACAAGATTAAAAGTTACATTAAAATACCATGAGTTTCAAATAAATCAATTGATACTTTTATTAGGATATATTCACTAGAATAACACAAATAAAATTCACACTTATTATAACTATAAAGACGAATAGTAAATATTTAAGGTATTTTAAAAACTATACAATAATACTTTTTACATAAAACCCCCTCAAGTTTTATAAATTACAATAAGGCCCCTAACAAATATAGAACTTCAAATTATCTTTCTTTTAGTCTGACTCGGGTTAGAGTCTGACTATTTCTGACTTGAATATGATTCAAGTCAATCTACATTCTTTATAATCCAACTCAACATAAATCCCAGAATCTAGTTAACAACCTATTCAATTTGACTGAATCAAACCATGGATATTTATCCATTATCCTGTTATTCCATTTACCTGATTATGCAGTTACAACATGTTTATTGATATCATGGTTTTGGTCAGTCACCCAACTTACACAATATAATACAACAATACTGTTAAAACACTACGGGGTTTAAGGGGTAGATTGGTACGGAAGGTGTTAAAGGTGGCACGAGGTGGTCAGATTAAGACACCTAATCTGAATCCTATTGCTGTTGTACCGTGGCATAACGGTTCCTTGTACTTTCCTTTTGCCCTGATCTCTAGCATATAGGGATCCCCCTCGTATACACTGGCATCCTTCTGTACCAAGCTACAAACAACAGCGTTAACTCAATATTCCATAATATTCAACAATATAATACTTTAGAAAATACTTTTACACTGTCTTCCTAATTCTTCCTTATCTTTGGGACTTACCGAGCGACCTGTTCGCTGATGAAATTCTATTTCTTTCTTCTTTAAATGTCGTCAGGTGTGTTGGACCAAGCTGAGATCGAGCCCACCGGTGAAGATTTGGAGCAGTTCCACGAAGATCCCGAGCTCTAGATATTGTACCTTGTTCTTTCCAGTATTTTTATTTTCTGTTATGCCACTGTTTAGGCATCTTTATTTCACTTGTATTTTTTCTTTCCATGTATTGTACAAAGAATGTTATTAATAAAAGTTGCTGTTATTTCTATATCATTTGTCTCTTGTGATTTACTTTATATTGCTTAGTTACGCTTAGCGTATGTACTTCTAAGTATATACGTAGCGGGCCTCGTCGCGTCCACTTCACCGTACACCGGGAAGCGGGGTGTGACACTAGTTTTATAAATAAGGTATTTATCTGTAATATTGATTTATTTGAAGTTCATGGTATTTTAGTGTAAAATTTATTCTTGTGATTTTTAGAAAAAGGTGGAATATTTATATCATAACAAAATAAATGTTTTAATGATAATTATACATATATTTATACAAAAATAATTTTAATAAATATTTTATATTCTAAAAATCTCATTTTCTTAAGATATCGTATTTTAAATCTTTCGAGACCGAATGCTCCTTGCGGATGTCTGAATCTCGCACTACTAAGCCCGAGGATGTGCGATAATCCGCACCATCCCAAACGGGTTCCCCAAAAATGGGTTGTAGTGGCGCTTTCCAAAGATTGTAAAATACTAAATTCTTTAGAAAACAGTTTTATAAAGTAAAAAGTATTTATTTGTAAAAATGTCAATTTTCCGTATTTTAGATTCTAGGGTTTCCTAAGTCAACTAGCCTATTTCTAAATGGTCTAAACGACAAGTTTTTAGATGCCTCAAATCGTCTCTTCACCGCCAATTATGGTCAGGTAAGTACAAGTAAGGAAAGGAGGGATCCGCTCACGAATCACCGTGAGTCGGGCCTTTTAAAGTTACCTTTCTCACTTGCCTAGCCTAGACACCACAATGTCAGGCTTAGATAAGCGACCGATGTCCACAACTTATCGTATTTTCCTAATAAGAGGTATTTATTTAAAAATGTATCAAAACTAAATCTTTTAGATATAGTTTTATTAAGTATAAGGTATTTAAATGTAAATTCTTGTTTTCTCGTATTCTAAGGTTTCAATGGTATCGTATTAGATTGTATGTAAGTGTGTGAGGAGGTAGATCATTATCTCGTGATCTACTATAAATGTATAGCAAGTTTGATGGTGTTAAATGAAAGAGTTAAATATTGTGGTATTTAAGCGAAAAATACGGCAAATTGAGAAAGCTATAATTTCATGTGGTGAAACTTGTTCAAATTCTTTGATTAGTGTTTAGTAGTCAACATAAGAATGTTTGATTATGATTGTATTAGTGAGAAGTGAAATTTATAGAAAACCGAGTCGGAAATCGGATTTGTTCCGATTCCGTCGGGTTTGTAATTCCGTATTTTCTTGAATAGGGAAGAGAGAGATAGAAAGGGACTTACGAGTTTTAGATTACACTAGAGAGTGAGAGGGAACTAGAGGGATCGCCGAGGTTGCGTCGTCGCCTGTAGTTTCTAAAAACGTCGCCGGAATTTCCACCGGAATTTCGTCGGAGTTTCGCCGCGAGCTTGTTTTCAAAGTACACAACTCTTGGAAAATTTTGAGAGAGTGAGCTTAGGATTTTGGGATGAGAGGGTAGAGAGGAGAGGGTGTATTTATAGGGTAGGCTAGGGGTAGGGTAGGTGGAGGGTTTTTAAATAAAAAAATATAAAAATATAGAAAATTCATTAAAAATTAGAGTAAATAGGATATTTCAAAGGTTTCTAGAACCGATCTAAACATTTAAAGTATGCAGGGGAGTTGGGAATGCAAAGAGGCACATTTTTCATGTTGATGACTCGGCCGACCGGCCAAGTCCGGCCGGTGGTGCTGGCCGACTCGGCCGAGTCAGGCCTAGCCGGGGTCTTGGAAGGTGGGGGGTCGCCGGGGGTAGGCACTCGTATATTTAGATTTTCAGGTTCAGTTCAAGTTTTGGGAGTTATCTCAGGTGGACTGTTGGGCTTCCAAAGAATTTAAAACAAAATAATATTAAAAATAATGTGGGGCAGGGGATTTGAACTCTGGTGGATTGGTTCAGCAATGCAAGGTATTACCAATGAGCTACAAGCTTCTTCTTGTAATTAAATTGCTAATTAATTACTTAAGTCTTGTGCTCAGGCTATAAATACCCCTTTATGGATTTTTGAAAAAAATATTTGAAAATTTTGTATAGGAAAAAGTGTATAAGAAAATTAGGATTGTTACATTCTATTCTCCTTATAAAAATTTCGTCCTCGAAATTTGTAAAAGGAAAGTGTAACAGATTCAAAATAAGTTTGGTGCTGGTGTAAAGCCCATAGCTCATGTGCAAAAGAATTAAGCACATAAGGCATGGGGTGGCACAAGTGCCATTTGGCAAAGCTTAAGGGGCTATATGTAAAGTCTGTAGCCTATAAAGGCAAACATGATGAAAATATCTATGACAACTTTTTCATTCTCTAAAAATTTAGGGTTTTTGTGCCTCCTTCTCCTTCCTCAAGGTTCTAAATCTTCTCCTTTTTTTAAAATTAAATCAAGAGTTTAACTCTTCCTCTTCCAAAAATACATAGTTTTCCACCACAAAACCCATAAAAGGGAGCTCGGATCTTCCATCAGATCTTAAAAAAGGAAAGATTTTTAAAATCTCACCCCTCTTGTTCTCTAAGATCCTGCCAACAGAAGAGAAAGAAAGAGACTCATCTCCAAATATCCCATTTTGGGAAAGATCCATGGCTCAAGGGAGAAGAAAGGGGTCCCCTTGAGCATTTACAAAGATTCCCTGGAGTTTAACTCCACAAATCAATGTTTCTGGAAGTTTAACTCCATAAAAATAAACAAACAATAATAATACATCTTTTTTAAGGAGTTTAACTCCAAAATTCAATAGGAGTACAACTGTCACGCCCCGCTTCCCAGTATACGGACAGAGGACGCGTCGAGGCCGCTACGTATTTACTCTGAAGTAAATACGCTAAGCGTATCTAAGCAATATAAATAAAAATGCACAAGCGACAATAGATATAATTGAACATCAATTTTATTTATTAACATTCTTTTGTACAATGCATGAAAAAATAAATACAGCTGAATGAAAGCAAAGCCTAAACAGTGGCATAACAGAAATGGAAAAGTACTGAAATAAAATGTGTATAATGAAGCTAGAGCTCTGGGTCGTAGGCAAGCTGATCCAAATCCTCACTAGTAGGCTCGATCTTCTGAGTGTCTAGATCACCTGACAACATTCCAAAGAAGAAAGAGAAGGAATGTCGTCAGCGAACAATCGCTCGGTAAGTCCCATAGATAAGGAAGAAGTAGAATAGACAGAGAGAGAGAGAGTGTGTGTCTGTGTAGCTTTTAAAGTTGTATCATATTGTTATAATGTTGTATTTAGTGTTAACGCTGTTATTTGTAGCTTGGTACCGAAGTATGCCAGTGTATACGAGAGGAGTCTCTATATGCCAGAGACTAGAGGCAAATGGAAGTATAAGGCTCCGTTATACAACCCGGAACAACGGCAATTGGATTCAGGTTAGGTGTCTTAATCTTGCAATCTCGTGCCACTTTTAACACCTTCCGTACCAATCTACCCCTTAAACCCCGCGATGTCTTGATTGTATTGTTTGTATTGTATTTCAACTTGTAATTGAACTGTAATATAGATTGTATATTTGGATGACTTGCCGAAACCATGATATCAGTAAAATGGATGTACTGGAGAATCATGAATGTAACTGGAGAATCATGTAAATGGAAGCATATCCATGGTTCGGTTCAATTAATATAGATTGGATATATGGATTCATGGATTCATGTTGAATTGTAGTTTGGTAGATTGTACTTGAATCGTATTCAAGTCAGATTATTATAATGAGACCCGGTCTGAGTTAGAACAATTAGAAAAGAAATTGAAGTCCTGATTGTTTTTGATGTTATCGGTAACCGCTGCACATGGGCTGCAGGATTTGTATCTTTTTCAAAGACGATTACCGTGTTGATAGCATCGTTGTTAAGTTGTCTACCTTAAATAGGCAAGCACCCATATCTCCGGCTCCCTGAGGCTCAAGAGACTGGTTCCGCTTAATCTATATTTACTAGGGTCCTTATTGTAATTTATATAACATGAGGAGGTTTTATGTAAAAATAATTTTGTATATTTTTCAAAATATAACTTAAGTATTTAATTATCGTCTTTATGTACATACAACGATTTATTGATCAAGATAAATATGTATACATGTTCGAATAGCATGAAATGGGTCAAGTATATTATTCAAGTAACTACCATAAACAATGCCGTAAAGAAATATTATGAACGACTAATTAATCAAGTTGAACGAATGCGGAATATAAACAGAAATATGGCTCTATGTGTTTTTCATGCGTGAGTTCCAGTTTCACCTAAATACGACTATCGGTTTGGGAGGTATATATGTTTTCGTATCGTCGCGCAAAACAGATCAGAATCTGTTCAACACCGTCATATATTTTTAAAACACAGTTTGAGTTAATTTTCATCAGGTTTCAGTTATGATGATTATTAGAAAATTGTAGTTATTTCTATGTACTTATCCAAAACACCAAGATTCGCCTATTTGGATTTCTGAATCTCTAGTTATGATCGTTTTAATATCAGCGTTTAAAACCGAAATTCAGATTTCTAGACAGCAACTATATATTGTATTGCAAAGCCTATATCGGTTTTTTCATGCATTTCTAAGTAATCTAATATACAGAAAATTATAGTTCTATCAATTGTGCATCTACACATCTAAAGTTTATCACAAACGGACATCGGGTATTCGAGTTATGTCCAATTTAAAAACAGTGTGCGAATCGGAACATATTCTGTCCAGATCCGTCACTAAATATTGTGACGCAGTTTTATATATTTTACGTCAGTTTTCAGTAAAAACTTAAAACTAATAAAATCTATATATTTCTATGCAGATATCTAAAATACTTGAGTTTTCTCAATTTGGATATCTGTAGACCAAGTTATGTGTCTAAGAAGTTGATCGATAAATATAGTAATCTGTTTTTACAAACATTGAATAAAACCGATATAATTTCTAAACCGTTATGCGGATCAATATAAAAATTTTACAGCATGTAAAAAATAATATATTCTATCATATGTAAATCTCATGAAATTTCCAGAAGTAAAAATTAATTTCTAAAAATTATTTTAAAGGTAAAGGTATTGATATGTATTCTAAAATCGGCAAAAAGATTAACTGGTATTTTTTTATGCAAGCTTCTCATTTTCTTTTAATAAGCAAACCGATTCTATGAGATATAGTAGATATATTGTTGCATGAAATTTATGTTCTCACAACTCATAATAAATATTCATAGTCATGAATAAAGAATTGAAAACACTTTAATTTGAACAAGAGATAATAATGTATTATTAAACCATATAGAATCATATATATAGATATAGAATCATATATATCTCTTATGGATTATGATATGAAAAGAATAGGGGGTTCACGAGGTATGACAAGAGGAAAATAAGAGATGGGAGGAAGGAGAGAGAAGGGACTTACATACACAAACCGGTATTGTCACCGGGCTTGTCTATCCGCCGATAGCCTCGCATTACTAGCGAGAGCTTCTTGAAGACTTCTACATGTTCTTCTTCTTGGACTCTAGGTGAAGAGGGAGAAGTGAGAGATAGAAAAATGTGAGGAAGGAAAAGATAGAGGAGGACAAATAAAGATGGTGTAATGGTGAATTATGTATAATAATATATGTATTCAATATGGGAATTAAAAGAGAAATGAAAGGTCACCATTCATTTTGGAAATTAAAGGTCTCATTTGTAAGTTATGAGAAGAATAAAAAATTGATAAAAAAAAATAATTGCAATAATGAGGATTTGAACATGTGACCTATGGAATAACAATGCAAGAATTTAACCAATGTGCTACAAGGTTGTTCATACACAAATTTAATAAGAATTAAATATATGACATTGCTTAAAAAAAAGGTGGGCTTTTGGGCTTATAGTTTTATTAAAGAAAATGAGAATGAAATTGAATTTGAGTTATGTGCTGGGTTAGGTTTGATGTTTAATTTGAAAAAATGTTAAAATTTAGTTTTAAAGAAATGTGTTTGGGAAAAATAGATAGTAGAATAAAATAATATATTTATAAAAAACAAAATATACAGAAAATACTAAGAATAAATAAATACAGTATTTTACTAAAAAAAGAAAATACGAAGGTAAAGTAATACTAGGATCGCAACTCCCAGTATGGGGGGCTGAGCCCCCCTTTTTTCCGCTGGCGCCTTGTCCCCAGCGCCTAGCGCTCGTGTGCCAGGCACGTGAGGCACTGGCGCCTTACGCCCAGCGCCTGCGTGCCAGGCACGTTAGGCACCGGCGCCTTCTCCCACGCGTCCTTTGGATGCCCTTTCATTTTATATATACATATGTATATGTGTGTGTGTGTACACACACACACATACACACACATACATACACTACCCCCGTAAAACTCTGCAGGGCCCTTGATATATCCAAAACCCTTTTCAAAATATACGTACACTGCACATTGAGTTCGCATGACCTGTTTGACCCGTCAATCGGAGGTTCTCTCGCTCCAAAAGTGAGGGGTAATTAACGACAGCTTAGTCCGCGGCTGTCGGAGATTCAGATCTCTACAATCAATAAACCCCAGCCTACCCTAGACAGGGGGAATCTGTAGTACGCCTGACAAGCGCGCGCGTATTCCCATCTCAATGGGGTGATGAAAAACACCCTGCAGATTCTGGCACGCCCGGTGGGACCTTTCTCTCATCCCATATCTCGGGTCAAGTGTTCATACGAACTCATTTAACATATATGCCGATGTTTGTACTGAAATAATATTTTTTTCGTACAGCAATCAACTTTCAACGACGATATCTCCTAAGATGAATTCAGCTTCCGACACGACCCCGATCTCGTTCGTGGTCAAGATCAATGCCCGCGTGTTTCTCCCTGCCAGTCTCAGCCGGTAATGGGAGGAGCCATCCCGTCAATTTGGTTCCGTCATCATCTACCCTGCTGGAAGCGCTCATCTGGTGGAGGTCACGGCAAACCAAGCGGCCAAACCGACCTCAAGGGGAAGGAGGCCGAACGTTGTGGTCGCCAAAGCATCCCACCCCAGATGCAAATCTGTATTCGAACGGCTCTCCACTGTTCCAACTGGGGGAAAGGTCGTCAACACTAACGGGGCCACAAAGCAGCTCCAGCAAGCTCAGATGGTGCCCTTGAAAATCGCGTGAACGGGCATCTTCTCTGGCCTCTCTATTAATCGGTTTACGGCGTCTTCCCGAAGAGCCGAAGTCTGCCAAGTGCTTAAAATAGAAAAGTTAAGGCAGAAGCGGCTCAGGTATCGAGCCAACAGGAGGGCTAGGACTTCGGCCATGTGGAATCTTGTGAGGTTCCAAGGGCAGGGTTACTACGCGACGACGGCTGAGTCGGCCGTAAAAATCAGCAATTCCTTCGAACCTTTGAAGTGGGTTCAGAAAAATGCCATGACCGCCAGAATCAAGAAGATAGCGGTCCGAACATTACTACAAAGAGACGTGTCCCGGCCCCAACAGAAAAAGTATGACGCTGTCTCTTCAAGAGTCTATCAGGCGCTCTGTGCCGTGTGAAAACAGCGGGGGAAACCAAAAAGGAAGCGTCAGCACCATTCAAGAATCCGGCCAGGCCAGCCGCCTTTAGTCGACTACCCGTTACCGAAACAGGAGGGTCAAGACAGCGATCCATGATATCAGCCGCCGATAATAAAAAGTCGGCTGGATATGTTATCCATACGGTCTATATGGCGGACAGGCGCCCCAGAGACAACCTTCGCTGCAAAAGCAAGGATGGGGCCACCATATCCCAAACCCAATCTGGCTTGAATGTGGTTGCCACTTCCCAAGAACAGCCGCCTCCGCTGGATGATGAAAACCCTCTCGATGAGGATGATAGGCAGAAAGACCCCTCAATCCATGTAAAGTCAAGCTAGGACAGCGAGGAAGAGCCGACTTTCCGCCCCAGGACCGCGGAGCAAGAGCTGCTTCAAGAGCTTCGAAAATAGCTCAGGAGCAAAGATAAAGAGATGGCCAAGCTCTATTCGAAAATTGATGACCTAACGAACGTTGTGATGCAGCTTACAGCTCAAATTGCTCGAGCACCTCCCAATCAAGTACAAGTCTCTACTCATGAGCCGGGTGATGACAATCCAAAGCAGCCGGTGCCTGTACCTTTGGGTCCAAGATTGGTTGAGCTGCACGAAAGCCGGCCACATTTCGCTTCGGGGACGCCTTGGCCCCAGATAGCACTATCCCGCTAACACAAGATCGGATAATGGATTTGCTCATCAGCAAGGTTAAAACATTGGTGGCCGAAGCTGAAGCTCAGAAATAAATTGGCAGTAGTGTGCGACCATATCCCGCACAATACGATCTGATCGAGTTCCCAAGCGGCTACGTCATTCTTAAGTTCGGAAGATTTGACGGAACAGGAAATGCAAATCAGCACGTCGCCCACTTTAAAGCATCGTGCGGAAATAAAGGGATTAATGATGCGCTCCTTCTTCGTCAGTTTGTCAACAGTCTAACCGGTGCCGCTTTCGACTGGTACGCGAGTATACCAGACGGGTCCGTCATTACCTTTGCCCAAATAGAGTCTCTGTTTCAGCAAAGGTTCAAGAGTGTCGGTGATAAAATCTCCATTGCTGACCTTGTGAGGACCAAGCCGGGGAAGAATGAAAGCAACACCGACTTTATCGCCCGATGGCGTAATCTCATGGTCAAGTGCAAACCGCCGCTGGAGTAGGACCAGTCCGTTAGCCTCCTCATTGGGAATCTCAGCAATTGGATGGTCCTGTTCTTATGTACAACATGCCTCAAGACATTTCAGGAGCTAACCAAGAAAGTCCAAATGCTGGAACGCTCGAAGCAAGAGTCCTCCCCGGACTCTCAGAAAGAAAAGACTTGGAAAAGTAAGAGGGACGACAACCATAGAAGCAGGAATTCCAGCAATACCAATGTCCTCAATGCGTCTAACAATGAAGAAAAGCGAAAGGCAGGCGAATCCAAAACCAACCGGTCTCGAAAGCCAGTGCTGGGAGGAGAAGGGTCTTCCCTAGAGGAGAAAAAGAATAAGGTTTACTTTTTCAGGAGGGACAAAATTCACAAGATATTTAAAGACGTCTTGAACAACGGTCTACAATTGCTGGAGTCGAAAAGACCTCAAGAAGCAAAAATGACCGACAATTCCCTGTATTACCCGTACTACCGAATAGTGAGTCATGCAATCGAGGATTGCTATATCTTCAAAGATTGGGTCGAGAAGCAGTACAAGACTGCAGAGATCGAGCTGTCCAAGAGTGTGTTGGTGAACAATCAAGTTACAACCACGAACTTTATACAAACGGAAGCTGAAGCCATCTGGGAGCAGACAGCTGAACCCGCTGCCTCGAGAAATGAATCCGACTCGCCGTAGACCCCTTGGAGTAAGCACATATCTAATAAGACGAAGAAGATGCTAAAACTACTTCAGAAAGAGCCCAGGATGGAATGGGAAGGACAGAAGAAGCCTACCATTCCAGCTGCCAATGCGGCTCCATCAGGCTCAAAATCCAAAAAGCTCAAGAAGAAGAAAAGTGCAGCTTGACACGAAAAAGAGTCTGCAGGAAGATCGACAATTCAAAAATATATCGATTCCCTCGAAGACTATGAACAGAAGGAAAGAACTCTGATTCAATTGAAGCAGTTCCTCCCTATAGAAGCAACTGAAATTCTGGAGGAGTTGGAAGAAGACTCCAATGAAGAGATCCCTATAGTGACCTGCTACGCCATCCATCTTGGCAGCGACTTTGTGGAGGAGCTCTGTTTTCCCGAAGAGGACAAGGAGCTCGCTACAAAGGCCAACCAAATCCAGCTCAGAAGCAGCAGGGCTCTACCGCCAAATCAGGGCAACACCCCAAAAGGAAAGGAAAAACATGTGGCTAATGAGGAAGATGGCAGAGAACCAGCTAATGAAAACTCAAGTCCTTCCTCGGTGGACTATAATGTCTTGGCTCATCTCCGAAAGCTTCCGTCTCTCCTGAGCATCTACGATGCCTTGGTCCTATCTAAAGAGCTTAGAGATGTTCTCATTCACGCTCTATAAAACCCTGAGCGGTATCAGGCTCACTTTACGGAAATTAATATGAAAGAAGCCCAGTACGCTCTGCATGCCGCCGCAGTCACGTTTAAGGACGAAGACTTGCTACTGGGAACGACTGAGCATAATCGGCCGCTTTACGTAACCGGGTACAGCGACAGAGATCGGATTAATCGCATATTGATTGATCTGGGATCCTCAGTGAACATCATGAACTTGCGGACTCAGAAGAATTTATCAATGGACGTCCGGCACCCGTCAAGGGAAAGGATTGTGATTCAAGGCTTCAATCAAAACTGCCAGCAAGTTCTGGGGTCTATAGCTTTGCCAATCAAATTTGGGGATTTGCAAACTGAAGCTAAGATATACGTGATCGACGCAGACACGTCTTATAAAATTCTCTTAGGGCGACCGTGGCTCTACGATTACGGCATCGTTCCGTCAACTCTCCATCGATGCATAAAGTATACTAAAATGGCGAAGAAAGACGCATTGACGAAGACATCCAGTCGTTCGGTGTGCATGAAGTCCGATATGAAAATTCTCGGTACTTTGTGAACTTCCAAAATTCTCGGTACTTTGTGAACTTCCAAAGTGTTGAGCCACAGCTGACCAAAGATAGAACAGCCCCGCAACTCAAAAGAAAGTCTAAGCCGGCTGTCACTTTCAAAAGCAGAAATCCCATGTGCGTCTGCATTTCGGCAGTGACACTGATGAGTCCGACTCTGGAAGTCCGTCCTTCCGTAAAACTCGCCCTTATTTCGGTAGCGATACGGACAAATTTGATACTGAAGGCCCATCCGACAGCAAAATCCGCCCTCGTTTAGGCAGTGGCACTGAAGAATCAGAAGAAGAGGATCCGACTTGCAACAGCTGTGCAAATCGGGCTATCGTGCGAACAGTGAAACTACGAGAGACCTTCGAAGTTACAGAAGGGTCCCTAGCCGTCACAAGGGTGCCGAAGCAGATGTGCAAAGAGCTCGATGCACTGCCAGTCTCCATCGTGGACCAGCTGAAAACTTTCTACGTTCCCGGAAGGAAAAGTGGACAGAAGGGCATCCTGTTTTATGGATCAAATCCCGTTGTGCACCCGGACGATTTGTCTGTCGTGTGCCTTCCCTATGAGAGAGGCATAAGAGCCGTCCTCAATCCCAGATACTATGCGCCCGAGATGCGGGAATACTTTAAAAAGTGCGGGTGTCGGATATATCAAACGAACTCCGAAGCGAAGTTTTACGAAGGGCTATGGCATCCGCCTCAGGTCCGAGCACTCATCGATGGACGAATTCCAGATAGACGGGGCATAGGTTTCATTCAGCCTGATTCCAAGGCATGCTACATGATCCATATTGGTGAAGCCAGCGAAAGATCAAATGCTGATGACGAGATAGCCAAGCCAGAAGAAGCTCCTCAAGAGCTCGAAGATGGCGGACAAGCAACCTTCGATGAGCTAACCGAGATTGATTTGGGAACGCCTGATAATCCAAGGTCGACCTATATTAGCTCACTCTTGTCAGAGGAAATGAAAGAGCAGATAGTAGCCCTGCTACATGAATTCGCTGACTGTTTCGCATGGATGTACAAAGAAATGCCTGGCCTTTCCCCTGAGGTGGCCGTGCATAAGCTGGCTATTTCTCCAGATGTCAAGTCAGTCAAAGAAGCTCCCCGAAAATTGAGAAGGGAGCTAGAAGAAAAGATCATCGATGAAACTAAGAAACTTATCGATGTTGGCTTCATCAGAGAAGAGAAATATGCGGACAGGATCGCATGAATAGTCCCAGTGAAGAAGAAAAATGGGCAGATCCGAGTTTGTGTCGATTTTAGGGACCTCAACAAGGCATGCCCTAAAGGCGACTTCCCGCTACCGGTCATGGAAATGATGGTCGATGACATCTCAAATTACGAGTTGTTCACCTTCATGGATAGCTCATCTAGATATAATCAGATCAAGATATCGCCTGAGGATGAGAAACACACAGTATTTCGAACCCCGATCGGAATATACTGCTATAAGGTGATGCCGTTCGGACTGAAGAACGCAGGAGCTACATACCAAAGGGCAATGACCAATATTTTTGACGACCTAATCCATAAAGTTGTCGAATGTTATGTTGATGATTTAGTCGTCAAGACTAAAATCAAGGCCGATCACATCCAAGATCTCAGGACCGTTCTCACTAGACTGAGGGAATATGGTCTAAAGATGAATCTTCTGAAGTGGACTTTTGGCGTGTCATCGGGAAAATTCCTGGGTTTTATAGTCCGACATCAGGGGATCGAAGTTGATCCATCCAAGATAAAGGCCATCATGGAGATTCTCCCTCCAAAGAGTCTGACACGGCTAAGATCTTTTCAAGGCAAGTTTGCTCATATACGAAGGTTTATCTCAAATTTATCGGGGAGATGTAGGCCCTTCTCAAAGCTCATGAAGAAAGGAGCTCCTTTTTTCTGGGATGCCGAATGTCAAGAAGCGTTCGAAAGCATCAAACAGTACATGTTGCACCCTCCAGTGCTTCTTGCCCCTGTTCTAAATAAACTGTTGATTCTCTATACTGCCGCACTAGATGAGTCACTCAGTGCACTCCTTGCCCAGAACAACGAGAAGGGAAAGGAGAATGCCCTCTACTACCTCAGTCGAACTTTACTCGGGACGGAACACAACTATTCCCCAATCGAAAAGCAATGCCTGGCTCTGATATTCGCTGTGAAGAAGCTGAGGTACTATCTGCTTGCTCATCGGATTATGCTGATCTCCAGGGTCGACCCGCTCAAACACTTAATGACCAAAGTAAGCCTCGCCGACAGAATGGCAAGATGGGCTGTCATGCTATTTGAGTTTGACATAGTTTATACTCCTCAGAAAACAATAAAAGGGCAAGCCCTCGCCGATTTCCTCGATGCTTATCCTATACCAGAAGGGTCGCCGCTAAATTGTGAATTACCCGATGAACAAATATTGCACCTCGAGGATAGCGAGCCATGTTGGGAGCTCTACTTCGAAGGAGCCTTATCAATAAGGACCTCCAGTAAATCAAGCGTCCCGGAGATAAAAGCAGGGATAGGATTAGTATTCATCGCGCCATCGATGGGAACCCTATGGCGTTCTTTTGCTCTCACCGGGCCTGGCATAAAGAACGAGGCTGAGTACGAGGCTCTGATAGCTGGTCTGGAGCTCGCTATAGAAATGGAAATCCTTCGGTTACAAATCTACGGTGATTCCCAGCTTGTTGTCAACCAAATAAGTGGCGACTATAAGATATACAAACCTGAGTTAGCTCGGTACAGAAGCCGAGTGGTGGAACTCATGAAATGGTTCACTCACATTGAACTAATGAGAGTCCCTAGAGCGTTGAACGGAAAAGCCGACATACTCGCTCGCCTAGCTTATGAGCTAGCTGATCCTGACATGGACGAAATTCTAATCACAGTCAGAAGTCGGCAAATTCTGCCTCCAGCCTCTTTGCGTGAAGAAGAAAGCGTAGAACAAGGGATCAATCCTGCCGAAGAAGTTTCGATCATTCAAGACGAGCCTAATTGGAGAGAACCCTTCATAGAGTACCTCCGATATGACAAGCTGCTCGAAGGAAAATCTGCGAGGATTCAGCTGAAGAAGAGAGCTCTCCGATACATGTTTGTAAATGACACACTATACCGCAGGTCATATGACCAACTCTGGCTCGGGTATCTGTCATTGGCTGAAGCCCAAAAGGTCATGAAAGAAGTTCACTCGAGCGTTTGCGGTGCTCACCAATCTGGCCCCAAGATGCGACTTCAAATTAAACGGCTTGGGTATTACTGGCCCACCATGATATGGGATTGCGGAGAGCATGCAAAGAAATGTCATATCTGCCAAATTCACGGTGATTTCATTCACAAGCATCCCAATCCGTTGCATCCTACGGTGGCGTCATGGCCCTTCGAAGTCTGGGGAACCGACATAGTTGGCCCAATTGATCCTCCGTCATCTATAGGCCACCGGTTCATATTGATCGCAACTGACTATTTCTCCAGATGTGCTGAACCTGTCCCGTTAAAAGAAGTCAAGACAAAAAATATTCTGACGTTCTTCCAGCATAATATTCTATACCTCTTCGGTACACCAAGAAGAATCATTTCTGACAACGGGCCTTCTTTCAAGAGCTTCAAAGTTTCAAGATTCGCTACTCAGCACAAAATAGACTGGAGATATTCCTCCATCTATAATCGAAGAGCCAATGAGCTAGCCGAAGTCTTCAATAAGACTTTATGCAAGCTCCTGAAGAAAAATGCTTCAGCCAACAAGAGAGACTGGAATCTCAAACTTCACGAGGTGTTGTGGGCATATCGTACCACGCACCTTACTCCAACTCAGTCCACTCCATACTCATTGCTCTTCGGAGTGGAGACGGTCCTCCCCCTCGAAGTCGTAGTTCCAAGCTTAAGAATGGACGTTCAGCACGAGTCGACGGAGGAGGAAAACGTGCTCCTTCGGCTTGAAGAGCTCGACGTCCTCGAAGAAAAGAGGCTCGCGGTGCAGTAAAATCTGGAGCTATACCGAGCCCAAATGTCACGGGCCTGTGACAAGATAACCCTTCTCCGCGCTTTCAAGAAACGTGAATTGGTGTTGGTCCTCAAAAGACCGATCATCCCCAATCGACATACCAAGAGAAAATTCGAGCCAAACTGGGAAGGACCATACGTCATCGAGAAAGTGTTTGATGGAGAATCCAACCAGATGATAAATACCGAGGGAGAAAGGCCCATGCCACCTATCAATGGCCGATATCTCAAGAAATATTACGCGTGAATGCTCCAAGTTGCAGGCGAATTGAGCACACAAGCTCTACGGTCTAGATCATATATCTTGTAAAACCGTATACAATCCATAGACGTAAATGACCCCTATCACTCCCAAGTCCTGCCGGTGAGACTACTTTTAAAGTCCCACCAGTGACCAAAAAAACGGTATATCCACAAGCAAAACGGACACGGATAAAAACCCGAAAGGGCTCCGTGAGTAAAAAAAAAAGGCAGGACTGCCGGCGAGTTTGTGAAAACCCGAAAGGGCGCAAACTCGTAAAAAGAGATGAAATACACTCGCAAAATTCTCTCAACCTTGTTAGGAGAAAATCCCCGTGTGAGATTCTTACGACTCACAAAGAAGCAATACACTTAGGAATCCCCACGATTCTTAGGGAAAAATACACCTGCGAGATCCCTAAGACTCGTAGGGAGAAAATGCTTTTATGAGACCCTTACGGCTCATAAGATTGAATGCCTTAGGTGATAGGGATCTAAACCTGTCTCCTGAGCCATCGCTCCCCAACGGGCAACGGCAAATGATGAGTCGCTCCTGGCATTTCGCTTCAGTGTTAGCGGTGTTGATGCCGACCAAAAAAAACCCAAATCCCAAGTCCTCCCGGGGCAAATGATGAGTTGCTCCTGGCATTATTCCAGTGCAGCAATGCTGATGCCAAACAAGATCCAAATTCCAAGTTCCCAAACGGCGAATGATGAGTCGCTCCTGATATCGTATTCCAGTGCAGCGATGTGGACGCCAACCGAAATCCAATCTCCCCAAATTCTCCCAGCCCTACGATTGGTCCTTAAGTTGACTACCGTATACAATCCACGGGCTCAAATAATTCTCCTCACACCCATGCTCCACCGCAGTCACCAGTCCAGCGGCTGGTCTCCGCCCTTAGAATTATGCTCCATTTGGGAAGACCCATTAATGTGTCCTCACGATACATGAGGTGAACAAACTTACGGGATCCTCACAACTCGTAAGAAAACTTCTTCGTGGGATCCTTACGACTCACAAAGGAAAAAACACTTGGGAGTCCCCACGACTCCTAAGGAGAAAGTACACCTACGAGATCCTTTCGACTCGTAGGGAGAAAATGCTTTTATGGGAGCCTTACGGCTCATAAAATTGAAAAGCCTTAGATGATAGGGACCTAAACCTGTCTCCTAAGCCATCGCTCCCCAACAGGAAAAGGCAAATGATGATTGCTCCTGGCACATGTGCTTCAGTGTTAGCAACGTTGATGCCTACCCTAACCCCCAAAATTCCAAACACCAATCCAATAGACCGCTAAGTCTTTAAACTGAGAATAGATGATCTCTAAGTCGTTAAACTGGGAACAGATGACCCCTAAGTCTTTAAACTGGGAACGAGGGAAATCTCCTTATGGCAGATGATGATTCGCTCCTGGTACCATATTCTAGTGCAGCGATGCTGATGCCAAACCAAAACCAAAATCCCCAAATCCTGTCATGGCAGATGATGATTCGCTACTGGTACCATATTCCAGTATAGCGATGCTGATGTCAACCCAAATTATATCAAGTCAGCAAGACAACCAACGACCTTCCTGGCAGAATCAAGCTTCACTTCGGAAACAAGCCAAATCCCGATATCGCGGAAAGCGGAGCAAGTCAAATCGAATTCTGACACCGTAAGAAGCGGAGCAAGCCAAATCAAGAATCGACCGTTCACATCGCTAAAAGGGAAACACCGACCGTCCAAGTCGCTAAAAGGGCAGCATCGACCATCCACGTCGCTAAAATAGCAGAATCGACTGTCCAAGTCGCAAAAATGGAAGCACCGACCGTCCAAGTCGCTAAAATGGCAGAATCGACAGTCCACGTCGCTAAAAGGGCAGCACCGACCGTCCAAGTCGCTAAAAGGGCAGCACCGATCGTCCACGTCGTTAAAATGGTAGAATCGACCTTCCAAGTCGCAAACATGGCAGAATCGACCGTCCACGTCGCTAAAAGGGCAGCACCGACCATCCAAGTCGTTAAAAGGGTAGCACCGACCGTCAACATCGCTAAAATAGCAGAATCGACCGTCCAAGTCACAAAAATGGCCGCATCGACCGTCCAAGTCGCAAAAATGGTAACACCGACCGTCCAAGTCGCAAAAGGGGCAGAACCGACCGTCCAAGTCGCTACAAGGGCAGCACCGACCGTCTACGTCGCTAAAAAGGCAACACCGACCGTCCAAGTCGTAAAAAGGGCAGCATCGACCGTCCATGTCGCAAAAAGGACAGCACCGACCATCCACGTCGCAAAAATGGCAGCATCGACCTCCACGTCGTTAAAACGGGAACCGGATCAAGTCGACCTCCATGCGAAAGAAGATCCATCAATTTTATGCACACAACCCACATATGTTGTGTGCATTTATTGATGGAGGGCAATATGTTGGGGTCAAAATTTACACCCTAGTTGACCAAGTCAAAATTAAAGTCAATCCCAACCCAAGTGGGCCCAAGCCCAGGTCAAGTGGGCCAATGCCCGAGTCGAGCCCGAACATGAACCCACCGGCCTCCCCCATGCCAAAATAAAAATTTTGTAATATATAATTTTGGTGTATATTTTTTTTATGAATAAATGTAAGAAAAATAGGTATAAAACCAAATTTTTGTAAAGCGCATGGCTCATGTGCAAAAGAATTAAGCACATAAGGCATGGGGTGGCACAAGTGCCATTTTGCAAAGCCCAAGGGGTTATATGTAAAGTGTGTAGCCTATAAAGGCAAACATGATGAAAATATCTATGACAACTTTTTCATTTTCTAAAACTCTAGGGTTTTTGTGCCGTATTCTCCTTTCTCAAGGTTCTAAACCTTCTTCTTTTTTTGAATTAAATCAAGAGTTTAACTCTTGCTTTTTCAAAAATAAATAGTTTTCCACCACAAAACCCACAAAAGGGAGCTTGAATCTTCCATCAGATCTTAAAAAAGGAGAGATTTTTAAAATCTCACTCCTCTTTTTCTCTAAGATCCGGCCAACAAAAGAGGAGGAAGGAGACTCATCGCCAAAGATCCTAATTCGGGAAAGATCCAAGGCTCAAGGGAGAAGAAAGGGGTCCTCTTGTGCATTTACAAAGATTCCCTGAAGTTTAACTTCACAAATCAAAGTTTCTGAGAGTTTAACTCCATAAAAACAAATAAACAATAATAATACATCTTTTTTTAAGGAGTTTAACTTCAAAAGTCAATAGGAGTACAACTCCCAGTATGGGGAGCTGAGCCTCCTCTCTTTTTTCCGCCGGCGCCTTGCGCCCAGCGCTTTGCGCCCAGTGCCCATGTACCAAGCACGTGAGGCGCTGGCGCCATGCGCCCGCGTGCTAGGCACGTGAGGCGCCGGCGCCTTCTCCCATGCGTCCTTTGGATGCCCTTTCCCTTTACACACACACACATACACATACATACACTATCCCCCTAAGAAAAAAAGTTCTAACGGGACGCTGCACCGCACCCCGCAAAGGGACTACTAGCCCCTTAACCCCTAGCCCGCTGTCCGGGTAGCGGGACCACCGTAAAACTCTGCGGGGCCCCCGATATATCCAAAACCCTTTTCAAAACACACATACACTGCACATTGAGTTCACATGACCTGTTTGACCCGTCAATCGGAGGTTCTCTCGCTCCAAAAGCGAGGGGTAATTAACGGCAGCTTAGTCCGCGGCCGCCGGAGATTCGGATCCCCACAATCAATAAACCCCAGCCTACCCTAGGCAGGGGGAATCTGTAGTACGCCTGACAAGCGCGCGCATATTCCAATCTCAATAGAGTGACGAAAAACACCCTACATGGTCCAGATGAACAAGCTGAGTACCTCTCCGGTTATGTTGTTAACGGGTTTATATTTCACACTAGAAAAAGAGATCAAAATAAAAAGTTTCAGAATTGCGGCGTCATTGTCACATCCACCGTTACTGGATATTCATCTTCTAGAGAATCAAATCTAACCACGGGAAAATTGGACTATTACGGGATACTTAAAAATATAATTCGGGTGCGTTATCATAAACGGACGGTTTTCATGTTCAAGTGTCTGTGGTACGATATCCTTCATGAACATACTAGATTCAAAGTTGAAAATGGCCTGGTTTTACTCAATTTATCGAAACCCTCTTTTAGTGAAGAGCCTTATATTCTCGCCAGTTAAGCCCATCAATACTTTTATGTTGCAGACCCTAAGAATGCCCTGTGGGATGTTGCCGTTGTGACGAATCCACGAGACTATTTTAATATGGGTGAAAGTGATGTAAGCGAGATTAGTTGTCCTATAATCCCGGTTATATAAGATGATCCTATTCCTATTGAATTTAACAGCGGTTTTTCAAGAACATACATAAAGCCGGAAATAGTATCTGATGTGCCATCGACAGTTATAGAACCAGAAGTCTAATTAAGACTTTAAATATCTTGATATATTAACTCGCTCTTGTATGATCCGTATAATTTGAGTAATTTGAAACCTACAGTTTATTGCATCTTTCTTTCCGCATATTATTTCATACATTTTATCTTTTTCCGCATATTATCTCCTACAGTTTCGAATTCTAATGTACAGGGATTTTCAAGTTAATTTATATTATTTTCGCATTTCATTTTTTTCCCTGCATATTATTTCCTCCATTTATTGCTCATGTATGATATTCTTTTCAGAAATAATTTTTACTATTATTTTTTTATAATTTTTACTATTATTTTTTTATCTAACATATTAAACTATATTCCGT
This sequence comes from Agapanthus africanus, assembly GCA_030015575.1. Taxonomy (NCBI): domain Eukaryota; kingdom Viridiplantae; phylum Streptophyta; class Magnoliopsida; order Asparagales; family Amaryllidaceae; genus Agapanthus; species Agapanthus africanus. The sequence continues at coordinate 525,959,336 of CM057347.1, read as the reverse complement.
GAAGTTGTTTTAGATATGTCAGGTTCAAACTGCAGGACCGATCATTCTACCGGGAACGAGGGGCGATCCTCTTAGAAAAATAAACGCACTGGGAGAGGACCCACACGGGCCAGTGATATATGGAGAAGAATGCCACATGCTCCTGGCAAGCCGATTGTATACCTTGCGTTCACAGGAGACGTTGTGACAGGAGCCAGTAAAGAAATGAAAAAATGATGTCGTTGATAGTGAACAGTGGGGACCGCATGCCTCAATTGTTGAAGGACGAAGATGACAAGTGGGAGGTCTTAGATTGGGACAGTAAAGCGTTAGGTCTAAACAAACAAGTCGCTATATGGAAGATAATTGTTAGATTTCTTTATACAATTCAATACTGCACTTTTTTTTGATATGCATACATGTACACACACATATGCGTATATCATAAACACACACACACACATACATATATACACACATTTACTAAATTATTATAAAATATCCATACAATGATGAATTATCCCGTTTCACAGGCTCAGTTCGAGTTCCGGTGGGTTGGCGTTGAGAGCCCTCAGAGGGTTTGCGATGAATGTGCAGTTTATGATAAGATGTGTAGTCATATGGTGAAAAATTGGAGAGGCCATAAGAACAAAATTTTTAGAAAGCTTGAAAACTGCGCTTCACCGGATAAGATGCATTCGATTAAGCCGGATCCAGATTAGTCCGACGAATACCGAAATGCCTTGGTCGATCATTTCTTGTCCGGAAAGTTTAGGGTATGTCTTTGACGATATCTTTTTACTATTTTATAATAACTCACTAAACAATATTTGATGTAACTGCTACAGAAGAATGAGCGAGAAAAAATATCTCGCGCTCAGCTGCACGATATTTATAGGGGTAGGAGCAAGAGTTCCCAGCAGCTTGTCATCGAACACGTAAATATCGTATTTGATATTAATACGTTAAAATTATCTTAGAAATTTAAGTATGAACTTTCTAAATGTTATATGCAGGAAGAAAGTCATGGTGGAGAGTCCCTTAATCGTATCGAAATCTATCGGGCTCAATTTGTACGGGATGACGGCACACCTGCATCAATTGAGGCACATGGGATATATTTAAGACTCTACATATGTCGAGCTTCTTAATTATTTCAGAATAATTATTGTGCATCTTTTAGAATGGAAGTAATACATTTCTTTTATAAACAGACGATGATGGCTGCTGAGAGAGATCAATTGATCCAGGCGATGGAGGCGGAGCAGGGACACCTGCTTGATTACGCGCAGAGAACATTCATCGTAGATAGGACTTTCGCGGCGTTTAGTTTGGATCGTCACGGGAGAGTACAGTGCGTGTCCTCCAAGATCTTTGCGTGTCCGTATAACACTCCTTTCCAGCTGACTGGGCATCCACCTCCTAGCTTTCAGCCGGCTGACGAATCGCCTTCGGAGATGCCGATACAGACCAGGGCCTCTAGGACTAGGACCCCTGTGTTTCATGGATCGCCTCAGGAGCAGACGCCGGAATCCGGTAGTTCCTCATGCCGATCGACTGCCGCTCCCGCTCCCGCTATTGCTCCCGTCCCCGTTGCCGATTTATTTATTAGCCGGACTCTCAAGTAGAGGGTTAATCTTATCGACGCATACGTACAAGCTGGAAGGTCCGTATCTCCGGTAACTTTGATAACCCTTACATATATATACACACGCACATATCACAAACACACATAATCATACACGCACAAGCATACACACACATGCATACATACACACATATCACATACACACATTCATACATATCACATGTCACACACACACAATCACACACACACATGCATACATATGCACATATCGCATACATACATGCATACACATGCACGCGCGCGCGCACATGCATACATACACGCACAATCACACACACACACAGACATGCATACATACACACAAACACAAACACACATGCATACATACACACATATCACATACACGCATACATACATATCACATGTCATATACACACAATCATACACACACATGCATACATATGCACATATCACATACATACATACATGCATACATTCACGCGCTCGCACACATACACACAAGCATATACACAGACACAAACACGCGCGCGCGCACAAGCATACATACACACACGTGCACAAGCATACATACACACACACATTTGATAAATATAAAATATCTATACTAATTCATGCATTTAAAAATTTTAATCACAGGTGCTTTATCCAGGAAATCCATGAGCACCTCCTTTGTGATCGATCTCCCACCTTTCTTCCTCCGTTAATTTTTCATTTCCCACTTTTGTAAATTTATGATGTTAATATTGTAAAGAAACGCGTAGTATGTATTGTAATCGTATTTGGATAATCGTTATTTGAATGGAATGGAATTTGTATTAGAATCGTTATTTGACTGGACTGGAATCGATATTAAATTAAAATGGATTGGATTGAAGATTTTCTTTGCTCTTTTAATTTTTTTTTACTGTAATCCACTCTATTTCGACTGGAAATTTCCGTTGAAATAGACTATTTCGACGGAACTGACCCGTCGAAATAGACTTATTTAGACGGCAATTTCCCGTCGAAATATAGAAAAGGATTTTTAAACGATTCCTGAAACAATTTTTTAACTAAAAAAACTTATATATTTCGACAGAAATTACCCGTCGAGAAAAAAACTATTTCGACTGGAATTAGCAGTTGAAATAGTTTAAATTATTGTGACGAGCTTTAGCTGTCGAAATAACCTATTACGACACAACCTATTCTGTCGGCATTTCTACGTGGCTATTTAGTGTCACCCAATGAAATAAACCTATTTCGACGGTATACCGCCGTCGAAATCGGTGTCTATTTCCTGTAGTGTTAGGTCAAGTTTAGGCCATGTAAGTTAAGTTCAAATATTTCATTACCATTAATCATAAAAAAGAAATAATTATTAATAATGTATAGAAGTAATCCTAATATTTAAGCAAGCTGATGTAACTGCATGTATCATGCCAAGTCACGTTTGCACTATGAAAATAATACCTGCATTACATTGGCTTCACTTCGACGCGCCATTAATTCGAGTAATTATTTTCTCTATCAATATAGAGTGTTTATAGTCTCCATCATTAATTAATTATTCATATCTATTTATGAGGTATCTATTCACGCAACCATTATTTGATCTGAAGCCAAAAAAACGTCATGATAGCTCAGGAGAATAATAATTAATTAATAATAGAGCAATTTGGTTGGCTAGATACGTAGTACAAACATTCATTCATATTTCAAATAGTTACGAGTATATGATGGAAATAATTAAGAAAACATTTTATTATGGTAATGGAAATCAAATTTTTTATAGAGATTTATTTGTCCAAAGTAATTGAGGTGTCTATCTTACAATAGTTAACTCGTCTCGTTCTCTCCTTTTACCTTAACTATCATCGTGGACACGAACATCTATATATTATCGCACTGGAACAAATAGCATCTATGTCTATATGATGCAGAGCACATTGCCGAGGAGTACTGGTGTTGTTTGGAACGAAATAAATCCAAACGGGCAGATCGGAGGCATGCCTAATATTTAGATCCATGTTTGACAGGCAACAACTTTTGATCCGTAGGTTCCATCGACGCGTTCTTTGCAATTCGGAAACAGCAGTACGAACTTTAAATTTGGCCAGCAGGTGCATTCGGATGGCTCACTTATTCGCAATCTGATATCGTTTAGAAAGTCTATGAAGGCTCCGAAGTTTATGCAGTTATTTTTATGTATATCGTATAAAGGACTTTCTAGTGATTTTCCATCACTAGGGTTAGCCTATTTAAAGGGCGTCAGGGTTTTATTTTATAGCCTGGTATTTAATTTATTAATAAAATTTAGAGATTTTACTCTTCTTAGATTTGCACTATTACGTCTCCAAAACTATATCTGTCCCAATCTGTTTGTTTGTAGAACGTATCTACTCACCCTTACGGTTCTCCACTATAGGGGTGGTTAATTTTAATAAAGCATATCAGCTAGATTAAATGTTAAGTTAAATTGTTAAGTATAAATTGATAAATTGTATGGAAAATGATTGAAAGCAAGTGATTGAGAGAAGTATAGTAACTTGCTCCGCCCAAATTGGCAAACAAGGGTACCAGTTTTTACTTTATGATGCAGGCGGAAGTTGGTGATGGATGGACCGACGTCGTCGCAATGATCATCAATAGGATAATAGGGTGCTTGAATCCACGAGCCTTTTTCAAATCCTTGAGGTTTTCTCAAATCCATAAGGGTGTTCGAATCCACGAATGATTTTGAATCCGCCATAAATTGAGATAAACTAAATATAATAATTTTATTAATTAATGTTCAAATCGAAGAGGTTGCTATAGATCTTCTTATATAGCGCAAAAGCAAACCTAAACCAACTAGGACTCAATTACATTGAGAGAAAATAAAAGTCTAAAATTGACAAACTAAATAAAGTCGGAATAACAACAATCCCAATCTTATCAAAATTGCTTTTCTAAAAGGGGAAGCTAACTCTAAAGCCTAATATATTTAAATTTTCTATAAAAGGAAAAATGAATAAATTATAAATTTTCCTCAAATCTTTATTCTTATGTGCCAATGGCCTGATTCGTCCTATATCACTTTTAATGCGATTAACGTTTTGGTTGTAATATAACTTTTCATTTTAATACGTTAGTTGTAATATAACTTTTCATTTTAATTGGGAGTCGTTTATGTACTGACCACTAATTAGATGCATATTGAACCGAGCACACCGAATAATTTATCCATATTCCTCGGCTCCTGTTCCATTGTTCAAAATGATGTAGGTACGTCTTTGTCTACAGCATGCATCTCTTGTCCCCAAAACCACACCCCAAAAGCTACTCACCCTACTTTTACCCATCCAAAAAGCTAACTATTCTAGCTAGCCTACATCCCTTCATCCCCCATTTTCAAAATTAACCCTAGGCTCTCTTAATTAGGCTTTTAACACACTTCGCTATTTTTCACTTGGGATCTTGTATATGCTCATTTATATTCACAAGTAATTAACCATGCATGCACTTTATATAAATGTACAAATGCATGTGCATATTTTGTCCATACGTAGGATGATTGCACATGCATGGTGTCCCCATGGCATGTCCTTTTCTCTCTCCCTCACCTTCCCTCTTTCTCTGTTGGGTGTTGGCAGCTGAACCTGCAGCAGCTCACGAGATCATTCGAGTTTTCTTGGCAATTGTGGTGTGGTCCAAGATAAGCTTTTCAAAAACATGTATGTCTCAATACATAATATCATTGACATGGAAACAAAATATATCGAGTTACAATAAAATCAACATATACACTAAATTATGTAAATTAATTTTCATGCGCATGGCATTGACTTAAGTTGTGAGGGCCGGAGGCGAGTGTGACCATCACTTTGTGTCATGCCATGGCATTGACTTAATTATATACTTAATTGGTGCCCTCTTAACCAGTTTTCTTTTTCCATGATTAATTAACACCGAAATGAAAATATGCTATAATGTTCTTCAATATTAATGGCATTATATATATATATATATATATATATATATATATATATATATATATATATATATATATATTGTTTCACTGAAAATCGGGCCATTAGAGTAAAACCAGCTCTTCTTTAATTTCTTCCGGCTGTTTGAACCAGGGACATCACTAGACTCTTTAATATATGGTTCATCTACTGGAGATTGATTCCTTGGTCCATGAAATGGAGACACTCCAGAATGTGTTCCTATATATCATTTATTTGGACAAGGGAAAAAAATAGGGACACTTTTTGAAACATGTGTACGTTATAGTTTTACTTTTTATACAAGCTTAAAAGTATTTTTTTATAAAAAAGATAGATTAATTAGCATAGTGAAAGGTCTATAGTACATTATTCATCGGGCATGACATATATACATACATACCGTATAGTGAAAGAAAACGGGGATGAAAACACTAGTACAAAGATAGATTGCCCCTACGGATGGAAACATCCTTGGGGCCAACTTTAGTTTGCCCCTACAGTTTCAACCGCAGGAGCAACAAATGTCCCTACGGATACCACCTCATGGACAGTTTTATATAAAAAATTTACTTTAAAATAGTCTTTATAAATGTCCTTACGGTGCTGCAAAAGAAACCCCTACGGTTTGCATCGTAGGGGCAAAGTTGATGAATTAAAAAAAAATAAAATAATTTACAAGATAATATTTTCCACGTCCAATTCATTTCCCCCAAAAAAATTTCCCCCTCCGTGCTTCTCTCGTTGCCACCGCACTCCCGTCGTCGATCGCCGCAGCCACCTTCCTCGTCACCCTCTTTCCCGTCGTCGATCCCTCCGATCATCAACGCCTCCTCCGGTCCTCTGATCGACACCTCCAGCGCCTCCAGTGACCTCCCCCTCCTCATCCGATCCTCTAGTGGCCAGGCTCTCCTCTGATCCTCTAGCGACCTTATCCAATCGATCCTCCTGTGGTTGAGTCGTCGATACCATTCCGGCCGTCTAGCTTCCATCGCCGGCGAGCTCCAACTCCCCCTTCCATCTCCTCGAGCTCCATCGCCTGGTCCATCTCCTCGAGTTCCATCGCCAAGTCTTCTTTGTTGTTTAGCTTCTATTGCCGGCGAGCAGTCATCGTCGCCGTCACCGTCTAGTGCTTAATTCTTTTTCATGTACGTAAAACTTTTTTATTCTATTTTTAAAAATCGATTTTAAAAGAAGCAGAAGTAGATGATGCCGATGATGATGATTTTTGGTTGGGGTGGTTGTTTGGTGGTGATGATGATTTTGGAGTTCATGGCTGAGATTTGGGTTAGGTGATGATTAGGGTAAATTTGGGTTAATTAGGGTAATTTGTATTAATTAAGGTTAGAGTTTGGGTGATGATTATGGTTAGGGTTAGAGGTACTTTGGGCTAATTAAATTAAATATGTTTAATTTGGGTTAGGGTGATAATTAGGGTTAATTAGGTTAATTTGGGTTTAAGGCTAGAGATTGGATGCATGATAAGAAAATGCGTAAGGACGGTGCTCGGTGGTGGTGGTTGTAGTGGTGATGGCTGTAGTGGTTGGTGGTGGATGGTGGCAGCTCTGGTAGTGGTTGGTGGTGAGTGCATGGTGGCTGTGGCGGCGGCTGTGGCTTGGGGTTGCAGACGGCGGCGGCTATGATGGTGGTGGTGGCTGCGCTGTAATTAGGTCTAAGGTTAGGGTTAATTGAGTATAAGGTTAGGGTTAAGGTAGTTAGGGTTAATTAGGTATAGGGTTATGGTTAAGATAATTAAGGTTATAGTTAAGAGTGATGGTTATGATTAGGATATTTTATGTTAGTGTAAGTGTATGTGTGCGATAGATAATGTTAATGAAGAAATCCGTGTGCGCTTGTGATAATGATGATATTGATCTCTCATATTAAATAAGGCCAAACCTTAATTTAAAATTTAACATTAGAACTAAATCAAAAATCTTAAACTTCACACCAGAACCAAATCTAAAATTTTAAACTTGATTAAGAAAACCCTTAATTTTAAAAAACTTTACCTAAACAAAATAATTAAAACCCTTGAAATAAAAACGTTAATGTAAAACCAATTCAAATTAAATCTTATAATAAGTGTATATATGAGAATCGATAATAATATGAAATTTTCATATGCTCATCGATCGTCATATATGAAAATCAAAGCGCGATTTAGTCCCCATCTATCGGTTAACATACGTTCGATATTCGTCGTGACATAAAACTATACGAAAGTTGTTAAATATCGGACAGTATCATTCGGTGTTAATAACCGTCGTGTAGTCTATACGACGAGAAGAATCAATCGTATGATAACCGATAGATTTGTCCAGTTTGGACAAGTTAGGAATTTATAAAGCAAACACATGCATTCACTTGTGTTTTCTTTCGTTTCGAGTTATTTCGTCAGTACTTTTCCGCTGGTTCTCCGTGTACTAAGATAGATTAGATGTTCATTTCAACATTATTTCACAGCATTGAAATGATTATTTATTCTATTACAGTGTACTCGGAGAACAGCGAGGAGGTGCTGCCGAAATTTACTCGAAACGGATGAAAGCACAAGCGAATAGGTGTCTGCTCTATACATTCTTAATGGGATAGAAACCTTACTCCCAACAGCCGAAACACACACATAAAAAACCAATACACAACAAACGCACGCATAAAGCACACACACACTAACAACTTTACACCTAAGCAAAATCATAAATTGAAACACACATACACAGAATACAACTCATTCTTATGTATCTTCAAATCTAGTTTTTTTAATCGATAATTTATTCTTTTCAACGACAAATTTGCCTCTACGGATTTTCTTCTTTGTCAATAACCATCCCGTTCTTAAATTTCTCAATATAGTCACCATAAGTTACAATTTATATGTTGTACAGTCTAACATGGTCTATGAGTACATCAGAGTTAAGGATTGGATTTACGTGTATTGGCAAAAATGCACGCAATCTAAATTTATCGCAGGAGTTGCTGCTTTCATTGAATTTGCACGCGCACATAATAAGATCGTGTTAGAAAAGATTCTATGTCCGTGCGATAAATGTGGGAATAAGTTCTGAAAGAAGGTAGAAGTCATAGAGCTTCACATCGTTAAACATGTTTTTACTAGAGTTTATACAACTTGGCTATATCAAGAGAAAGGACAAGAAGAAGATGGTAATGCGGCAGAAGAAGAAGGAGCAGACTGTAATGCGGCGGAAGAAAAAGAAGACGATAACTTCCTTTCAGGACAAGAAATAGAGGATATGGTAGAGTCTGCCCTCGGTGATAGTATTCCTACCGAAGATGACATTCCTTCCGATCAAGAACCGCGTGCGGATAAGTATGAAAAGTTATGAATGATACTAGAAGACCAATTTATGAAAATGCAAAGAATTCATCTCTATCATGGTTCGTCCAACTTTTCCAGATTAAGTGCCTAAATGGATGGATCAATAAGTCATTCACAATATTTCTGAAATTCCTGAAAGATTCTATGCCTCCGGAAAATAACGTGCCCGACAGCTGGTACGAAGCCCAGAAGATGATGTCTGATTTGGGTCTGAACTGTGAGAAAATTCATGCATGTTCCAAAAATTGCGTGTTGTACCGGAAATAGAATTCATATTTGAAAGAGTATCCAATATGCGGAGAAGCCAGGTATAAACCGAAAGAATCTAATAAGAAGCCCGATATACCTGTTAAGATAACACGATACTTTCCGATAACACAGAGGCTGCAGAGACTATTCAGGTGCAAGAAAACAGCAGAGACAATGATTTGGCATCACTGTGCTGCTCCAAGCGAAGATGGAAAAATGAGTTATCTAAGAGATTCACCGGTATGGAAGGATTTCGATAGGAGGCACCAAATATTCAGTAGTGATCCTTGCAATGTCAAGCTCGGACTAGTTAGTGATGGTTTTTGCCCATTCAACTATATGGCTGGAGGCTACAGCACATGGCCCGTTATAATGATAGTTTATAATCTGTCATCTTGGTTGGTTATGAATCAATCCTACTTTATGATGCCTCTTCTTATTGACGGACCAAACTCACCGGGAAACAATATAGATGTCTATCTCCGACCTCTGATTGATGAGTTAAAAGCTTTATTCATTGATGGTGTAGTGACTTACGATGTAAACACAGATACAACATTCATAATGAGTGCGGATTTAATGTGGACAATTAATGTCTTTTCTGCGTATGGAATGCTATCAGATTGGTCTGTACATGGTCACAAAGTATGCCCTTATTGCCATCAAGATATAATATCGAAATGGTTGAATTTTAGCTGAAAGGTTTGTTATTGCGGTCATCGGCGTTTTTTGCCACTAGACCATCCCTACAGATTAAACGTTGCCACTTTAATGGTCATCAGGAGCTTTTTGGGCCTCCGGCCTCATTGTCCGGAGAGGACGTGATTGCTCAGTGTGATGGTTATAATAATGTGATGTTTGGGATAGATACGGCAAAACAGGTCAAACCACCCTGCTTGAACAAGTTAAGTATTTTCTACGGGCTTCCGTACTGGTCAACAAATTTAGTGCGTCATTGTCTGCACGTCATGCACATAGAGAAGGGAGTATCCGAGCACGTACTTAACTTATTTCTTTATAAAGACGGAAAATCGAAAGACAACCTCCATACTCGGATGGATCTTCAGATCTGGGAAATTAGAAGTGAATTGCATCCTAAACCGATAGCAGCTAAACCAGGAAAGTTTGTACTTCCCAATGCCGCGAATCATATGTCACAACCGGAGAAGAAAAGGTTCCTGCAGGTGTTGCATAATTTGAAAGTTTCCAAGGGTTTTTCAGGATCATTTAGTAAGAAGATAAAGATTTTGAAAGGCAAGATCGATGGGCTGAAAAGTTATGATCGCCATGTTATTATGGAGCACTTTCTCCCATTAGCCCTCAGGACTTCCCTTCCCGAATCGGTTGGTCTAGAAATCAATGACCTTTATTGCTTTTTTAGAGAATTGTACGCTATAACTTTGGATGTTGTGATGCTGGAGAATCTAGAAAATTCTATTTCATTGATATTTTGCAAGCTTGAGCGTATTTTCCAGCCGTTGTTCTTCGATATCATAATATATCTGACGGTTAATCTTACAACCGAGGCTAAGTTTGCCGGACCGGTACAATATCGAAGGATATATCCCATCGAAAGGTACATTAAATTTTTCGTTTCACGCATTTTGTAAAATTATTTTTGTCTTATATGCCCGTATTTATTTATTTAACATATCTTTCTTTAGATAGCTCTACACTCTAAAAAAGTATATACGTAATAGAAATCGACCAGAGGGTTCTATCATACAAGCTTATCTTCTAGATGAAGTAAGCACATTTTATTCCCGCTGTCTGGACGAGAACATTGAGACAAAGCTTAACCAGCCTTGGAGAATTCAGGACGGGGCATATGGTAAAGCTGATTATAAGAGAGTAGACACTATGTTTATTAACAAGATATATCGATTTATCCTCTTCAATAGCATATGTCTTCAAGAAATTAGACAGTAAGTTTTTTGGATTAATTGTTATATTTGAGTGTGTATATGAAATGATGTAATATTAATGCCATAATTTATTGTTGAGAATAGAATTCATATTGATGAGGTACGTAAGGGGCATCCTGATTGGAATGACGACCGATTGGAAAAATATCATCAGGATAATTTTTGCGATTGGATTGCAGATCATGTAAGTTGTTCGAATAACATATTATTGCTACTAGTCTTGATCTAAACTTATATCGTTATGTATTTAACGTAAAATTTGTTTTGTCAGATCTACAATCCGAACTTGTTTGCATAATTAGAGAGAGATTCAAGATATTTAGCCCAGTTTCCTAGTATGGAGATTGCATACTATAAAAGATTCGGTGTCCTTAGATACAAATTTGAAGTTAAGAATATAGAAACATCTCGAACCACTCAGAATAGTAGGATTGCGACCGTAGGATCGGATGGTGTGATTTATTATGGATACTTAAATTGCATACTTTGCATCCAATATCCCGAACGATCAGAACCGTTTTATATATTTCAGTGTATTTGGTACGATATACGAACCGATACGGATAAGTGGAGAAACAATCTCAGGACTTGGAAAGATGAATATGAATTGACTAGTGTGAACACACTTCGATTTTACGGTTAAGACGGTCCATTTATCTTTTCGTAACAAGTGTTTCAAGTATACTTCTCACAGTGCTTGAAGCATCCGGGATGGATTGTCGTATGCCGTTGGAAACCTAGGGATATTTACGATGTCCCAGAATTTGAGAATCGTATGGAAGACAGTGATGAGGATGAAGAAGAGAGAAGACTTAGAGTACTTCGACCGTCTGTTTCCAAAGACGGGTTGCCTTCGGCTGATCGTGAAGTTACATGGGTTAGGATTGATATCGATGATGAAATCTAAGTAGATATGTGTAATGCATCTACAAAACGAAAAAGGTTATCAGCAATATTATATTATTACTTCACATTTCTATAATCTATACATATTGTTAGGAATATGTATGCCCTAGAGGCCATTATTGTATATTATAGTGGATGCTTATACATATATATATAGGACTTTCTTGCTCGATATGATAGTATGCTATCTGGTTACTCTTTATCTTAACATGTACACTTGTTTCAGTTTACTATCTCATTCATACATGTTGATAAAACCCTTAGGATGTTGGCTAGACTACCAGGACTATGATGCAGATCATACTAGTGGGGCTTGTGTAGTCCACAAGCACATTCTTTAACAGTTCCTAGTCGAGAGAGTATCGAGACAGGGCATCGGTATTCCAGAGTAGACTAGTGTGTACGTTTCTTGACCCTGTATGGGGTGATGGTTGATCCCTTGACCATTGGTGTTTGACATCAAAGATTGTACACAGGTGCTCATTGGAGAATGGGTACACCGAACAGGATTCACCGAGAACACTTAGATGGTACCATACCTATCGTCAGATAGCAGTTCTCTGGTGACACTTATCCAGGTTAGTTTGTAGACCCGAGATCATGATAGTGTCTTGTGTGGTTCCTACTGTCTTTTGATTTTATCTCTACCACGGTTCAAAGGAGTCGTGCAAATATGTGGATTTTGGGTACAGTCCCGAGTCACATGGAAGCAATAAGAGGGGTTTCGTCTCTCCCGGTATTGGGAGTTGATATTGCGCTATGCTCGATTGGCTATAACAGCAAGTCCCTTGCCAGGGCTAATGAGATTTACTGATAAGTGTTATCAGTAGTTTCACGAAAGGTTATAAACCACACATCGGCATGACTAATCGAGTTAGTAGGGTCTGACGATTCCACCCTACAGACTCGATATGCGATATATCAGACGAAGGGACCGGACTGTACGGTAAGTGTTTCTTATAGGCTCTACGGGAGTTTGGACAAATTTGCTTGTTGATCTTCTATTCGTTCAATACCTGGATAGCCGTTACGTCCAGCTAGTACCGCTGACGGCTTGTCAGTATCTGATGTGATCATTACCTACTGCTGGCATATTGACGAGTCTTTATAGTCCCACATAAAGCTTTCCTAGCTCAAGCGAAATGAAATTGGGCACGTATGGAGTTATGTGCGGGAGCTTGATTAAATACGAGTATATGATACCGTATTCTAATCCAGCGTTAAATGATATCAGCTGGTAAATATGATATAACCGGATTATTGAATTAAGTGTTGATTCAATGATTTGATTTATATATATGTTTATATATTTGATATTAGCCGGATTATATATGATATAACCGGATTATTAAATCAAGTGTTGATTTAATAATTTGATATATATATATTAAATATATATATATATATTAAATATATATATATATTTGATATTAGCCGGGTTATATATAATATAACCGGATTATTGAATCAAGTGTTGATTTAATAATTTGATACACACACACACTAATATTAAGCTCACAAGAGTTAAAGATAATAAGAATGATTTATATTTTAAGAAAAAGAAAGAAGAGCAGAATTAGTCATGGCTTTGAATGCTTGGAGAAGCATTGAGAAGTCACACATACTAATATTAAGCTCACTTAAGATTTTCTTCTCTTTATATATATATATATATATATATATATATATATATATATTGTATCATAATTGATGATACATTATACATGGATGTATGAGAATCACACAAGAGTTAAAGATAATAAGAATGATTTATATTTTAAGAAAAAGAAAAGAAGAGCGGAATTAGTCATGGCTTTGAATGCTTAGAGAAACATTAAGAAGCCATGACTCGTCAGCAATTCTTATTTTACTCTTAAATATTTTCATCATTCTTATCTTATCTCATTAACTCTAAATGGTTCACTCTCTCATCATTCCAAATTCATCTCCTTCTTCACCTCTTCACTAGTTTTCTAGGGTGAGAAAAAGAAAAGAGAAAGAAATATTTTTAGCGAGCAAAATTGCTACTTCATCAACCAACACTACTCTATCCCATCAGTATAGGTTGTTAAGTTCACTAATACCTTAATTAGTGAAGTGTGAGCTTGAGTGAGAGTTGTCTCAAGGTGTATCATATTCGGCGACGAAGACTACAAGAAAGCTCGATCTTTTCTTCAAGTGGAGTCAAAGAAGAGTTCTTGGGACTACTACTTGGAGGTTTAGAAGTGAAGGACTAGACTACAAAGGTTGTAGACTTTCAATTAATTTAGAACTTGTTTGCTTTACATTAAAATCCTAATTCTCTAGTTTGATTCTTATTTGGTATACTTAGACCTCTAAAATTTAAAAATTGTATACTTAATGCTCATTGAAATATAGTAGAGGTGCTAAGACATACTTTCACATATATTGCATGCATATATAATGATTGTACTCTTATCTGGGTCTGATGACGACGCCCGGAGTGTAGGGTTCTTAGGCACAACCACAATGTTCCACAAGATATCAAACATGCCGTATTTAAAAATTTAGTGTGCCGAACAACCCTAACCTAGGATCTAACTAGAGTTTTAGGAGCAAAACAAGAAAGTAAACTACTTTACATCTAAGTGATAACGGAATACAACCTTTGTAGACCGGTCCTTCACTTCAATAGCTCCTAGTAGTGGTCCCTTTGCTGCGATCATGGAACTTCCGGACTCTTGCATGGCTTCTCAAGGTGAAAGGAACGATCTTGCTTGAAGTTTTCGAGGTCGAAGATGATCTACGTCGAGGAGACACTAACTCAAGCTACTACTTCACTAATGTGAGATTAGTGAAGCTAACACCCTAAAGTGCTAATCTAGTAGAGAATGATGAAGTAGGAAGTGGGTTCACTTTAGTTTTATTTTTCTCACAATATTTTCTCATTTTGGAAGAAAAATCTAGCAAGCTTTTTCTCAAGGATGAAGAAGATGATCAAGAAATGAGAATGAACTAATGAGGTGAGAGAATGAACCATAGGTGAGTTTGTATCATATAGCTAACTCATATAGAGACATAACCATGGCTAAACTATAATGGTTAGGTTAATAAATATTTTAAGTAAAACAAAATTAGTGGACTAAGTCAATGCATCCACAAGCTTCTACAAGCTTCATGCATGTGGCTATTTATCCACTAATTTGGAATTACTTTAAATACATAAACCCTACATTATAATTAGTATGGTGTAAGCCTCATACACCCATGTAGTATGTGTCAACAACCATGACACAAAAAAGAACACAATTAATATATATCACATATATATTAAGTGTGCACATGTGAGAAAAATAAATGCTTAAGTGAGCTAATATTAATTAATGTAAACTAGTATATCAAATATACAATTATACACTAAATTATCAAATCAACACTTGATTTAATAATCCGGCTATATCTCATATAACTGACTAATATAATATGTACCAACTTATCGAATCAACACTTGATTCGATAATCCGGCTATATCTCATATAACCGACCGATACAAATATTGCAAGAATAGAATACGTTATCACATATTCGTATTATTCTCGGTCCCGCACATATCACATATGTGCTCCTACTTCGTTTTGCCTGAGCCAGTAAAACCTCTATGTAGGACTCTAAAGACTCGTCAATACGCCGGCAGTAGGTGATGATCACATCAAGCACCCACAAGCCGTCAGCGGTACTAGCTGGACGTAACGGCTACCCGGGTATTGAGCGATCAGAAGATCAACAAGCAAGCCCGCTCTAGCTCCTTCAAAAGCCTATCAGTAACACTACCGTACAGTCCGGTCTCTTCGTCTAATATGTCGCATATCCAGTCTAGGGGTGGTAAACGTCAGACCCCAATAACCGATAAGTCACGCCGATATGAGGCTCATAACGGGTCGAGAAATTACTGATAACACTTACCGGTAAATCTCTAAATCAGTCCTGACCAGGGACTTTCCTGTTATGGCCAATCGAGCACAGCGCAACATCAACCCCCAATACCGGGAGAGACGAAACCCCTCCTATCGCTCATTGCCTCCATGTGACTCGGGACTGTACCCAAAAACCACCGTTTTGCACGTCCTCTTGAACATGGTAAGGTGGAAATCAAAACACAGTGGGAATCACACAAGACTCTATAACGATCTCGGGTCTACAGACTAACATGTACCAGTGTCACCAGAGAACTGCTATCTGACGTCAGGTATAACACCAATGTATATAGGATCATCCATCGCCCATCACATGGGTCGAGAAGCGTATACGCTAGTCTACTCTGGTATATCGATACCCCGTCTCGATACACCCACGACTAGGAACATTAAAGGATGAACTTATGGACTACCATGGCCCCACTAGTATGATTTACATCATAATCCTGGTAGTCAAGTATACATCCTAAGGGCTTTACCAACATGTAACCATAAGACAGTAAGAGACAAGTATACATGTTAAGATAAAGAGCAACCAGATAGCATACTATCATGTCGAGCAAGAAAGTCATCTCTATATTTGTCCAAGCATCCACTATAATATACATCATATGTACAATAATGGGCTCTAGGGCATACATACAGCTAACACGGAGTAGCGAGGGGCGGCAGGAGCACCAACCGCGGCAGAGTGGTTCTGCCACCCGGGTAGCTGCATAGAGAGCTCCAGAAGGCTGGTTTTGCACCTCAATCTGTATCTCCTTCGGATGACTCCTTCCGTATGAACTTTACCACACCTCCATGTATATTGCACGCATATTCATTTTAAATGTAATATTATAGATATACACGGATATTTATTTTAAAATTACTTATATAATCAATGTTTAATTGTCTAGCCATAGGTGGTGCGTCCACATCAGAGGTAGAGGCCAGTACCGCACCTACATATATGTTTATATATCCTATAGTTCATGCATATTGATTTAAAATGTTATATTATAAATATACACACATTCTTTTTTTCTCTTATTTAAATAATCAATTTTTGATTGTCTAGCTATAGGCAGTGCCTCCATATCCCGGGCAGAGGCTACCGCTGCACCTTCAGGTATGTTTATATATTCTACAGTGCATGCATATTGATTTATAATATTATATCATAAATATACACACATTCTTTTTGCTCTTACTTAGATAATCAATTTTTGATTGCCTAGCAGTAGATGGTCCCTCCACATCTCGGGCAGAGGCCACCACCACACCAGCGGGTATGTTTATATATCATATATTGCATGCATATTGATTTAGAATGTTATATTATAAATGTACATATTATTTTTGTAATTACTTATATAATCTATTTTTAATTGTCTAATTGTATGTGACGCATCCACATCTGGCGCAGAGACCACTCCTGTAACGACTATGTTTCAATGTACATAAATTGTTTAAAATTAATGTACAGAATAGAGTATTTGCAGGTCTGAGTACTAGTTATAATTTTAATTTGCTTTAGAACAGCAAGAAAGCACTTGTAGCTCACTGGTAAAGCCTTGCGCTGCTGTGACGTAGCCCCTGTGTTCGAATCTCATCAGCCACATATATTTTTTAATGATTTTTCTTTTAAACTTTTTGGAAGCCCAAAGGTTTACACATGCAATACACGTAAAAATGAAAAGTCAGATTAAATAAACATGTGGAATATATTATATGAGCAGTCACCAACACGTGGCACCAATCCAGAGACCCATCACCCAAGCTTGGCCGGCGAGATTGCCTTCTGGGCCGGCGCTGCCGGTCCAAATCGTCGGGAATACCTCCAATTCTTGAACCCTGGTCTCTTGGCCTCCCCTCTTAACCCCAGTACTGTTTGTTTTTCCTGAAAATTAACAGAGAATTAAAATCACCATTAAAACCAAATTTTAATGCATTTTAATTCTCCCTTCACTCACAAAACCCTAATTTGATCCTATAACTACAACCCCACACCTTAGCCGTCTCCAATCTGAAATCCATTGTCAAAACTCTCAAACTTTTCCAAGTCAAAAAAGTGTACAGGTGGAGTTAGCCCAAGGTCACTTTCCGGCGACAATTCGGGAAGATTCCGGCGACACCTCGACTCCATGAAGCTTCCATCTTGTTCCTATACCCCCCTCTATCTTTTCATCCAGTAAGTCCGTTGTCTTCTCTTCTTTTCAACTCTCAAAAAGTTCTCTTTTCAAAACTCGTCGGAAGTGGAGTTATTCCGATTTCCGATTCTAAATTTATTAAAAAGACAACTTTTCTTAATAACCAAGCATCCATATTGTTACATTTGGTCTAGTAATCATAAAATAAACTTTAAGAACAAGTTTCAATTCAAAATACTATGCTATGCAACTTTTATTTCAGTTTTACGGTTAAATACCACAAACTCTCTATTCGACATCTTTTATCATATTTGCTCATATTATCTTTAGAAAAACCTTACGAGGTAATGATCTACCTCTCACAACACTCATCATCACATAACACGATTGCTTGAAATCATATTTTTGTGGCTAATACAATTTTACATTAAAATACCCTAAGCTATTAAAAACCGTATTCTTTAAATTGTTTTAATCAAATTTCTTACGATTATGTCTCTACAATCCATTTTTAGGGAACCCGAATAGGGATGGTGTGGGTTATCGCACATTCTCGGGACTAGTAGAGCGAGATGCAGACCTTCTCACGGAGCATGCGAGCTCGATAGAATTTTTATTACAATTTTTAAGAAAACGTGATTTTCTATTTAATAAATAAAAATTTATTTTTAATAATTATATATGTATATATATTATAAAAACACCTATTTTATATATATAATAAATTCCATGTTTTCTAAACAAAACAAAATAATTACAAGTTTCATCAAAACATCATTAGGAAATCAATACAAGTCAATTTACACTAAAATACCATGTACTACTCAATCTAGGTTTATATTCACTAGCATACTTCACTTTTAAAAGTTACATACATGAAAACCCTAAATACAATAAATAAATACTTGAGATTTATTTTGAAAGTATACTAAAACTATTTTTCATAAAACCCCCTCAAGTTATATTAATTTACATTAAGGACCCTAATAAATATAGGTTTAAGCGGGACCAATTCTCTTGAGCCTCAGGGAGCCGAAGAAAGTGGGTACTTGCCTATTTAAGGTAGAAAACTAAAACGGGGTTATCAATGGTAATTGGCTTGAAAAAAGTCATAAATCATGCCGTCCATGTGCAGCAGTTACCGATAACTCCAAAACCAATTCAGGACCCAAATCTGTTTAAGTGTCTGACTCAGTCAGAGTCTCAGTACAATCCATAAATGAATACAATTCAAATATAACTCCAATACAAAATGAATCCATATATATTGGAACATGAACATGAATACCAGAATACTAACAAATTTCAACATGACTTGATTTGACCGAACCATGGATATATATTGACTTGACTACATGACTATCCGTTTACATTCTTATCCGTTTACATGAACAATTTATACCATTGTCTCGGCAATTCTTATATCTACAAATCATTAAAATCAATACAAATTACATTACGGGGTTTTTAAAGGGGTAGATTGGTACAGAATGTATTAGAAGTGGCACAAGACGGTCACAATAATACACCTAACCTGAATATCCGTGCTGTTGTACCGTGGCTTAACGGTTCCTTGTGCTCCGTATATCTTAGTCCACGGAATAGTTGGACTCCTCTCGTATACGCTGATGCATTCTGTACTATGCTACAAACAACTGCGTTAACATAACAAATATAACCATATATACTTTACCTGTTCTATTCTTTGTCTATTCTTCTTTATCTCTTGGGACTTACCGAACGATTGTTCGCTGACGACATTCCTTTTCTCTTATTTCTTTGGAATGTTGTCAGGAGGACCCGACTCTCTGGAGATCGAGCCCAGCTCAGAAGATTTAGAGCAGTTCATCGAGGACCCGGAGCTCTAGTTCACTTGTATATAATTTTACTTTCAGTTCATGCTATTGTTTAGGTATTGCTTTCCGCATTGTATTTACTTTTCAGGTGTATTGTAAAGAATATTTAATAAATAAAAAGGTATTGTTCATTTATATCTCATGTCTTTTTTTGTATACATTTATATTATATTGCTTATTTACGCTTAACATGTTTACTTCTGAGTAAATACGCCGCGTGACCCGCCGCGTCCCTTTCTCCGTAACTGGGAAGCGGGGCGTGACAGGTTTTGTTGGTGGTCCATGCAGGTCAGTTCTGCATGGAAACCTAAGCAATATATATCACAAGAATTATAAGAATCAGTAACTAAACATTCTTTACATTTTATATTTCTTGAATCTATCCTAACCCTATTTTTCTTTCAAAGGTTATGGATTCTTCCAACAATACGAGCACAAACGTCAATGGAAAAACCCCACCACCACTTCCACTTACACCTACCGTAGCAGCTCCTATCAACGAGCATGCGGTATTGCTTGAGGTAATTAAAAGTCACTTGGAGGGACAGCAGCAGCAGACTGCTATCCTCCTAAAGCGTCCAGAATCTGAGGTACCTGGAGGGCGCTGCACCCTAAACAATTCTCAGGGAAAGAGATCCCCCTGGAGGCAGAAGAATGGGCTAAGTCGATTGAGGACGATCTGGCAGCAGCACAAGTGCCAAACATTGTTTGGGTAAGGGTAGCAAAACTGCAACTTATTGACAACACCAGAGTATGGTGGAAGGCAGAAGAAAGCCGACTTACCCAGCCGATCGAATGGAAGACTTTTCGCGACATGTTCGACGCGAAATATTTTCCCGAGATTGCCCGATTTGACATGGAGCAGCAGTTCATCCACCTGCAACATGGTTCGATGTGGACCAAATCTGTGGATGGGTATGATGCTGAATTCACCATGCTGAGCAGGCAAAATATGTCTCAAATATTCTATTTTTTAATATCATATACTACATAGCTAACATAAGACCATGACAGGTTCACGGCATATCTCATACCGACTGCTAAGATCAGAGCACGACGATTTCAGCAGGGATTGGACCCGGAGATCCAAGCTACATTAGCTACAGGGAATTTCCCAAGCCACGACCTTGCTTTGAAGGCTGCTCGAAGATATGAGGCAGTAGTGAAGAAGAAGGGAAGACCTCAATCTGCTGGTTTGAAGCGCCCTGCTACTCAGATGGCAGGAGGAGCCTCTTCCAGGCCACTGTTTGTACCAAGAAGACTGGGAGTAACTTTTACCCGGTCCAGTCCAGACTTTTGCACCTACTATCGGAGGAATGGACACTTGGTGAAAGACTGCAGGCGTGCAAATGGAATGTGCTTAGTCTACGGCTCATCCACTCATGACATTGGTGCATGTCCCCGTAGACTCGATCCGAATCTAGCCTCCAGACCGGTCATCACTTATCCACAGCGGCCAGCTATCCAGGCACCTGCTCCTTGACTTGCTCTCCCAGTTCCATCTCCTCGTGCACCTAATGCACCTCCTCCTCGTCAGTTCCATCAAGCACAAATGAATCTACCTTAGGAACAGAGGAACGGACAGAGGAATGTGCCTCCAGCAAGGAGGAATGTACCGAGGCGGCAGGCTTTCACAATGATTGTGGAAAAAGCTGAAGCCACTGGCCAAATCATTACTGGTAACTCCCTTCCTTTCAAACGTTCTTTCAACATTTATACATATCAAAATATCTTTTCCTATACCTAAACATATCCCACACAACTTAGGTACAATCTTAGTAGCCTCACTACCTGTCTTAGCATTCTTCGATACTGGAGCATCTAATTACTTTATATCGCAACGGTTCGTCCGAACTCATGCGATTCCAGTCAAACCGCTCGTATCCAGCTGGAATGTCAGTTCAGAGAATGGCGTTCTAAAGGAAACTTTGGGTTACGATCTCTGTCCAGTGATCGTCTGCAGCAGAGAATTTTATGCTGCCTTCAAGGTGCTGGACATACCGAACTTCGATATAGTCTTGGGTATGGACTGGCTAGGAACTTTCTACCCTACCATCGACTATTGTCAAAGGAGGGTACTGTTTGAGATTCTAGACCATTCGGTCTTTTATTTCAAAAGTGGAGACCGTACTTTGGAACCTAGCACCTACAAGGCTAAGCCAAAGAAGACAGTGATTGTAACAACACAAGCTGAAGAAGACAAGGCAGAGGTAGTTCGAGAGTTCGGAGATGTATTTCCTAAATACATATCGGTTTTGCCTCCCGATCGAGCTTTTGAATTTGATATTGACTTAATATCTGGTGCAAAACCGGTGATCAAAACACCATATCGGTTAATCCCAGAAGGATTGACAGAGATCCATACTCAGTTGGACGAACTTCTGAAGAAAGTATGGATTCGTCCCAGCACTTCAAGTTGGAGATCTCCAGTTCTGCTTGTGAAGAAGAAGGAATGTTTATACAGAATGTGCGTTGATTATAGAGCTCTGAACGAAGTGATGATAAAGAAAAAGTATCCACTACCGGGCATAGACGATCTTGTTTCCCCCAATCAGAGCAAAGCTCTGTTCAAAATTCAAATTTTAAAATGAAGCAACGCTTCAGACCCAGCGCCCAGTGCGCTGCGCCCTAGGCAGCGCACCACGTGCAAAGCACGTGTGCGCTAGCACCAAGTGCGCTGCACTCTGAGCAGCGTACCACGTGGAAAGCACGTGTGCGCTAGCGCCAAGTGCGCTGCGCTCTGAGCAGCGCACCACGTGCAAAGCACGGGTGCGCTAGCGCTGGAACTAAAAGCTCCCCACCGTCAGATCAAAGATCTAATAATAAATGATAAATCATTAATTAATCAGAATTAAATTCTGTTAAGGAAAGATTTCTCAAAATCTTTCCAAATAACAAAATTGTGCTTTGTAAATCAGAGCACCGTTGGATCAATGATCCAATGGTGATTAAAAAATCACCAAAATACAGAATAAATTCTGTTTGGAAAGATTTCCCAATCTTATTAATAACAAGAAAACTACCTTCTGTAAATCAGAAGCCCTTGGATCAAAGATCCAATGATGGGAAATTCCCCAAATTAATTGGAGAAAAGATCTGCTTAACTGATTCAACAAATCAGCCTTCCCTATATAAAGGACCCAAGACTTCAAGTCTTGTACAGAAGAACCCCCTCATAAGCTTTGAGATTTCAGGAAGAGAAGCATAGCTCTCAGCAAAAGAAGATTTTTTCTTCAAGGTAAAAAGAATGGTGATGAACAAAGAGATGAAATCATCTCATAATTAAAAAGAAGAATTCTCTTCTTAAAAGATCATAGATCTACAAAGACCAAGGTATTTTATAAAAAGATCAAAAGATCTCATCATAAAACAAAGAAGTACTAACTTCTTTCACAGATCATAGATCTTTAAGACAAATTGTCTTTCTGAGATCATGAACATCTCATTATAAAGGAGGAGAGAATTATTAAATTCTTTTAAGGATCATAGATCCAAAAAGGCAAAGCCTTTCATTAATACAAGAGATTGAAGCATCTCCTATAAAGTAAGAATTTTTGTTCTTTTGATCTTGAGACAGGTCTCTTCTAGGGGAAAATTTATTTCTCAGATCATAAAATTGATCAAATGCGCTTCTGCGCTCTTGGACTGGCGCTCAGCGCCGAGCGCACCACGTGTCACTCATGAGTGCGCCACTCAACAGCTAGCACTTTGCGCTTTTGAACTAGTGCACTGCGCTCTTGGACTGGCGCTCAGCGCCGAGTGCACCACGTGTCACTCACGTAAGCGCCACTGAACAGTTAGCGCTTTGCGCTCTTGAACTAGCGCACTGCGCTCATGGACTAGCGCTTAGCGCCAAGCGCACCATGTGTCACTCACGTGTGCGCCACTGAACTAATAGCGCAATGCGCTCATATATTAGCGCAATGCGCTCATCATCTGGCGCCCAGCGCGCCACGTGTCACTCACGTGTGCGCTACTCAGCAGAAGCGCACTGCGCTCTTTGACTGGCGCAAAGCGCCAAGCGCACCACGTGTCCCTCACCTGGGCGCTGACAGAACATAAATTGTTCTTTAATAAGCCTCAGAGCTATTATGAGTGCTCAGCACTAAAAGACTGAAATACTGTCAAAATCCAAATCAATACTCAGCATTGTTAAAAGGGCCAAGCCCAAACAAATGCTCAACAGCCCAAAATAAATGTTAAACATTTTAACCTGAATGGACTTAGCCCAAGATTGGCCATAAGTCCTGAACTCAGATTAATTGAGCCCATATGCTCATAAATCTTTTAACAGATCTTATTTCCAAATTGGACTACAGATCTACCAACCAAAACTGGTTCGAGGGTATATCTCAGAACCCCTCTGATACATGTCGTTGTAATTCTTCAACGTCTTCGGAGAGGCGACGGGTCCCGACAACCATACATTCCACGGACTACGATGTCCTTAAACTGGACTGTGGGGTCCCTTTAAACCCACGGACTACGATGTCCTTAATCTCGGACTGTGGGGTCCCTTTTAAACCCACGGACTACGATGTCCTTAACCTCGGACTGTGGGGTCCCTTTAAACCCACGGACTACGATGTCCTTAACCTCGGACTGTGGGGTCCCTTTAAACCCCCGGACTACGATGTCCTTAACCTCGGACTATGGGGTCCCTTTTAAACCCACGGACTACGATGTCCTTAATCTCGGACTGTGGGGTCCCTTTAAACCCACGGACTACGATGTCCTTAACCTCGGACTGTGGGGTCCCTTTAAACCCACGGACTACGATGTCCTTAACCTCGGACTGTGGGGTCCCTTTAAACCCACGGACTACGATGTCCTTAACCTCGGACTGTGGGGTCCCTTTAAACCCACGGACTATGATGTCCTTAACCTTGGACCACCATGTCCTTAAACTGGTATTGGACCACCATGTCCTTAAACTGGTAATCGACCGCAATGTCCCTACACTAAACAATAGACCCAAATGCTTTTTTGTTGGATGTAAACGATCCCGTTAAGTTGATCTTAGTCTGAAATGAAACTAACGTATCCTTAACAAACGTTTAAGTTGATCTTAGTCTCAAATGAGACTAACGTATCCTTAAACCCAACCCCCAAACCCAAATCTAAGAAAATATGGATTTGGACTAATCCACGTCCTACAGGCGATAGCATAAATTAGTCTCTGTATACAATCCACGGGCAACCAAAAACAAAGCAAACACACACGACACGAAGTGACCATCTGGAGAAGGAGAAAGTGGTTACCGTGATGCGGTAGCGTAATTAACTGCAGGGGCTTGCGCCTGCAGGGAAGAGCGTCCCCACAATCAAAAACCCCTCAACGAGGGGGAATCTGACGAAGTCTGCTACATCGGCCGCATCCATTTAAACCTTCGATACATGGTGCCATAAATCAACTTGGTATCTTCGGAGAGATGGACGGATAGCACCAATTAGCACCTGCCCTCGGAATTCAGGCCCCGACGCCCCAACGTCCCGGTCGCGTCTTTCGACGGAGAACAGATTCTGGCACGCCCGGTGGGACCTTTTTCTCTTTCCACTCTACATTTCGTGTGTCGTGTTCGCGAACGAATCGCGGTTTGATATGGTTGCTCCTGGATTCGAGGTACTAAGATTTGGTGTCTTGCTCCGTGCAGAAAACCGAAGATCAATGGCTTTAAGCTGCACCAACTGCAACTGCAACTCCCGTTCCGCCCCATCTGGGGGTGTAACCTATGGCCCCCAAGCGGCCTCCCTTTTCACAATGCCGGTAGAGCAGGTAACGCAGGATACCACCAGGTTGTTCTTCGGGACCATGCTCCCACCAGTGAGCGTTAACATCCCGCTGCCACAAGAAGCGCAGAAGAAGTCAGTCTTTGATCGACTCACCACCACCACGGCCCATCTCAACGGGTCATCCAATGCCAAGCCGACAGCATCAGTCTTCGATAGGCTAAGCCCGAACTCCAATGGGCCCGTCAAGAAGCCCACGATACCTAAAGCGGCCATCCCAAAACGGATAGCCATTCCTGCTCTCGAGGTCACCAAAGAAGCTTCTCCCGTCAAAGGATCAGTCTTTACAAGGCTGGCCACTCTGGCTCCCGCTCCTGCCCAAAGGTCTGTCTTTGACAGATTGGATATTGTTTCTTAACGGACATCGGTCTTCAAGAGGCTGACACCGGCGACAACCCTCCTCCAAGACAGGGGGCATGATGAAGTCATCCCCATAGCCGAACCAACACCATCCGCACGACATGCTCGCCGTCTTCACTGGCGTCGAGTAAGGAAGGCTGGGGGCAGCTCTCCGTCTGGGTTAACTCCACCAGCTCCAACGGTGGAAATCGATGCCGCTGTTCCAACCGGGAACAGCTTTAAACTGCTTAACAAGGTGCGCAGGAACTCTCCAACTGCCACGCTGAAGAGATCTCCTCTACCTATGGCGATTACTATGAAGGTGAAGCTAGAGAAGCCCCCTCAGCGGCTGTCCTCTAAAATTTACAAAGCCTGGCGACAGGTCCAGGAATCAGTGATCGACCAGGACTACTCTTTCCGATCAAAGAAGCTTAAATCTCGACAAGGAGAAAACCATCCTGTTAAGCCACAAAAGGCGACAGCCGTTTGGGTGCCAGCTGCAACGGCCCCCTCGACTTCAAGTGCTCACAAGAGAAGGAGGCCAGAGAAAACCCCCGTGAATGCGGCAAACCATAAGGACGTTAAATATAAATGCCCCAAGTCCAGGGGCATGGTAATACATACCGTTTATATGGCTTCAGGAAAAGAGGAAAGCCGTGCTTCCACGGGTCATCGACCACTTACCCGATCGATAACCAAGGCTTAGGAACAACAGCAGCAGAAACTTCAGGAGATGCTAAATGCAATGGCCGCACTCACTGGGCCAAAGGAAAATTCAGAGACCTCGGAGAAACGTCAGGAACAAGAGACTGATGCTGATTTCCTCCGAAGAATGCTCGAGAGGAAAGAAAAAGAGGCCGCGGAACAAGCGGCCAACATAAAACGAATGGCTCTCTTGTTCCAAGATATGGCTGGAATGATGTTACAGCCGGAATCTCCAGCTGAAGACCCCCCGATTATCATTGAAGACGACAGCGGGGAGACATCGAACCCTCCTCCGACTCTTTCAGCAGCCAAGGAGGCCAAAGCCTCTCTGGATGATTACATTGCTCAGCAAATACGAGCTCACCAGGCGAATGAAGCGGCTGGGCAGATCGTTAAAACTGGACGACCCTATCCGGGTTGGTACGATCAAATAAGGTACCCTCCGGGATATACGATCCCTAAATTCCATGTATATAAAGGGACGGGAAACCCGCATCAACACGTCGCTCAATTCAGAGCCCTGTGCGGCAACACTGGAGGTGATAACAAACTTCTACTCCGCCAGTTTGTTGGCAGCTTGTCGGAAACGGCGTTCGAGTGGTATTCTGAACTTCCAAATGACTCTATCAAGACATTTGCGGAGATGGAGCTGCTGTTTACACAAAGATTCGCAAGCGCTAGCGAGCGTACTCCGATTACCGCACTGATTAACGCCAGGGTAAAGCCAGGCGAAACATGGGTGCAATATGCAATACGGTGGCGAAATTTATGGTCAAAATGTGAGCAGCGCATTGAGGAAGCACCTGCGGTGGGCATGTTCGTGGGCACTCTTGATCCGCAGGCGACCATCTCCCCGTTCATGATGTTTTTCAAGCCGACTACTTTCCAGACCTTGATTGACAAGCTAGCCCAAATGGACCAGATGGGTCATAGACCATCTTCCTCGAAAACAGAGCCTCGAAATGAAAAGGGAAAGGGGAAAGCGACCTTCGTCGCCAATACTCAACAGCAACCCAGTGGTCCAAGACCAGTTTATCGCCAAAATGATAGAACACGATCTCTTGGAGATAAAATGAGACGCCCTTACTCGTTCTCTCGGGACAAGACGAAAAGGTTATTCGAGCTGGCACTACGCAACAGGCTCATCACTCTGCCGGAGCCAAGACGCCCAACGCAACCAGGCGACATTAACAATCCTAACTACTGCCCTTATCATCGAATGTTGGGTCATCCGATCGAAGATTGTTACATCTTGAAAAGTTGGATAGAAGATCAGTACCAACATGGCAAGTTCGTATTATCCGAAAACTGGAAAGTGAACCCATCCCAGCCGCACGCTCTCAAAAAGGCGGACACACCGGGGGCATCATGCTCTTTTATAGAGGAAGCTCCATGGGAGGTCGTTCTTTCAGCCAAGACTAAAAGAATGTTGAGGGATCTCCAAACATGCCCGGCGATCAGGTGGAAAAATCCACTGGAACCTGAAGTCATCGAGGGAATGCTGAAGCCACGCCCGACTCCAAAGATTGGCGGTGATAGTCAAAGCGCTTACACCCAGCCGTCAAAGGCTTCAAAAAAGAAGAAAACCAAGAAGCCCGTGAAACCTGATGATAAACGCACGAACCTGCAAAAGCGGATTGACACGCTGGAAGAATATAATCAAAAGGCGCGGACCCCAGTCACACTCCAAGAATTTCTCAGCCACGTTCTTGAGGACGGAGATGATGACAATGGAGAAGACTCGTCGGATGAGCCTGAAGATTATGTGGCAAGCTGCCATGTGATCTCGCACTCGTCAATAGACGAGGGAGAAGCTCCTTACGCAGAAAAACTAGGGGCAGATCCTGAGCCGGAACTTCCAGGACCATTAGACGAAATGATTGATGCGTTCCTGAACGAAGCCCGTCTTAAAAGCAAAGCTGATCGAGAGCGTGAGATGGCCATATTTGAAAAGGCCAAACGCCGGCGACTGGACGAGAGGGTTGAAACACTCCTACCAGATCAAAGTACATCCGCCGCAAATAAAAGCAGGATCAAGACAAGGAAACGATTCGCTAGAGCCCTATCAAAGGGAATGAAGTTGCCCTCTTTCAGAGGAAATTCTCCTGGAGATATTCATCTTGATGAAGCGGACGCACATCCTAACTTCTGCTTATACCATCAGAGAATTACACATCCTACCGAAGAGTGCGCGGCCTTTAAAAACTGGTGGCAGGGGTATGTTGCCCACCAACAACACGTTCAACAAGTGAAGTGCAAGGCTCGTCGGGAACAGAAAATTATGACAAATGAGCATATGAAAACTGCAGGCAACTGTCACATAGTCGATGCCAGCGGATCATAAGTTCTCACCTTCGGGAGCGATTCTGATAAAGAAATAGCCCTTGGCCCACTCTTCAAAGAATCCACCTCCGAGGCGAAAGAAATAAAGATATGTGAGAACATTCAGCTGCGCAATCGTACGCTGCCTGAAAAGAATCTTGGGTCCACGAACGGTGGGTCGAATAGAAAAGATAAGGGAAAAGAAAAAGTCCCTGAGGACATCGCCTTAGATGATCAAGTCGTCAAGGAGCTGACAGCCAAGGACCCGCCCAAGAAAAGTAAGGTGGATTACAACGTTCTGGCACACCTGAGGAAGATACCCTCGCAGCTCAGCATTCTCGACGCCTTCTGCTATCAAAAAAAGCGAGAGATTCTCTGATCAAAGCGTTACAAGAGCCCGAACAGTTCCAAGCTTTCCTCGCCGAAGAAAAGATGAAGGACGAACTGGAAGAAGTGCACACTGCTGACATCACTTTCGGCGATGAAGATCTTTTCCTCGGGACATGTGAGCATAACCGTCCTCTTTACGTCTCCGGATACTGTCATGAAATCAAGATAGGCAAAATCCTGGTTGACAATGGGTCCTCCGTTAACCTCCTCAATGTAAGAGTGTTGAAGGAAATTTGCATGAGCGTTCAACACCTCGCTCGGGATAAGATCACTATCTCCGGGTTTAACTCCCAGTCATCACGGACGCTCGGGTCTGTGATACTGATGCTACGCTTTGGGCTGCTCATCACGGACATCAAGTTTCACGTCATTGACGCTAAGACCTGCTATAACGCTTTGCTCGGCCGGCTTTGGTTACACGAGTACAACATTATCCCTTCTACACAACATCAGTGTATGAAGTACTTCAAAGATGGTCTCGAGTACACTGTGACGGGGGAACTAAACGCATTCTCCGTGAACGAAGTCCGTGAATAAGAGGATGCCATGTACTTCCTGCCAGATTTTGAAGACACGGAAAGATGTCGCAAACCGAAGAACAAGCAAAAAGCTATCACTACCATTCCGGTCTTCGGGAGTGATACCGAGGAGGAGGAAGAAATAATTTATTCAGGGCCGCCCCAACGCAACAAGCCGGGACCGTCCACCCCTATTCTGGTCTTCGGCAGCGACTCGGAAGATGAGGTCAATGCCGTATTTTCTGCTCGGCTATCGATATAAGCTTTCGCTGATGAAGACCAAAGTTTGCAAGTTGCCATGGTTCCGCAAGAGCATTACAAAGAGCTCGATGCACTTGAAACTTATAGTGTGCAAGAACTGCAGACATTATATGTCCCTCCCAGGCGAAAGGGTGAAAAGGCCATCCTATTCTACCGATCCGGGAAAACTAAAGTGGAGAAAGAAATTTAGCATGGTGCAGATTCTACACTTTACAAACTCCAGCCCATCCGTTTGCCCAGATACTACACAGACGGATTAAAAAGACTGTTGAGGCGCCAAGGCGTACCCCTTAAACAGACTGCTCGACAAGCACAGTTCTATAACAGGATTTGGAGTGTCCTCGAAACTCAATGAAAGTTGCCCAACGGGAGAATGGAAACGATCGGACTTGGATATGTTCAATCCCAGAAACGGGAGTGATTTCGCGGCTGCTACGTCATACATGACTTCGATGAAGAAGAAGATGCTCTGTGGGAAGATGCTAACCCTGAACCAGAACAAGGTCTCGCCATGAAAGTGTCAAGTTCGTCGTTCGAAGAACAAATGGACAAGCTTATAAGGGCAGCGGGTCAAAAGGTTCGGGACGACCATAATCGCGAAATGGCCATCTATGAGAAAGCCAGAACGCAGCGCCTCCTTCAGCAAGCTACAGAGAATGACGATGCCCTTCGTCGCCAACCTGTCATAGAAAAGACCCGGCGCAGAGGCAAAAATAAACCAAAGAACGGAAAAAACGTTCGACAGCTGCAAAGCGGGTCCAAGAAGCCACGCGATCAAGAATCGAGCAGCCGGGATCCATCTCATGTAAAGAAGATGGGTCGGGAGTATTCTTTTCTCCAAGACAAGATAAGGAAGATATTCGATCTTGTCATGAAATATCAAATGATGACACTCCCGGAATCCAAGCACCCCGAGCAAGCAGGCGAGGTCTCTCACCCGGACTATTGCTCCTATCACCGAGCGATAGGACATCCTCTCGAAGACTGCTTCACCTTCAAGAACTGGGTCGAAGACCAATATCAACAAGGCAGGTTCGCTCTATCCGACAGTTGGAGGGTAAGTCCGCTACAGAAGCATGTACCGCAAACCACATGTACAGCAAGAGTAGAACCAGATCAATATCGGTCTTGGAAGCGATCTCGCACCTGTCACGTGATAATGCTGTCAGAAGAAGAACCCGAGAATATGGATGACCTTTCTTGGTGCTTCAAAAACGATGAAGATGAGTTAATCTCAGAATTTCCATCGGCGCTAAAAGAGCTGGAAGATGGGATACATACTACTGCAGATAACCTCAAGAAAATCGACTTGGGAATGGAAAACGACCCACGACCGACGTTCGTCAGTGAGCCGTTGTTTGAAGAAAAAGTGGCTACGCTCAAAGACGTGCTCATGCAGTATAAAGATTGCTTCGCATGGAACTATTTCGAAATGCCGGGACTAGATCCAGAGATTGCTATGCACAAATTGGCGATATCTCCAGACATCAAGCCAGTCAAACAAGCGCCGAGACGAATGAGGCTCGAGCTTAAGATGAGTATCAATGCTGAGGTCAAGAAGCTAATCGACTCCGGCTTTATCCAAGAGATTCAGTACCCTGATTGGATCGCCAACATCGTCCCAGTGATGAAGAAAAATGGGACGGTTCGCATATGCGTGGACTTTCGGCATCTCAACAAAGCTTGCCCAAAGGACGACTTTCCAGTACTGGTCACCGAGCTGATGATCGACAATACGTCCACCCACGAAGTCTTCTCCTTCATGGACGGCTCATCAGGATACAATCAGATAAAGATGCATCCCGAGGATCAGAAGCATACTGCTTTCCGAACCCCTTTGGGCATATTCTGCTATAAGGTGATGCCTTTCGGTCTAAAGAATGCCGGTGCCACCTATCAGAGGGCCATGACGAAGAATTTCGATGACCTCATACATGAAATCGTCGAATGCAATATTGACGACCTTGTAGTTAAAAGCAAATCATACGAGGAACATCTAGAACATCTGAAGATCGTATTTCAACGCCTTCAGAAATACAACTTGAAGATGAACCCTTTCAAATGCGCATTCGGACTTTCCTCGGGCAAGTTTCTAGGATTCGTCGTCCGACACCGAGGCATCGAGGTAGACCCGTCAAAGATCAAGACGATCATGGAAATACCTCCACCAAGAACTCTCAAGCAACTGCGGTCTCTCCAAGGGAAGCGTGCGTATATCCGGCGATTCATAGCCAATCTCTCCGGTAAATGCCGTCCTTATAGTCACCTAATGAAGAAGGGGGCCCTTTTCATCTGGGATCGCAAATGCCAAAGCGCACTGGACGAAATCAAGCAATACCTACAGAATTTGCCAGTACTGGCCGCTCCCGTTAAAGGAAAACCTCTCGTCCTGTACACAACAGTCCTCGAAGGTTCTTTAGACGCGCTGTGGGCGTAAGAAAACGACCAAGGGAAAGAGAGAGCTCTCTACTACTTGAGTCGAGTTCTACTGGGGGCAGAAAGCAGTTACTCCCCCATCAAAAAACACTGCTTGGCGTTGATCTTCGCGATAACGAAGCTCAGACACTACGCGTTGGCACATGAGGCCCATCTCATATCGAAGGTGGATCCTCTGAAATATTTGATGTCAAAAGCTATATTAATGGGGCAACTCGCTAAATGGGCCCTCCTCTTGATGGAGTTCTCGATAACTTATCGTCCCCTCAAGGCAGTGAAAGGTCAAGTCATCGCTGACTTCCTCGCCGAGCATCCGATACCTGCCGATTCTCCTTTGAACTGCGAATTGCCAGATGAACACGCGTTTGACACAATTGACGGGGAGAAAAGAGGGAGTGATACCCGATGGGAACTTTACTTCGACGGAGTGTCTTCCATGAAGAAACGCAAACAAAGCACCCCCATAATAAAATCATGGGTAGGCCTCATCTTCGTGACTCCATAAGGAGGGATAATGCTCTTCGCCTTCTCCTTAACAGAGCCAAGAACGAACAATGAAGCCGAGTAAGAAGCTTTGATAGCAGGTCTTGAGATCGCTGTCGACATGGGAATCGAAAGCCTCCTTATATACGGAGACTCCCAACTGGTCGTTAGTCAAGTAAACGGCGATTACCAAACGTGCAAACCAGAATTGGTAAAGTACGGTGAGAGAGTGCAGCAGTTGCTGACTCAAGTTCCCTCCTACATTCTGGAAAGCATACCGCGAGCGGAGAATAGCAAGGCGAATGCATTAGGCAAGCTCGCTAAAGAACTGGCCGACGAAGACCTCGATGACGTGAGGATCATTGTGCAAAGCCGTCGAGTTCTTGCACCGGCAAAAATATCTCCGGAGTCGTCCGAAGAGAAGGGAGCTACCGAGCAAACGGCCCTACAAATAAAAGACCCGGAAAAGGCTATGGATTGGAGGGAAGTCTTTATAGACTACTTCAAATCCCGTCGAACACCTGAAGATGCATCCTCGAGACATCGGCTCATGAAACGAGCTCTTTCTTTTGTATTCGTCAATGATACTCTGTATAAGAGGTCATTTGACTCTTTATGGCTAAGATGCCTGGGACCTGAAGAGGCAAGGAGAGTCGTCCAAGAAACTCACGACGGACTCTGCGGTTCTCACCAAGCCGGGCCGAAGATGAAACTGAAGATCAAAAGGATGGGTTACTATTGGCCCACGATGATTCAAGACTGCCTTGAATACGCGAAGCAGTGCCACTCGTGCCAAATTCACGGGGATATTATCCATCAGCATCCAAATCCACTGCATCCAACGGTGGCTAGCTGGTCGTTTGAAATGTGGGGAACTGACATAGTCGGCCCTATCGAACCAGCATCGTCCAGAGGGCATCGGTTCATATTGGCAACAACCGATTACTTCTCCAAGTGGGCAGAAGCAGTACCACTAAGAGAAGTGAAGACGGAGAATATCCTCCATTTCTTCAAGACACACGTAATTTATCGGTTCGGCACTCCGCGACGGATTATCTCCGATAACGGGCCAGCTTATAGAAGCCACAAGATCAGCCGTTTCGCACAACAACATAACATAGAATGGAGATTCTCTTCGGTCTATAATCCCCGAGCCAATGGTCTAGCTGATACTTTTAACAAGACCTTGACGAAAATCGTGAAAAAGACGGTGTCTCGAAATAAAAGGGACTGGCATGAGAGACTGCATGAAGCTCTTTGGGCGTATCAAACTACGTTCAAAACAGCCACAAACGCAACGCCGTATGCATTGGTGTTCGGCACAGAAGCGGTGCTCCCCCTCGAGATAGAGTTACCCTCTCTACGAGTGGATGTTCGCTACGAGCTAACAGACGAAGAAAATGCTCACCTTCGGCTTGAGGAGCTCGACGCCCTTGACGAAACCCGTCTCATGGCGCAACAAAATCTGGAGGCTTATAAAGCGAAGATGACGCGCTCATATGAGAGACTGACTAGGCCGAGGACATTCCGCCAAGGCGAACTCGTGTTAGTGGTCAAAAGACCTATGATCCCCAATCATGCCAAACGGGGAAAATTCGAACCGAACTATGAAGGCCCGTACATCATAGACAAGGTCTACCAAGGTGGAGCCTATTTACTCATGGATATGCATGGCGAAAGACCCTTCAGGCCAATAAACGGTCGCTTCCTAAAAAAATACTACGCCTGACGAGTCACGGCCTAAGTAACGATAGATGACGACGCCTATGTCCGCTCGCTATCTTCCTAAGCCTAAACTCTGTAAGTAGTAGCCGGCTTTCAGACCGAAACGTCGTTAAACAAACGATGGACCACTATGTCCTAAAACTGGCTATTGACCGAGATGTCAATAAACTAATACGGACCACAGCATCCCAAGGCTGACATAAAAAAATGATAAAAAAGAAAGAAAAAAGAAAACGGTATGTCCATAAGCAAAATGGACACGGATGAAAACCCGAGAGGGCTCCGTGAGTAAAAACAGCAGGGCTACCGGCGAGTTTTGTGAAAACCTGAAAGGGCGCAAGCTCGTTTAAAGACGCTTGCAGGGTCCTCTCGATCCTGTAAGGAGAAACTACCTATGTGAGATCCTTACTACTCACAAGGGAGCAACACACTTAGGGATCCCCACGATTCCTAAGGAGAAATTACACTTGCGAGATCCTCACGACTCGTAAGTAGAACCCTCCTTTGAGACCCTCACGGCTCATAGGATTCAAAAGCCTTAAGCTACAGGGATCTGAACCTGTTCTTAAGCCATCACAACCTCCAATGCTGCCCTACAAGCGGTTCAGTATTGATCCTTGTATACAATCCACGGGCGCGAATAAACATTTCCCTAACAAAGTCTCACCCACGACTGGGGATATGTTTACACAGTGGACAACCCTTGTAAGTTCTCTCGACTTATAAGGAGAAAATACTTTTGTACGATCTTTACGACTTATAAGAGAACACACACTTGGGAATCCTCACAATTCTTAAGGAGAAAACGCACCTACGAGATCCTCACGACTTGTAGGGAGAAATACCTTTATGGAACCCTTACGGCTCATGAAGTCAAAAGCCTTAGTCGACAGGATCCTAACCCTGTTTACTAAGCCACCTTTGTTCGACATCGACAGAGGCAAATGATGATTCGCTCCTGGCAATATCCCAGTTGTAGCGATACTGATGCCTAAATCGGTATCAATTCCCAAGCTTAAGGCAAAGCAGATGCATACAAAAATATCCGAAATGATTGGGCAACTCGCAATAAAAAAACCAACGAGTAAAAAAAATATATAGCCGAAATGATTGGGCACCGCGAAAAATAGCCGAAATGATTGGGCAATCATGACTTTCGCGATATAAAAGCTGAAATGATAGAGCATCGCGGAAAAGAAAAATATATAAAATGAAATTTTTTGCCCTACAGGTGAAATCACATCGATCCCTGTATACAATCCAGGGGCACAAACAAAGGGGGAACCATACCTTCCCACCAGGCTTCATCGTAACGGAGCCAAATCTCGACGGTTCACGGACAGCCTAGAGATCATCAACAGCGTTCTTCCTCATTCCAGCAGGATTCAGACGCTACAATCAACCTTAGAGCCATGGCAGAGTCCCTGTTCCAAATCTCGACGGTTCACAGACAGCCTAGAGACCACATCGACATTCATCTCATTACAACAGACGCAATGTCATCCACATGACCCCGTCTCGGGAATACGTCATCCAAATGACCCCGTCGCGGAAATACGTCATCCAAATGACCCCATCACGGAAATACGTCATCCAAATGATCCCATCGTGGAAATACGTCATCCACATGACCCCGTCGCGGAAACACGTCATCCACATGACCCCGTCGCAGAAACACGTCATCCACATGACCCCGGCACGGAAGTACGTCATCCACATGACCCCGTCGCGGAAATACGTCATCCAAATGACCCCGTCTCGGAAATACGTCATCCACATGACCCCGTCGCGGAAATACGTTATCCACATGACCCCGTCGCGGAAATACGTCATCCATCCAGATGACCCCTTCTCGGAAATACGTCATCCACATGACCCCGTCGCGGAAATACGTCATCCACATGACCTCGTCGCGGAAGTACGTCTACGTCATTCACATGACCCCGTCGCGGAAATACGTCATCCAAATGACCCCGTCGCGGAAACACGTCATCCACATGACCCCGTCTTGGAAATACGTCATCCAAATGACCCCGTCGCGGAAGTACGTCATCCATATGACCTAGTCGCAGAAATACGTCATCCACATGACCTCATCTCGGAAATACGTCATCCACACGACCCCACCGCGGAAATACGTCATCCACATGACCCCGCCGCGGAAATACGTCATCCACATGACCCCGCCGTGAAAGTACGTCATCCACATGACCCCGCCGCGGAAATACTTCACCCACATGACCCCGCCGCGGAAATACGTCATCCACATAACCCCGCCGCGGAAGTACGTCATCCACATGACCCCGTCGTGGAAGTACGTCATCCACATGACCCCGTCGCGGAAACACGTCATCCAAATGACCCCGTCGCAAACACGTCATCTACATTGTCATCCATATGACCCCGTCGCGGAAACACGTCATCCACATGACCCCGTCGCGGAAATACGCCATCCAAATGACCCCGTCTCGGAAGTACGTCATCCAAATGACCCCGTCGCGGAAGTACGTCATCCACATGACCCCGTCGTGGAAATACGTCATCCACATGATCCCGTCACGGAAATACGTAATCCAAATGACCCCGTCTTGGAAACACGTCATCCAATGACCCCATGGAACACGGCCAAATTTAACCTTGACCCCGTGGGAAACGCCCGGAGCAACTTCTGACTCCGTGAAATGCGGATAATGTCAACCTCATTAATCACTTACGAGTCCTTTCGACTCGTGAGGAAGAAAATTCTCTTGTGAGATCCTTACGAACACACTTAAGAATCCTCACGATTCCAAAGGAGAAAATACATCTACGAGATTCTCTTGACTCGTAGGGGGAAAAAATCTTTATGAGACCCTTACGGCTCATAAAGTTGAAAAGTCTTAGGCAGCAGCTCTGAACCTGTTTTCTAAGCCATCACTTCTTATCTCGATTCAGGGAAATCAGCGTCCTCGGCGAGAACCTCTCGATTCGTTTTGACCCGCAAGGAAATCAGTGTCTTTGCGAGAATTTCTCGATTCGTCTCAACTTGCAGGGAAATTAGTGTCCC
Source organism: Agapanthus africanus (assembly GCA_030015575.1). Classification (NCBI taxonomy): domain Eukaryota; kingdom Viridiplantae; phylum Streptophyta; class Magnoliopsida; order Asparagales; family Amaryllidaceae; genus Agapanthus; species Agapanthus africanus. The sequence goes on along the minus strand of CM057347.1, from coordinate 525,921,422 downwards.
TACGCATAAAGAAAATTCTCTTGTGGGATCCTTACGATTCTCAAGAGAAAACGCATTTAGGAATCCTCATGATTCCTAAGGAGAAAATACACCTACGAGATCATCTCGACTCGTAGGGAGAAAAGTCTTTATAAGACCCTCACGGCGCATAAAGTTAAAAAGCCTTAGGCAGAAGATCTGAATCTGCTTCCTAAGTCATCGCTACCCCTCGAAGAATTCAAGACGGAATGCTCTCTATCATTTACGGGCTACGCTTACTAAGGTGACATGCTGGCAACAGAGAAAAAGAGAAGAAAGCGACAGTAAGGAGAAAATTTGACGCACATTCAGTTAAGCGTTCAAAGCATACCCATTCATACATGTGAAAAAGATTTAGTGCATAAAATAAACTGTAACACCCGAGCCCAATGCTACTATTTTCAGTTACTGTTTGAGCATAATGTAGTACTCATTTCATTTAACTTGCTTATTTGTTGCTTACTGTAAAATTTACCCGGCAAAGTCATTTCTATATATAGCAAATTTTGGCATCTAAAATAAAATTGAAAATATTCATCTTGGCCTACTTGACACCCCTAGCCTCGTGGTAGCGTCCATGAATTGTGTTCTCGTCCCGTTCAGTGAAACGGGCGAGTTTGGACGGCTACGCGCGCGTACATGTGTCCGTTTTGGGGGTATGCTTTTTAATCATAAAACACTTAATTTTAAAATTTGGATCCCGCTTAAAATCCTATTATTTCAATTTCAAATTTTTGGACTCGACCCGGGCGCGATTTGGAAATATTTTATTTGGCGCCAAAATCCCAAATTTTAATATTATTAAAACCATCGCATATATTTTTCTAACTAACCCGATATCTTACTGTTCATTACCTATCTTTTAAATCTTTAAATTAACCTATATATATATCCTACTGTTCCTTAAAATGTTTTGAATCTTTAATTAATATTTATCCCTAACTAACAATTCCCCTTTAGCCAATCGCGTTCCTTTTAATTCCGTGGGCCTCCACCTGCAGCTCTCTCTCTCTCTCTCCACTTTTTCTCTCTCTCTCTCTCATATATTCTCCCGTACTTCTCTTTATCATTCTTTCTCTTCTTGCTTCATGTCTCGTTTCTCTTTTTTTTTAACTGTTCTTTTATTGCCGGAATTCCGTCGTGCCGGTGACGCTTCTCGACGTTCCAGCGAGGTACCCCGAACCGTGTGGTTCCTTTGTTCGTCGTTTGGGTTCATTCCGTGAACCGTGCGCCCGTCGCGAGTTTTCCCCGCCGACGGTTAACGTTCCGTTTTCCCGATTCGCGACCCATCGAGGCAAGTTAATCTTGCTATATGCTATATAATTCATTTTATACCTATTTAAATAAATACCATATATATAGTTTAAATCTAGTGCCCCATGTTTAATTTTATAACGTTTCGATGTTCCGTTTGCATCCGTTTATATCATATTAAATCTAGATCATGAAAACTTATCTTGTGACATACTAGATTACATTATACTGCAACCATATCATTTAAAATATATATCGTCGTAATATTTATTATTATTATCTTTAATTAGTTTATAATCTTCATTTTATAATGTTATACATTTGAAAATCTTATAGTTTACACATGAAAAGTCGTTGAAAAATCGGATATGACAAATCTGAAATTTACTATACACCTTATCTTATAAAATTCATTATAAATCATAGAAAAATCATTAGTATACGTTCTTTAGTTCGTTACGAAGCTAACTCAGAATACTATAACTCTATGAAATATTTACTTGCAAAATAAATTGTTTAAATAAAGTAAAATGAAAATGAAAATATCTCCAAACTGCTGTCCAGGGAAATTCCAGCAGCAAACTTTCAATTTCGAATGTTCATAACTTTTTGTAGGGACAACCTGAGATGCTTATACTTATAAAATTGAAAACCTTATTGAATTATCTTTGTTTTGGTATAAGACACGTCCCTTTTGGAGAACGTTTGTTATTTTTAAGCTATTTTACAAATTAGGGTGACGCTGAATTTCTGAACGGAACCTTCTTGTGCATGGTTAATCAATACCACTTTTATAGTTATTAATCGCTTTGAATATGCTATCCATATTAGTATTATTATATCAATATTTATATCACATATTGCTTAGTTGTACATCCCATATTACCATTTTATGGTTTTATAACGTTTCGGATACCCGTTTGCATCCATCGCATTTAAGATACATATAATTGCATCCATAGATCACATTACTATATAATAATGTGATATTAACACTCCATGTTTAATAAATTGCATCCTAATTACTATTGAAACTATAAATGTAACCCTAATCGATAACTGTGCATCCATATTCTTGAAATTATATCTATTTGCATATCATATTACATGTTCCAGTTTATTGTTCTGATAGTACTCATGCTTGTTTATTTATACACATGCTTATGTTAGTTTGATTATGAGCACCCACATGACATCTTGTGCTTCCTGACATGACCTGTTACACTTCCTACTTGACATAATATGGTACCGTACACTGCTTGACTTGACCTGATATACCATAACCTGACCCGTTACCTGATCCTGTGTCTAATGCCAACAAACCTGACATGTAGTCCTCATGGACCGTTCCTGTTGTCTATCCAGACAAACCTGTTTACCTGATCCTGTGTTGGCATTAGTTTCTTGATTTCGGAATACCTGACTTGACATACACATATAACTTGGGGGTATGGGGAAATCAAAGGTGAAACCTGACTTGTAACTCTGCAGTTCACTACCTGTTCTGAGTGTACACATTCCTGTTTTGTGCCTAGCGGCATGTCTCGGCTTCGGCCGAGAATATTGTGGCCGTGGTCCCGGGTATGTACGGGATACTATCGAGTGTACACATTCCTGTTTTGTGCCTAGCGGCATGTCTCGGCTGCAGCCGAGAATATTGTGGCCGTGGTCCCGGGTATGTACGGGATACTATTGAGTTACATCGGTGATTCATCAATTGATTTCAAAGACTTTAGAGTAGAAAACCTGATAGAACAGTTTAGTTTACCCACTGCACGCTACCATGTACTGGTATGATTCATATTATTGTTATTCTTGCTATATTCATGTTTATATTACATTGCCTGCTACACTGTTCATATTATATTACTTGATAACATGACGCGCTGACGACTGGGTTTTGCATGGCCCAGATTCCGTACCGCTGTTGCAGTCCGAGCAGGAGTACTTCAGCCAGCAGGCTGAGCTGTGAGTTCAGTAGTAGTTAGTTTTATTTCCTGCATTTATTTCCTGATGTGAGCCCGCATTATGGGACACACTTTTCAGTTATTTGTATTGGATCATTTGCTTCCGCATTTATTTATTATTGACTCCTGTTATTCTGGATTATGGACATGTTTTAGATAGTTTTATCTTGTTCTTGATATCTCTACAGCCGTAATGTGACTGTGGATGGATACTTCCTACCCACAGGTAGCATGGTTGGCTATGTCACGTGCCCAATCTAGCGTACTCTGGGAAGCGGGACGTGACATGGTTCTTTTGGTATCAGAGCCATAGGATAGTCGGGTTGATTCTTTTGTACTTGGGTATTGTACCCAATACACGAATCAGAATACCCGTGTTTAGGAAACATGTCCTGCCACCTTGACCGTTTTACCATTCTTGAATCACATTCTTCCTGATTATATCTTTTACGATGTGCAAACTTCCTTTGCATATCGATTCGAAAACCTGATTCCTTGTTATCTCTAGGACTTAGGCGACTTGGATAGAGTTATGTAATTGTGGCTATGATACCGCGGCATAGTTACAATGCGGTACTCTATTTAAGTATCTTGGAGTTCCAGCCTTGATCTATATTCAAAATCTATCATCATGCTAATGTTGGGTATTTTGAGTTTAGGATTATGGCCGGTAAGAAATTGAAGACATACCAGAGGCGTGTGGACGAAGCCGCCATGCTTGGAGTGATAAGAGGAATGCTGGAGAATCAAAGAAACAGACCGAGCTGATCCAGCAGCAAGCGGACTCATTTCGGGAAGGTTTGCAGATCGTTCAGCAGTCTGTGAACAATGTTGGAGCTAGACCAGTTGACCGAGTAGGGACCGTAGCAGATTTCAGACGGTTGGGTCCGTCTACATTTACTGATTTAAAGGAGCCGTTGCCAGTGGAGCAGTGGCTAGTTGACACAGAGAACTTGCTTTTTGCGGCACAGATTCCAGATGACAAAAAAGTTGTTGTGGTACGCATTCAGCTAGTGGACTACGCCCGAGAATGGTGGCTTGTTGAGGAGACCCGCTTACCCAAGCCGATCAAGTGGGCGGATTTTTCTAAGAGTTTCCTGGAGAAATTCTTCCCGCGGACTGCACAGGAGGAAATGGAAGAGAAGTTCATCGGACTAAAGCAGAAGGGAGCACCCGTAGATGTGCATGTAGCAGAATGGACGAGACTCAGTAGTTTCGCTGGACCTTTAGTTGCCAACGATGCAGACAGGGCACGGAGGTTCATGCGCAGACTAAACGTGGACATCCATAGGCAGATTGTCTCCCTGGGTTTGACCACTTTCTCACAAATACTTGCAGCAGCCAAGTGCAGCAGAGTTTATCTGGGATGAAAGGGAGTTTGCAGCAGACAGCAGTTGCGTTAAGGAAGCAGTTCGGTCGGGCCGGTCGAGTTTAGGGCTAGGCCGACAAACAATATTCTTGCATCAATGGAAGTGATGAAAGTAAAGAGCCGGCTGTTGTTCGTGATTCTATGGACGTGTTTGAAGATATATCGGGTTTACCGCCGAGGAGAGACGTGGAGTTCGTAATTGATCTTATTCCTGGTGCGGCGCCAGTATCTAAAGCGTATTATCCAATGGCGCCAGTAGAGTTGGAAGAAGTAAAGAAACAGGTTGCTGAATTGCTTGAAAAGGGTTGGATTCGAAGCAGTAACTCGTCTTGGGGAGCTCCAGTTCTTCTAGTAAAGAAGAAGGATGGCACAAGAAGGATGTGCATCGACTATCGAGAATTAAACCGGGTGGCTATCAAGAACAAGTACCCGATCCCTCGCATTGGAGATCTTTTTGAGCAGCTTAGTGGCGCGAGGGTATTCTCGAAGTTGGATTTACGATCCGGATATCATCAGGTCCGAGTGAAAACAGAAGATATTTGCAAGACGGCGTTCCGAACTCGGTATGGACATTACGAGTACTTAGTGATGCCCTTCGGAGTAACGAATGCGCCGGCAGTATTCATGGACTTGATGAACCGAATCTTTTCACCGTTCTTGGATCAGTTCATTGTGGTATTCATTGACGATATTCTGGTTTACTCGAAGAGTTTTGAAGAGCATGCTGAGCATTTGAAGATCGCACTGCAGACGTTGAGACAGGAGAAATTGTATGCGAAGATGAGTAAGTGCGAGTTTTGGCTGGAGGAAGTAAGGTTTTTGGGGCATGTTGTGTCTGGCGATGGCATTGTCGTCGATCCAGAAAAGATTGCAGCATTTCGAGATTGGCCTATTCCAAAGAATGTTGCTGAGATAAGAAGTTTCCTTGGATTAACCGGATACTACAGGAGATTTGTAGAGAACTTTGCTCGTCTGGCAAGCCGTTGACCAAGCTTACGCGCAAGGAGGTACCTTTTGTATGGGCGGATAAGTGTGCGTTAGCTTTCGAGACGTTGAAGCAGGAGTTGATAACCGCCCCTATTCTGACCGTGCCAGACAATTCCGGAGGATTGGTGATTCACAGCGACGCATCTGGGAAAGGATTGGGATGTGTTTTGATGCAGCATGGGAAGGTTGTAGCATACGCATCAAGACAGTTGAAGACCCATGAGAAGAATTATCCAACTCATGAATTGGACCTTGCGGCTGTGATTTTCGCTTTGAATATTTGGAGACACTTCCTTTTGGGCGAAAGAGTCGAAGTTTTTACAGATCATAAGAGCTTGAAGTATGTGTTCACACAGAAGGAGCTTAACATGAGGCAGCGTAGATGGTTGGAGCTGATGGCTGACTACGATCTTGATCTTAAGTACCATCCGGGGAAGGTTGATGTTGTGCCGGATGTGCTTAGTCGGTTACCAGTAATTCAGGCGTTAACTACGCAGAAGGAGATCGTCGCAGATTTTCGAAGATTTGACTTGGAGGTTGTGCTACCGCGTTCTACGGGACAGTTGTTGCAGCTGCAAGTACATTCGTCTTTGATCGAGAATATTAAAGCAGCTCAATCGCAGGATCCTAGACTGCAAAATTTTCGAGAGCAGGTTGAAGCCGGGCTACGAACAGATTTATTGATCCACGAAGATGGTTCGTTGAGGTATGGTAGCCGTTTGTGTGTGCCAAAGGGTGATGTTCGTGAAGAGCTTATGAAGGAGGCACACAGTTCAGCTTATTCTGTACATCCAGGAGGCACAAAAATGTACCAAGATATTCGACAGCATTTCTGGTGGGAGGGCATGAAGCGGGAGATTGCTCGCTTTGTGGCGAAGTGCTTGGTGTGTCAGCAAGTTAAGGCCGAACATCAAAGGGTTGCTGGTTTATTGCAACCACTTCCGATTCCTCAGTGGAAGTGGGAACATATAACCATGGATTTCGTGACGGCTTTACCGCGGAGTCCAAAAGGAAACAATGCAGTATGGGTAATTGTTGACCGATTGTCCAAGGCAGCTCACTTTATTCCTTTTCGGGTTGGTCAATCAACAGAGACTTTGGCAGAGCGGTACATGCAGGAGATTGTAAGATTGCATGGAGTACTGGTAAGCATCGTGTCCGATCGGGACACTCGGTTCTTATCACACTTCTGGAGGAGTTTACAGGAAAGTTTGGGGACTCGATTGAAGTTTAGCACAGCTTATCATCCTCAAACTGATGGTCAGTCAGAGAGAACGATCCAAACTCTTGAGGATATGTTGAGAGCATGCATGTTGGACTTCAAGGGATCTTGGGAGGATCATCTACTTTTGGTGGAGTTGTCTTACAACAACAGTTTTCAGGCAACTATTCAGATGGCTCCATTTGAAGCTTTGTATGGTCGTAAATGCCGTTCACCTGTTTGTTGGGACGATGTCGGTGAACGAAGATTATTGGGACCAGATTTGTTTGTGCAGACAGTTGAGAAGGTTAACCCTATCAGAAATCATATGAAGGCAGCACAAGACCGACAGAGGAGTTGGGCAGATACGTCAAGAAGACCTCTAGAGTTCACCATGGGTGATTTGGTATTCTTGAAGATATCACCGACTAGAGGGGTGATTCGTTTTGGAAGTCGAGGAAAGCTTAGTCCTCGATTCGTTGGACCCTTGAGATCGTGGAGCGTGTTGATGAGGTAGCGTATCGTTTGGCGTTACCGCAGTCCTTGGCAAATGTGCACGATGTGTTTCACGTATCTCAACTCCATAAGTATGTTCGAGATGAAACACACGTTTTGGATCATTCGGAGCTAACAGTACGAGAAGACTTGACTTTTGAGGAGCGACCGATTGAAATCGTGGATCGAAGGGAAAAAGTTCTTAAGAACAAGGTTATCCCCCTTGTGCTTGTTTCATGGGGTAATCGCTCGCATGGAGAGTCCACTTGGGAACGAGAAGAAGAAATCCGGCAGAAGTTTTCTCACCTTTTCTTGTAGTTATCTATCTTTGTATTCTTGGAATTTCGAGGACGAAATTCTTTTTGTAGTTGGGTATAATGTAACACCCGAGCCCAATGCTACTATTTTCAGTTACTGTTTGAGTATAATGTGGTACTCATTTCATTTAACTTGCTTGTTTGTTGCTTACTGTAAAATTTACCCGGCAAAGTCATTTCTACATATAACAAATTTTGGCATCTAAAATAAAATTAAAAATATTCATCTTGGCCTACTTGACACCCTTAGCCTCGTGGTAGCGTCCGTGCATTGTGTTCTTGTCCCGTTCAGTGAAACGGGCGAGTTTGGACTACACGCACGTACATGTGTCCGTTTTGGGGGTATGCTTTTTAATCATAAAACACTTAATTTTAAAATTTGGATCTCGCTTAAAATCCTATTATTTCAATTTCAAATTTTTGGACTCGACCCGGACGCGATTTGGAAATATTTTATTTGGCGCCAAAATCCCAAATTTTAATATTATTAAAACCATCGCATATATTTTTCTAACTAACCTGATATCTTACTGTTCATTACCTATCTTTTAAATCTTTAAATTAACCTATATATATATATCCTACTGTTCCTTAAAATGTTTTGAATCTTTAATTAATATTTATCCCTAACTAACGATTCCCCTTTAGCCAATCGTGTTCCTTTTAATTCCGTGGGCCCCCACCTGCAGCTCTCTCTCTCTCTCTCCACTTTTTCTCTCTCTCTCTCATATATTCTCTCGTACTTCTCTTTATCATTCTTTCTCTTCTTGCTTCATGTCTCGTTTCTCTTTTTTTTTAACTGTTCTTTTGTTGCCGGAATTCCGTCGTGCCGGTGACGCTTCTCGACGTTCCAGCGAGGTACCCCAATCCGTGTGGTTCCTTTGTTCGTCGTTTGGGTTCATTCCGTGAACCGTGCGCCCGTCGCGAGTTTTCCCCGCCGACGGTTAACGTTCCGTTTTCCCGATTCGCGACCCATCGAGGCAAGTTAATCTTGCTACATGCTATATAATTCATTTTATACCTATTTAAATAAATACCATACATATAGTTTAAATCTTGTGCCCCATGTTTAATTTTATAACGTTTCGATGTTCCGTTTGCATCCGTTTATATCATATTAAATCTAGATCATGAAAACTTATCTTGTGACATACTAGATTACATTATACTGCAACCATATCATTTAAAATATATATCGTCATAATATTTATTATTATTATCTTTAATTAGTTTATAATCTTCATTTTATAATATTATACATTTGAAAATCTTATAGTTTACACATGAAAAGTCGTTGAAAAATCGGATATGACAAATCTGAAATCTACTGTACAACTTATCTTATAAAATTCATTATAAATCATAAAAAAATCATTAGTATACGTTCTTTAGTTCGTTACGAAGCTAACTCAGAATACTATAACTCTATGAAATATTTACTTGCAAAATAAATTGTTTAAATAACGTAAAATGCAAATGAAAATGTCTCCAAACTGCTGTCCAGGGAAATTCCAGCAGCAAACTTTCAATTTCGAATGTTCATAACTTTTTGTAGGGACAACCTGAGATGCTTATACTTATAAAACTGAAAACCTTATTGAATTATCTTTGTTTTGGTATAAGACACGTCCCTTTTGGAGAACGCTTGTTATTTTTAAGCTATTTTACAAATTAGGGTGACGCTGAATTTCTGAACGAAACCTTCTTGTGCATGGTTAATCAATACCACTTTTATAGTTATTAATCGCTTTGAATATGCTATCCATATTAGTATTATTATATCAATATTTATCTCACATATTGCTTAGTTGTACATCCCATATTACCATTTTATAGTTTTATAACGTTTCGGATACCCGTTTGCATCCATCGCATTTAAGATACATATAATTGCATCCATAGATCACATTACTACATAATAATGTGATATTAACACTCCATGTTTAATAAATTGCATCCTAATTACTATTGAAACTATAAATGTAACCCTAATCGATAACTGTGCATCCATATCCTTGAAATTATATCTATTTGCATATCATATTACATGTTCCAGTTTATTGTTCTGATAGTACTCATGCTTGTTTATTTATACACATGCTTATGTTAGTTTGATTATGAGCACCCACATGACATCTTGTGCTTCCTGACATGACCTGTTACACTTCCTACTTGACATAATATGGTACCGTACACTGCTTGACTTGACCTGATATACCATGACCTGACCCGTTACCTGATCCTGTGTCTAATGCCAACAAACCTGACATGTAGTCCTCATGGACCGTTCCTGTTGTCTATCCAGACAAACCTGTTTACCTGATCCTGTGTTGGCATTAGTTTCTTGATTTCGAAATACCTGACTTGACATACACATATAACTTGGGGGTATGGGAAAATCAAAGGTGAAACCTGACTTGTAACTCGGCAGTTCACTACCTGTTCTGAGTGTACACATTCCTGTTTTGTGCCTAGCGGCATGTCTCGGCTTCGGCCGAGAATATTGTGGCCGTGGTCCCGGGTATGTACGGGATACTATCGAGTGTACACATTCCTGTTTTGTGCCTAGCGGCATGTCTCGGCTGCAGCCGAGAATATTGTGGCCGTGGTCCCGGGTATGTACGGGATACTATTGAGTTACATCGGTGATTCATCAATTGATTTCAAAGACTTTAGAATAGAAAACCTGATAGAACAGTTTAGTTTACCCACTGCACGCTACCATGTACTGGTATGATTCATATTATTGTTATTCTTGCTATATTCATGTTTATATTACATTGCCTGCTACACTGTTCATATTATATTACTTGATGACATGACGCGCTGACGTCTGGGTTTTGCATGGCCCAGATTCCGTACCGCTGTTGCAGTCCGAGCAGGAGTACTTCAGCCAGCAGGCTGAGCTGTGAGTTCAGTAGTAGTTAGTTTTATTTCCTGCATTTATTTCCTGATGTGAGCCCGCATTATGGGACACACTTTTCAGTTATTTGTATTGGATCATTTGCTTCCGCATTCATTTATTATTGACTCCTGTTATTCTGGATTATGGACATGTTTTAGATAGTTTTATCTTGTTCTTGATATCTCTACAGCCGTAATGTGACTGTGGATGGATACTTCCTACCCACAGGTAGCATGGTTGGCTATGTCACGTGCCCAATCTAGCGTACTCTGGGAAGCGGGGTGTGACATAAACACACGGAAATGAGGAATTTGCTATTCATACTTCAAAATGTTCTTACAACAATGAAGGAAGTAAACAAAAACATCATCAAAATGATTACAATGGCAAGACATCAAATTCAGGACACGGATTGAGGAATTCAAAGGTAAGACCATCCAAAAAAATTCGAGCCTCTCGGACCATCTTCGTGTGCATCCTTTCACGATCACAAGCATCAGGATCCTCACTGATGTCCTCCGCCCTTCGATAGGCAGCAAGTATCGCCGCCTGCTGAAAAGCTTGATGCAGGATATCGACAAGGTTGTCTCGCCTTTTCTTTGAGATTAGGCCCATCAGATACACCGAGTGCACCTTATCTTCGGCGTCGTCCAATGCCTTAAACGGCATGCCTAGACAGAATAAGGGAAGCGCTTCCCAGATCGCTTTCACGATAAGCTTCAAGAGAGAGGAACAACGAGGAAGCAGTCGACCGTTGTATGCATTAAAACGACCCATAATTTCAGCACACTGGGCGTTTGTGAATTCTTGGTTTTGGGAACGGCCGAGTGCGCGAATGTCCCCGTAAGAAATAATCTTGTCGAGATCATACATGTGAGCGTCCATTACGTCTAAAAAAAAGGAAATCAGCAGGAGTTTGTGGACGGACTGATTAAGAGAATCCTTATTAAAAATAGACACAGGGATTTGAACGACACTTGATATCCCCATCGGGAAAACAAGTTCTGGTTATGACACCTAACAAATTTAAATTTATGTGAATAAAAGAGAAATCCTAAAGAAAGATTCTCACTTAATGAGGGACTCCTCGGGTCTAGGAGTTAAACTCCTTGAGAGCAATGCTCTGCAGACTGGAATGACACCTGTCAAAGTCAATTATGAAGGGAATTAAAAATTCTCCGGGAACTCTAAGAGCCTGGCTCTGTAAAAATGATGGAATAGCCCATCAGAGAACTTAAAATAAAGTTTTAATGGAATAAAATTCTATGATCTTCAAGATCCATGAACAAAACTCTTAAGAGTTCTTTATAAAAGATTAATAAATCTATATGATTTGAAAGGAGAAAAGCTCTGTTAATGGATTAAGAAACCTTGAAAAAGATCTCTTTAGATCTATGATTCAAAGAGAGCAAGGCTCTGTTGATGAAACCCTAAAAGGGTCTTCTTTAGATCAAAGATCCAAGAGAGCAAAGCTCTGTTAATGAAACCCTAAAAGGGCCTTCTTTAGATCAAAGATCTGTAAAGAGTAAGGCTCTATTAACGGGTGAAACCCTAGATTCTTAAATAATCTTTTAAAAGATTTAATCTTTACCTAGATTTCAGCAGAGTTTTGACTCTTGAAAAGTTCTTAAGCAAAAGAGCTATGCTCTGAATAAAAATTCTCAAAGGAAGAAGATGAATAGAATCATCTAAAGGGCCAAGGGTCCTATTTATAGGCATAAATAGCCGTTTCAAATTCTGAGTTGATCCAACGGCAGAGATTCTGCCACCGCTGCACTCACGTGTAGGCCACGTGAGCGCAACGGTGGGGGGAGGGGCATTTGTTTCCCCCAATCAGAGCAAAACTCTGTTCAAAATTCATATTTTAAAATGAAGCAACGCTTCAGACCCAGCGCACCACATGCAAAGCACGTGTGCGCTAGCGCCAAGTGCGCCGCGCTCTGAGCAGCACACCACGTGCAAAGCACGTGTACGCTAGCACCAAGTGCGCCGCGTTCTGAGCAGCGCACCACGTGCAAAGCACGTGTCCGCTAGCGCTAAGTGCGCTGCACTCTAAGCAGCACACCACGTGCAAAGTACGGGTGCGTTATCGCTGGAACTAAAAGCTCCCCACCGTCAGATCAAAGATCTAATAATAAATGATAAATCATTAATTAATCAAAATTAAATTCTGTTAAGGAAAGATTTCTCAAAATCTTTCCAAATAACAAAATTGTGCTCTGTAAATCAGAGCACAGTTGGATCAATGATCCAATGGTGATTAAAAAATCACCAAAATATAGAATAAATTCTGTTTGGAAAGATTTCCCAATCTTATTAATAACAAGAAGACTACCTTCTATAAATCAGAAGCCCTTGGATCAAAGATCCAACGATGGGAAATTCCCCAAATCAATTGGAGAAAAGATCTCCTTAACTGATTCAACAAACCAGCCTCCCCTATATAAAGGACCCAAGACTTCAAGTCTTGTACAGAAGAACCCCCCATAAGCTTTGAGATTTCAGGAAGAGAAGCATAACTCTCAGCAAAAGAAGATTTTTTCTTCAAGGTAAAAAGAATGGAGATGAACAAAGAGATGAAATCGTCTCATAATTAAAAAGAAGAATTCTCTTCTTAAAAGATCATAGATCTATAAAGACCAAGGTCTTTTATAAAAACATCAAAAGATCTCATCATAAAACAAAGAAGTACTTACTTCTTTCACAGATCATAGATCTATAAGACAAATTGTCTTTCTGAGATCATGAACATCTCATTATAAAAGGGGGGGGGATTATTAAATTCTCTTAAGGATCATAAATCCATAAAGGCAAAACCTTTCATTAATACAAGAGATTGAAGCATCTCCTATAAAATAAGAACTTTTGTACTTTTGATCTTGAGACAAGTCTCTTCTAGGGGAAAATTTATTTCCTAGATCATAAAATTGATCAAATGCGCTTCTGCACTTTTAGACTGGCGCTCAGCACCGAGCGCACCACGTGTCACTCACGAGTGCGCCACTCAACAGTTAGCACTTTGCGCTTTTGAACTAGCGCACTACGCTCTTGGACTGGCGCTCAGCGCCGAGCGCGCCATGTGTCACTCACGTAAGTGCCACTGAACAGTTAGCGCTCTTGAACTAGCGCACTGCGCTTATGGACTGGCGCTCAGCGCCAAGCGCACCACGTGTCACTTACGTGTGCGCCACTGAACTAATAGAACAATGCGCTCATATATTAGCGCAATGCGCTCATCATCTGGCGCTCAGCGCCAAGCGCGCCACGTGTCACTCACGTGTGCGCTACTCAGCAGAAGCGCACTGCGCTCTTTGACTGGCGCATAGCACCAAGCGCACCACGTGTCCCTCATGTGGGCGCTGACAGAACATAAATTGTTCTTTAATAAGCCTCAGAGCTATTATGAGTGCTCAGCACTAAAAGACAGAAATACTGTCAAAATCCAAATCAATGCTCAGCATTGTTAAAAAGGCCAAGCCCAAACAAATGCACAACATCCCAAAGTAAATGTTAAATATTTTAACCTGAATGGACTTAGCCCAAGATTGGCCATAAGTCCTCAACTCAGATTAATTGAGCTCATATGCTCATAAATCTTTTAACAGATTTTATTTCCAAATTGGACTACAGATCTACCAACCAAAACTGGTTCGAGGGTACACCTCTGAACCCCTCTGATACATGTCGTTGTAATCCATCGACGTCTTCGGAGAAGCGACGGGTCCCGACAACCAGACATTCCACGGACTACGATGTCCTTAAACTGGACTGTGGGGTCCCTTTAAACCCACGGACTACGATATCCTTAACCTCGGACTGTGGGGTGCCTTTTAAACCTACGACTACGATGTCCTTAACCTCGGACTGTGGGGTCCCTTTAAACCCACGGACTACGATGTCCTTAACCTCGGACTGTGGGGTCCCTTTTAAACCCACGGACTACGATGTTCTTAATCTCGGACTGTGGGGTCCTTTTAAACCCACGGACTACGATGTCCTTAAGCTCGGACTGTGGGGTTCCTTTAAACCCACGGACTACGATGTCCTTAACCTTGGACCACCATGTCCTTAAACTGGTATTGGACCACCATGTCCTTAAACTGGTATTGGACCACCATGTCCTTAAACTGGTAATCGACCGCAATGTCCCTAAACTAAACAATAGAGCCCAAATGCTCTTTTGTTGGATCTAAACGATCCCGTTAAGTTGATCTTAGTCTGAAATGAAACTAATGTATCATTAACAAACGTTTAAGTTGATCTTAGTCTCAAATGAGACTAACGTATCCTTAAACCCAACCCCCAAACCCAAATCTAAGAAAATACGGATTTGGACTAATCCACTTCCTACGGGCGACAGCATAAATTAGTCTCCGTATACAATCCACGGGCAACCAAAAACAAAACAAACACACACGACACGAAGTGATCATCTGGAGAAGGAGAAAGTGGTTACCGTGATGCGGTATTGTAATTAACTGCAGGGGCTTACGCCTGCAGGGAAGAGCGTCCCCACAATCAAAAACCCCTCAACGAGGGGGAATCTGACGAAGTCTGCTACATCGGCCGCATCCGTTTAAACCTTCGATACATGGTGCCATAAATCAACTTGGCATCTTCGGAGAGGTGGACGGATAGCACCAATTAGCATCTGCCCTTGGAATTCAGGCCCCGAAGTCCAAACGTCCCGGTCGCGTCTTTCGGCGGAGAATAGATCTATTCAATCAGCTAAGTGGGTCTTGCGTTTTCTCCAAGTTAGATCTTCGTTCGGGTTATCATCAGGTAAAGGTCAAAGAATCTGATATTCCTAAAATGGTATTCAGAACTCGCAACGGAGATTACGAATATCTTATGATACCATTTGGAGTGACCAACGCACCAGCCATATTCATGAATCTGATGAATCATGTTTTCCGAGAGTACTTAGGCAGGTTTGTTGTCATCTTCAACGACGAAATCCTAGTATATTTAAAGAGTCGGAAAGAACACGTTGAACATTTACGAATTGTCCTGAAGTCTTTGCAACAGTATAAACTCTATGCCAAGTACAGCAAGTGCGGGTTTTGGCTAGATCAAGTCGGATTTCTCGGGCATATCGTATCAGGCGAAGGAATCTCTGTAGATCCAGCTAAAATATCAGCAGTAAGCGAATGGCCAACACCAAAGACAGTGAAGGACATTCGAAATTTCTTGGGTTTAGCAGGATACTACCGAAGATTTATTGAAAGATTTTCGAAGATTGCAACACCCCTGACCAAGCTCACACGTAAAGATGAAGCATTCGTGTGGTCAGAAGCATGCGTGCAGGATTTTATAGAACTCAAGTCAAGATTGACATCAGCACCTATTCTTGTAATACCAGACCAATCTGGAGGTTTCGTAGTGCATTGCGATGCATCCGGTAAGGGATTAGGATGTGTTCTACATCAGCACGGTAAAGTGGTACCTTATGCTTCAAGACAGCTGAAGGTTTATGAGCGCAACTATCCAACTCATGATCTGGAGTTTGAAGCCGCTATCTTTGCACTCAAGATTTGGCGCCATTATCTTCTTGGAGAATGGATAGATAGATATACGGACCATAAAAGTCTGAAATATGTGTTTACTCGGAAAGAATTGAACATGCGGCAGAGAAGATTGTTAGAACTTATGGCGGACTTCGACATCAACCTACAATATCATACAGGGAAGATGAATATAGTTCCTGATACACTTAGTCGCCAACCACTATCAATGAATCTCACCGCACAGTGAAAACTACAACAAGAGTTGCACAAGATGGATATTGAAGTGGTCATGCCACGTAATACTTCAAAGTTGATGAACTTACAAGTTCAGTTTACAATTGTCAATCAGATCAAAGCAGCTCAACCAAGTGATGCCAAGTTGAAAAGGATCAGAGAACAAGTAGAAAGTGGACTTAGAACAGACTTCATCATTCATGAAGACGGATCTTTGAGATACGAAAGCAGATTGTGTGTACCACAAGGTCCTGGTCGGGAAGAGTTGATGAAAGAAGCTCATAGCTCTCCATATTCAGTACACCGTGGTGTTACAAAGATGTACAAAGATCTGCGGCAACATTACTGGTGGCATGGAATGAAGCGTGAAGTAGCCAGAAGCATAGCCAAATGCTTGGTGTGTCTGCATGTAAAAGCTGGACATCACAGGACTGCTGGTTTACTTCAACCGTTACCTATTCCAGAATGGAAGTGGCAACACATCACCATGGATTTCGTGACTGCACTTTCTCATAGCACGAAAGGTAACGATGTTGTATGGGTTATTGTGGATCGACTCACAAAGTCTGCTCATTTCATCCCATTTCGAGTTTGCCAATCTACCGAGACACTAGCATGGAAGTACATGGAAGTAAGTCTGAATCTAAGTAAGATTTAACTCTTCATAGTGTACTATTTCTGATACCCATGAACTCATGCAGGAGATCGTGAGATTACATGGAGTACCGGTTTACATTGTCTCTGATCGTGACACCAGATTTTGATCGCAATTTTGGCAGAGTCTGCAAGCCAGCTTGGGAACGAGTCTGAACTTCAGCACAGCTTACCATCCACAAATAGATGGACAGTCTGAGCGAACAATTCAGATCCTTGAAGATATGCTGAGAGCGTATATGTTAGACTTCGGAGGATCGTGGAAAGATCACCTACATCTTGTGGAGTTTTCATACAACAACTACCAAGCGAGTATTGGAATGACACCGTTTGCAGCTCTCTATGGAAGGAAGTGTCGATTACCATTAAGTTGGGACGACATCGGAGATAGGAAACTCCTCGGACGTGAGATGATAGTGGCGACTGTAGATATAGTTCGCACTATCAGGGAACGGATGCGCATAGCCCAAGACCGACAGAAGCACTGGGCTGATGCAAAGCGCTGACACCTGGAGTTCGAACCGGGAGATCATGTGTTCTTAAAGATCTCTCCAAACCGTGGAGTGGTTCGCTTTGGTAAGAGGGGTAAGTTAAGTTCGAGATTTATTAGACCGTTCGACATACTGTTTGGCACTTCCATCCTCATTGGAAGGAGTGCACAACGTGTTCCACATATCCCAACTCCGAAAATATGTGAGCGATTGCAGCCACATCCTTGATCACTCTGAGCTCACTATACAGACGGATTTATCTTGTGAGAAACAACCTGTTGAGATCCAGGACAGAAAAGTAAAAACATTTCGGAATAAGGAAGTAAACTTGGTTCGAGTGATGTGGAGAAAAAATTCACCAGGAGAATCAACGTGGGAAAGAGAAAACGATATGCGTGCAAAATACCCTTCCTTGTTTGTAAATTGTCCTTAAATAATTGTAAATTTCGAGAACGAAATTTTTTTAAGGAGGGTAGAATGTAACGACTTTGTTTCAATGTACAGAAATTTTTAAAAATTAATGAACAGAATAGAGTATTTGCAAGTCTGAGTACAAATTATAAATTTAATTTGTTTTAGAACGGCAAGAAAGCACTTGTAGCTCACTGGTAAAGACTTGCACTGTTGTAACATAGCCCTTGTGTTCGAATCCCATCAGTCACATATATTTTTTAATGATTTTTCTTTTAAAATTTTTAGAAACCCAAAGGTTTACACGTGCAATATACGTAAAAATGAAAAGTCAGATTAAATAAACATATAGAATATGTTATATGAGCAGACACCAAAACGTGGCACCAATCTAGAGACTCATCACCCTAGCTTGGCCGGCGAGATTGCCCTTTGGGCCGGCGCCGCCGGTCCAAACCATCGGGAATGCCTCCAATTCTTGAACCCTGGTCTCTTGGCCTCCCCGAACCCTGGTCTCTTGGCCTCCCCTCTTAACCCCGGTACTGTTTGTTTTTCCTGAAATTTAATAGAGAATTAAAAATCACCATTAAAACCAAATTTTAATGCATTTTAATTCTCTCTTCACTCACAAAACCCTAATTCTATCCTATAAATATAACCCCACACCTTAGCCCTCTCCATTCTGAAATCCATTGTCAAAACTTTCAAATTTTTCTAAGTCAAAAAAGTGTACAAGTGGAATTAGCCCAAGGTCACTTTCCGACGATAATTCGGGAAGATTCCGGCGACACCGCGACTCCACGAAGTTTCCATCTTGTTCCTATACCTCCCATCTCTCTTTTCATCCAGTAAGTCCCTTCTCTTCTTTCCTTTTCACCTCTCAAAAAGTTCTCTTTTCAAAACTCGTCGGAAGTGAAATTATTCCGTTTTCCGATTCTAAATTTGTTAAAAACACAACTTTTCTTAATAACCAAACATCTATATTGTTCCATTTTGTCTAGTAATCATAAACCAAACTTTGAGAACATGTTTCAATTCAAAGTACCATGCAATGCAACTTTTATTTCAGTTTTACGGTTAAATACCACAAACTTTCTATTCAACATCTTCTATGATATTTGCTCATATTTCCTTAAGGAAAACCTCACGAGGTAATGACCTACCTCTCACAACATTCATCATGACATAACACGATTGCTTGAAAACCATATTTTTGTGGTTGATACAACTTTACATTAAAATATCCTAAACTATTAAAAACCGTATTCATTAAATTGTTTTAATCAAATGCCTTACGATTATATCTCTACAACCCATTTTTGGGGAACCCGATCAGGATGGTGCAGGTTATCGCACACCCTCGTGACTAGTAAAGCGAAATGCAGACCTCCTTACGGAGTATCCGATCTCGATAGAATTTTTATTACAATTTTTAAGAAAACGTGATTTTCTATTTAATAAATAAAAATTAATTTTTAATAATTATATATATATATTATCAAAAAATCTATTTTATATTTATAATAAATTCCATGTTTTCTAAACAAAACAAAAAAATTACACGTTTCATGAAAACACCATCAAGAAATCAATACAAGTCAATTTACACTAAAATACCATGTACTACTCAATCTAGGTTTATATTCACTAGCATACTTCACTTTTAAAAGTTACATCCATGAAAACTCTAAGTACGATAAATAAATACTTATGGTTTATTTTGAAAGTATACTAAAACTATTTTTCATAAAAACCCCTCAAATTATATTAATTTACATTAAGGGCCCTAGTTAATATAGGTTTAAGCGGAACCAATTCTCTTGAGCCTCAGAGAGCTGGAGAAAGTGGGTGCTTGCCTATTTAAGGTAGAAAACTAAAACGGGGTTATCAATGTTAATTGGTTTGGAAAAAATCACAAATCCTGCCGTCCATATGCAGCAATTACCGATAAAACCTTATTCAGGACCCAAATCTGTTTAAGTGTCTGACTCAGTCTAATCTGAATACAATCTATACATTAATACAATTCAAATATAACTCCAATATAACATGAATCCATATATACTGGAACATGAACATGAATACCAGAGTACTAACAAATTTCAACATGACTTGATTTGACCGAACCATGGATATATATTGACTTGACTACATGACTATCTGTTTACATCCTTATCCGTTTACATGTTATACCATGGTCTCAGCAAATCTTATATCTACAAATCATTAAAATCAATACAAAATACATTACGGGGTTTTTAACGGGATAGATTGGTACGGAATGTATTAGAAGTGGCACGAAACGGTCATATTAATACACCTAACCTGAATATCTGTGTTGTTGTACCGTGGCTTAACGGTTCCTTGTGCTCCGTATACTTTAGTTCACGGAATAGTTGGACTCCTCTCGTATACACTGATGCATTCTGTACCAAGATACAAAAACTGCATTAACATAACAAATATAACCATAAATATTTTACCTGTTCTATTCTCTGTCTATTCTTCTTTATCTCTTGGGACTTACCGAGCGATTATTCGCTGACGATATTCATTTTCTCTTCTTTCTTTGGAATGTTGTCAGGAGGACCCAACTCTCTGGAGATCGAGCCCAGCTTAGAAGATTTGGAACAGTTCATCAAGGACCCGGAGCTCTAGTTCACTTTTATATAATTTTACTTTCAGTTCATTCCATTGTTTAGGCATTGCTTTCCGTATTGTATTTACTTTTCATGTGTATTGCAAAGAATGTTTAATAAATAAAATGCTATTGTTCATTTACATCTCATGTCTTTCTTGTGTACATTTATATTATATTGCTTATTTACGCTTAACGTGTTTACTTCTGAGTAAATATGTCGCGTGACCCGTCGCGTCCTTTTCTCCGTACGCTGGAAAGTGGGGCGTGACAACTCCCGCCACTTACGTACCCTCCGCTCAGTCTGCAGGTTAGTGTTCTTAAATTTAAAAATTTTATTCATTTTACATATTCTCTAAGAATAATTATGAATTTCATGTAATTTTATCGTCAATATTTATTTTCTAGTTGGAAGGGATACGTCCATGTCCAGATCACCGTCTGTTCCTCACCGGAGGAACTATCGTCCCGCTCGTGTTGTTGTCCAGGCCGAGGCTCGTGCTGTTGTCGCCAGAGGTATATATCGCACTTCAGTTTTCGTTAATCATTGATTTCTAAATACCGTTTTGTCTTGATATTGCTTGTCTTGATATTTCTTATAGATGCAGGGCAGCCCCACCCCGAGAGGGTGACTCGAGGGCCGAATCAGTCCCTCTGGCTGAGGCCTGATAGAGTTAGTGGGGAGGCACCATTCCCTCTCTTCTTTACTCCCGATTATCGCTATACTGGCGATTATGCCGAGAGATTCGGCCGGTATATAGGGGATGAGAGCCGCATCCAAAAAAAGTATTCACTTCATTTTGAGTGGGACGATTAGCACCAGCGCTCATTTGCTTCTTCTAAGATCCGGCTCGGATATTAATATATATTTTTATTTGACTTATCAAATAATTTTATTATTATTTAACACTTATAATTTAAATACATTATTTTCTTGTATTTGCAGTTGGATTACGGCTTTCAGCCTGTACCCGACCATGATCACCTTGACAGAGTGCTCGATCTTTACGCTCTTTACCTGGGCCTCATGAAGAATATGTAATCTAAGCTCCGATAGAATAGGAACGATCTGAAGATCGATTGCTATTTGTTATGGCTGGTGACCCCCGAGGCGGAGAGAGCGGCTCTCCTACATTCTCCGGCCTTTACCAGAGTCGACGTAGATACATGGCCCCTATTGTGTCAATATCATTACTCTGAGCGCAAACAGTTTTGTAATTTAATTGTAATTCATTATTTAGTATATAATTTATTTTTTTGTGTTGCTTAATCAGAAAACTAAATCAATTGTGTTGTGTAGAAACAGGCCGATCAAAACAAGGAGAATAAGAAGTCGGCGAAGAAGGGTCGCCCTACTTACTCAGTTGGCTCGAGAAACATTACACGTGCCATGGAGGCATCGGTAAATTACAATATATCTATTTTGATATAATACAATATTTAGAGTTATTTTATAATATATATAAATTTTTGGCGATTTGCAGAGAGCTCAGACCCTGACACAGGGTGGTACACCGAGTGTGTTGACTGCGTATCTTGCCGTCCACGGCATCTTGACAGATCCCGCAACGGGCGAGCTTCGATTCCCCGACACCGTTACCCAGGAGTATTGCGTAAGTGTTAATATTTATTGTTATTTGAATGAAATTTTTTTTTTGATAAGTTCAAATTTAAATGATATACTTATATTTTAATGGTTAATGTGGGTGTAAGAGCGGGTGGTGGAGCAGGCAGAGGCATCGGGGATCGATTTTAGTGGACAGACCGATTCGATGCTACTGACCCCAGTCCTAGACGCCGCACACGGAGGGCACCATGGAGGTTGAGAGAGAGGCCAGGGATTGGGTTCTAGCAAGGCCCATATGAAGTTGGGCTCCACTCCGGCGGTTACTTCCTTTACCCCCGTAAGCGACGTCTGGAGCATGATGTTGCCTTCTTGAAGACCACTATCGAGAAGTTGAAGGAGATGTTGGTACGCATATTATTTATTAGTAAAATATTATATCACATAATAGATGGTAACATATACAATATTAGTAGCCTGAGCTTATTTGGTTCTAGACTTAGGTTTGATTAATCAGACTTACATAAAACTATCTAATTAAACTGAACTCTATAATCATGCCATATCTTTCTTCATTTCGAAGTTTAAAAAGTTTTGATTATCCAAATTCAAAACTTAAGAAGAAAGCATTTCTTTGTAAATTAGATAACTTCAAAACCAAGTATCCAATTAAAACTAAAGAATTAAGGAGAGATACGTACTTACAAGTTAGAGTAAGCATCATTTCTATCTCCATTTAAAATAAACTACGGTTTTCCAAACTAGATATCTAAATTAGGCCTAAGTCCCTAAGTATTCTTAGATTGGGATATAAAAACATAGCCCTGAATGTGTGGAATTTCAAGATGTATAAATTCTCATACATAACATATGAATTTCAACAATACGTGTGGAATCTCAACAAAGCATATATAAATTCGCGGTTTCGCAATAATTTGATAATGATACGAATTCGACTAAAATCTAATACACCGTTCTTACTCGTTTATTACACAAACACAAAATTTTACAGATTCGGCTGGCTATTTTGACTGCGGCTCAACATGCATCTTCTTCGGCTGTGGCTCCGCAAGCCACTATCTCGGCTGCGGTTGCGCAGACCATTCCTACAGCTGCACAGCCCGCTCAGACTCCCGCACAGTCCGCTCGTTCATTAGTCGAGTTTTTGACGACTTAGGTTTGCATAGAAAAGCAGATGCGCCAGATTACGGTGATTATCAGAGGTGGAGAAGCTGGACCAAGGTAGGGTAGCTTTATTTATATTTTTGCGGATGTATGCACTTATTTGATACATATTGTATATATTTTGGACGATATTGGTGGTTGTTTGTATGTTCACGATGATTTTAGATTAATTTTGTATTCTGTTTCTTTATTTCTTTTATATA
Source organism: Agapanthus africanus (assembly GCA_030015575.1). NCBI lineage: Eukaryota > Viridiplantae > Streptophyta > Magnoliopsida > Asparagales > Amaryllidaceae > Agapanthus > Agapanthus africanus. The sequence goes on along the minus strand of CM057347.1, from coordinate 525,898,022 downwards.
TTATGCGTGAGATGTTGTTTATGAATATTTCTGTATTTGGCTGTATGATATATATATATATATATATATATATATATATATATATATATATATTGTTGTGCACAGGACGGGGGAAAAACGGGAAACCCCTTTTTTTTATAAAAAAATCTGATATAATTTTCCAACGGATTATTCAGTAAGGGCAAGTGTTTCATCTGCGGATTCATCCGTAGGGACAAGTTTTGCCTCTACACATTTCTCTGTAGGGACAAAATATCAGAATATCTCTGATATTTTGACCCTATGGACTCAGTAATAGAGGTAAAACTTGCACCAACGGCTTAAACCGTAGTTGAATTTATCAGGCCCTACGGACAACTCCGTAGGAGCATTGAGCAGTTATTTTATTTTATAAACAGATAAATTAAATAAAGATTACGCCTCTACGGACCAAGTCGTAGGGGCAATTATTACTCCTTAGGGGTATGTTCAGGACGAAGAGTTGCACCTGTGGCGTTTGGACTTACAGAGGAATTTTATGTCCCTTCAGATATATTCGTAGAGGCAAGTGATTATTATAGTATTGAAATAAATAAATATCAAGATAATGTGCAATAAATTAAACATAATTAGCCCGTTTTTTCTTTTTAATTTATGAAAAGCAAGGACAATGTAGGGTTTAATATAAAAAACAAAATGGCCCGGTTTTTATATACAGGGGACAACCCGAGATTTTATTCTACTTGGCATATCACGGCACTTCATAAATTGGATCCTAGCTAGTCTTAATTATCTTCACATGGCTATATATATATAAAAGTGGTACTAAATATAACCGCGTTGATTAATACATAAATATTTTTTGTAGCTAAGATTAATATATAAATTACATAGTAGTGATAACAAAATATCCTAGATTAGTTAATTAATATTAATTGTACCAACTCGCTCTCACTAATTCTCTGCCTAATCCCCGGGTCTTGGTCTACCACATACTTCAATTCTCAAACAAATTAATTCCAAACGCAGTCTAAAACGTGCCATGCATATAATTATCTTAAGAAGAAAAATTAATTAAAATGCTCATAACATGTTAATTAGTCAATGGAGGTGATGTAACAGTTCCTTAAACATCATTAATTATACTAAGTCTCTTCTCTACCATTCTAGACTTTCACTGAACCACACACTGCATGCATGCTAGCTAGGTTTAATTAAAGCTAGCTTTAGGCCTAAAGTTTATCGCAGGGCACAATAAGGAAAATTTGGCTTATGACTCATCCTCATCTTTATGGCATAAACATGTACATCAACTTCCATGTGATTCCTCCTTCACAGTTTCATTTTGCGACCTTCTAAAAGGATATTTAAGTTCCGCTCGTTTTCATATTTTTTGACCGTTGATTTGATTATGGATACATTATCTGAAAGTTATTAAGGTTGCAAATATTTTCGATGCGAGTGTAAGAAGTATCAAATCACACGTATAATTTTGGGTGTCCAAATTTTTGAATATTTTGATTTAAGTGAGCCACGTGGATCACTTAAGAAGTAGTTGATTGATGCTGGACCTTTTGAACCACTAGGAGAGTTACTTCTGAATGTCTAATTAATTGAATCCGATATTCCATTTTAAGAAAACATAAATATATTTGAATAAGCCAAATATATTAGAACAAGTCAAGCTCTGATATTAGCTAGTGGCATTTTTTTTTGAATTGTTATTTTTTCATATTTGATTTTTGAGGCGGGTAGTGATTTATATAAGATAAATGAGGTCCTTCTAAATAGACATAAGCCTACTTAGTGGATTTTTTTTCCCGTGGACCACATAGTTCACTTGTAGAACTAGTCTTTTACAGACACTCACGATGCTTAGACTACTTTTTCAGAGATGTGTTAGAGATCCCAATCGTTTTTTAACTACATGGATTTATTTCCGTTGACCGCATAGTTTATTGTAGAACTAGTCTTTTATAAGCACTCACGATACTTAGACTGCTCTCTTAAAGGTGGTGTGTTAGAGGTCCCAATTGATTTTTTTTAACTACATGGATTTATTCTCGTGGACCGCATAGTTTATTGTAGGGCCAGTATTTTACAGGCACTCACGATGTTTAGACTGCTCTCTCAAAAATGGTGTGTTAGAGGTTCCAATCGATCACACAACGCTTGTAGAGCTAGTCGAGTGGAGATAAATTAGACTCGAATTGAGAGTAGAATGGAGATGAGAATTAGGGCCAATTAAGGATTATATTGCTCTCAGAGGTGCTGCTGACCGACTCTGATACCTTGTTATTTTTCATATTTCATATTTGAAGGGTATTGTAATTTATATTTAAGAGAGTACACAGGCTTTCAACGTAAATGAGGTCCATCTAATTAGACTTGAGCCTATTTAGTGGAGGCTCATTCATATCTTATACATATGTATCTCCCTTAGATTTTTCTATGTAGGTTATTAATCCCACAATAATTTAAGCTACCTTTTATTTACCAAAATTCTCCCTGCATGATATTTTCAGATCTTGTATTGAATCTTTGGTCTAAACACGCTCCAACACATTGCCATTTAAGAAGATATATTTAACGAATTTGTATTTGATAGAAAAATTTGTGCATATATATCATATGCAATATTCTTAACTATAACTTTTGAATATTCATAATACACATGTCATGCATGTATTATGAGACCTTTAATATATATTCTAAATACAAACTAAGAAGTATTTGTATCTGTACACTACGCATACACATGTTTTTGATTAGAAGAATTTTTTTATTAAGGGAAATTACTTTTGATTAAAAGAATTTTTTTATTAAGAGAAATTACATGTACTAGTAATATCTTCCTTTAAAAATATAAATCTACATCTTTCAGTCTTAAAATAATAATAATAATTCAAGCGGGGGCGACATCCAAGTAGTACGGTTTTGTCGTTTAGCAGTCGGAAGCTTTCGGTTTTGAATAGATTCCATGCACACAGTGTGCGTGGGCCCCACGGTTACAAGCAGTGAGGGGAGGATGTGGGCCCCACAGGGGAATGGTGATGTGGGCCAAGGCTGCTGCCGGCTCCACGTCACGAACAAACGTCTCATAAGACAACTGCTTACAATATTATTTATATTAACTAATACTATTATTATAAGAAAAGAAGAAAATATTTTATTGAAGCTTCTTGTAATCACAAATTCCGTTGCCTTTTTCATTATCCAATTGAAAAATTATTGATAAAATAAAGAGTGAAGGAGAACAACTTGGCACCTAATTCAACTTTTTAGAATTATTTTATTTGCACTCAAATTACGGAATTATATAAAATATCATAACAAATGCCTTGCCGTGGTTAATACTATCTTTGTTAAGAGGGGATCGGACATGTTTACACTTGTATATAATTGAGACGAAACAAGTGCATGCGTGATCAATCAATTTATTTTGGGTTAGGTGACTTGGGTTAGATAAATATAGCTCCTTTATGGATTGTACCCATCTTTTGGACGCTTTTTTTTTAATACAACACACACACACACATATATATATATATATATATATATATATTGTTGTTGACAAGATTTTGGACTTCGGTCCTATCTTTCCGTTTTTCCCACCTAATTTTGATAAGGATTTTGTTATTTGGGACATTGTTTCCGGCATCACAGACAAACATCAACGTACTCATTGAAAAATATTTCAGGTAAATTTACGTCTTTTAAATACTATTTTCACAACCGGTACTATCTCTGCATGTATGTATGTGTGCACATATGTTAGTTTTCAAAAGCGTATAAGTGAACTCCACACACACACACAGAGATGCACACAGAGAGAGAGAGAATAATGGAGGAAAGATGCCATAGGAGGGAATTTCCTTCTATGGCGTCGAAAAAGCACACCATCCATCGTGTTTTCCGACTATCGGAATGCATCATCTTCATCGTTATCATCTAAGATGTGGGTATACCAAATTTTATGTGATTCTACAACCTTTTAACCGTTGATTTAGCAATATAAAAAGTTCTATTGTCGGTAAACCGTTAATTTTGAACCCACTAATTCAACGGTGAAAAATTGGTAAAATCACATGAAATTTAGTATACCCATATCTTAGATGATAACAATGAAGATGATGTCACTACAACAATAAGGGGTTGCCCCTACGGCTTTATCCATAGGGGCAAAGCACTGTCCCTACGGCTATATTCGTAGGGGCACGAAAATACGTCGTAGGTGCACACGCCGCAGGTGTAAGTCTTAGCCTAAAACATGCCCCTACGGTGAAATAATTGTCCCTACGGCGTAATGCATAGGTCCATATGTCCTTACGGATTACACCGTAGGGACAAAATATTTATTTAATTTATCGGTTTATAAAATAAAATAGTTGCCCCTCCGGATAACTCCGTAGGGACAAATATATGCCCCTACGGCTCCATGCGTAGGTCCATATGTGTAGAGGCAAAATATCAGGTAGCCTGATATCTTGTCCCTACGGATAACTGTGTAGGGGTAAAGTTATGCCCCTACGGATTGAACCGTAGGGACAAGGCTAACCTCTGTTACTGAGTTCATAGGGGTAAATATCAGGTATCCTGATATTTTTTCCCTACGGTTATATGTGTAGGGGCAAAGTTGCACCCTACGGATTAAACAGTAGGTGCAACATTTGGCCCTACGGATTAATCCATAGGTACATATTATCAGGGTTTTTTTTATAAAAAAAAGGGATGTCTGTTTTTTCCTCGCCCTGTGCACAATAATATATACATCATATATAAAAGTAATCAACAAGCAGAATATATACCGCAGTATTCATAATCAACATCTCACGCATAATATATAAAAGAAATCAACAAGCAGAATACGATATCAATTTAAATCAATATGAACACGCAAATACCACCAATATCGTCCAAAATATATACAATATGTATCATATAAGTAAATACATGTTTAAAATATAAGAATCAAAAAGCTACCCTAGCTCTGTCCAGCTCCACCTCTGAGAATCGCCGTAATCCGGCGCATCTGCTCCTCGGATATACCCTGAGTCAATATCTCGAGCAATGCGGAGTGTGCGGGAGTCTGAACGGGTTGTGGAGCTGTAAGAGTGGTCTGCGCAACCGCAACCGAGATAGTGGCTTGCGGAGCCGCAGCTGCGGGAGTTTGAGCGGGCTGTGGAGCTATAGGAAAGGTCTGCGCAACCGCAGCCGAGGTAGTGGCTTGAGGAGCCGCAGCCGAAGGAGATGCATGTGGAGGCTCAGCCGAAGTATCATGTCGCGTCTGTTCAGTTTTGTATGTAATAAACGAGTAAGAACTGTGTATTAGTCGAATTACTTAGGGACTTAGGCCTCGTTTGGATATCTAGTTTGGAAAACCGTAGTTTATTTTAATTAGACAGTTCTATGTATGTATGATTAATCAAAACTAATTCTACAACCAAATAAACTCAGGCTACGTACTAATATTGGATATGTTGCTATCTATAATATGACATAATATTTTACTATTAAGTAGTATACATACCATCATCTCCTTCAACTCCTGGACGGTGGCCTTCAAGGTGTCCAGTTCTTGCTCTAGACGTCGCTCACGGGAGATAAAGGAAGTAACCGCCGCAGTGGAGTCCAACCTCATATGGGCCCTGCTAGGACCCAGTCCCTGGCCTCTCTCCCAACTTCCTTGGTGCCCTCCGTGTGCGGCGTTTAGGACTGAGGTCAGCAGTATCGGATCGTTCTGTCCAGTAAAATCGATCCCCGATGCCCCTGCCTGCTCAACCACCTGCTCCTACACCCACATTAACCAGTAAAAATAAGTATATTATTTAAATTTGAACCTTTCAAAACAAAAATTTCAAATAGGTGTTGAATAAATATCAACACTTACGCAATACTCCTGGGTAGCGGTGTCGGGGCATCGAAGCTCGCCCGTGGCGGGATCTGTCGAGATGCCGTGGACGGCAAGATACGCGGACAGCACGCTCGGTGTACCATCCTGCGCCAGGGTCTGAGCTCTCTGCAATTCGCCAAAAATTTACATATATTAGAAAATAACTCTTAATATTATATTATATCACAGTAGGTCTATTGTAATTTACCGATAACTCCATGGCACGAGTAATATTTCTCAAGCCACCTGTATAAGTGGGGCGACCCATCTTTGCCGACTTCCTATTCTCTTTATTTTGATCGGCCTGTTTCTGCACAACACGTTCAGATTTAGTTTTCTAATTAAGCAACACAAAAAAATAAATTATATACTAAACAATGAATTACATTTAAAATACATACCTGTTTGCGCTGAGAGTCGAACTATTGACACAATAGAGGCCATGTATCTACGTCGACTCTCGCAAAGGCCGGAGTATGTAGGAGGGCCGCTCTCTCTGCCTCGGGGCCGCCATCCACAGGGAATAGCAGTCGATTTTCAGCTCATTCCCATTGTATCAGACCTTCGATTGCATGTTCTTCATCAGGCCATGGTACAAAGCGTGAAGATCGAGCACCCTCCCAGGGTGATCAGGGTCGGGTACAGGCTAAAAATCGTAATCCAACTGAAAATACAAAAAATAATGTTATTAAATTGCAAGTGTTAATAATAAATATATTGGATAAATCAAATGAAAATATATATTAATACCCGAGCCTGATCTCAGAAGAGGGCGAATGAGCGCCGGTGCTGGTCGTCCCACTCAACGTGAATTGGATAGTTCTTCACGAGGCAGCTCTCATCCCCCATATACCGGCCGAATCTCTCGGCATAATCGCTTGTATAGCGATAATCAGGGTTAAAGAAGAGGGGGAATGTTGTCTCCCCCTAACTCTGTCGGGCCTCAGCCTGTGGGACTGATTCGGGCCTCGAGTCCCCCTCTCGGGATGGGGATGCCCTGCGTCAACAAGAAATATCAAGACAATCAATATTAAGACAAAGTGGTATTAAAAAATCAGGGTTTAACGAAAATTGAAGTGTGATATATACCTCCGACGACAGAAGCACGAGCCTGGGCCCGGGCAACAGCACGAGCGGGACGATAGTTCCTCCGGTAAGGAACAGCCGGCGACCCGGACGTGGATGCATCTCCAACTAGAAAATAAACATCGATAAAATTATATGAAACTCATGTTTATTCTTAAAAGATATGTAAAATGAATAAATATTTTATATTTATTCATACAAACCTGTAGACTGAGCGCAATGTATGGAAGCGACGGGAGTAGCCCCTGCACCAGACGTGGACGCACCACCTATAATTAGACAATCAAATATTGACTATATAAGTAATTGTAAAAAGAATGCGTATATCAATAATATAACATTCTAAATCAACATGTGTACACTATAGGATATAACATACCCGTAGGTGTGGTGGTGGGCTCTGCCGGAGATGTGAAGGCACCACTTACAGCCCGAGATGTAAATACGTAAGAGCAAAAAGAATGTATGTATATTTATGATATAGCATTCTAAATCAATATACATGCACTATATGATATATAAACATACGTGGAGGTGCGGGAGTCTAAGTCACATAATTCGCGAATTATTCGCCGAATGCGCGAATAATTCGCGAATTTTTGATCAAACGAATTATTCTCCGAATTAATCGCCATTGCCGAACTCGCCGAATTATTCGCAAATAATTCACGAATTATTCCCGAATTATTCCCGAATTATGTGAAAAAACAGCAAATAATTCAAAAAACAGCAAATAATTCACAAAATCAAAACCTAGCGTCTCATATATTAATTTATTGCTCGAAATCCTTCCCGAACATTTCCCGAACACTTACCGAATCTTTCCCGAATACCTGCCGATTTTTTCCGAATAGTTCTCCGAATCCGAATTTTCGTCCTCGCCGAATTATTCCCGAATGGCGAATTTGTGACTATGGCGGGAGTGGCCTCTGTCTCTGATGTGGACGCATCACCAACAGCTAGACAATCAAACATTGACAATGTAAGTAATTTTGACATGAACATACATGTATATCTATAATATTATATTCAAAATGAATATGCGTGAAATATACCTGGAGGTGTGGCAAAGTCCACACGGAAGGAGGTATCAGAAGGGGTCTCCGATCGGGGTGCAAGACCGGCCCTCTGAATCTCCCTACGCAGCTCTCCGAGAGGCAGAACCGCTCTGCCTCTGCCTCTGCCGGTGCCGCGGCTGGAGCTCCTGCCGCCCCTCGCTTCGCCCGTCATCGTCATCAAATCTAGATAAAACGGTTCGTGGACGCATTAGACAATCATTACAAACATTGACTATATATGTATAGATCGTAAAATGTGAAGTAATAATATAACATTACTGATAACCATTTTCGTTTCGTGGACGCATTAGACATATCTACTTGGATTTCATCATCGATATCATTTCTAACCCACGTAGCTTCATGATCAACCGAAGACAACCCGTCTTTCGAAACAGACGGTCGGAGCACTCTAAGTCTTTTCTCTTCTTCATCCTCATCGCTGTCCTCGAATTCTGGGACATCGTAGACATCCCTGGGTTTCCAACGGCATACGACACTCCATCCCGGATGCTTCAAACACTGTGAGTAGTATACTTGGAACGCTTGGTTCGGAAAGATAAACGGATCTTCCTGACCGTAAAATCGAAGTGTGTTCACACTGGTCAATCCATATTCATCTTTCCAAGTCCCGAGATTGCTTCTCCACTTATCCGTATCGGTTCGTGTATCGTACCAAGTACACTGAAATATATAAAAGGGTTCTGATCGTCCGGGATATTGGATGCCAAGTATACAATTTAAGTATCCATAATAAATCACACCATCCGATCCTACCATCATAATCCCACTATTCTGAGTGGTTCTAAATGTTTCTAGATGTTTCTTTGTCCTTAACTTCGAATTTGTATCCAAGAACACCGAATCCTTTATAATATGCAACCTCCATACTAGGAAACTGAGCTAAACATCTTGAATCACTTTCTAATGATGCAGACAACTTCGGATCGTGGATCTAACAAAACAAATTTTATGACAAATACAAAACAATATAAGTTTAGATTAAAACTGATAGCAATAACATGTTATTCGAATAATTTACATGATCTGCAATCCAATCGCAAAAATTATCCTGATGATATTTTTCCAATCGTTCATCGTTCCAATCAGGATGCCCCTCACGTACCTCGTTAAAATGAATTCTGTTCTCGACAATAAATTATGACATTAATATTATATCATTTCATACACACACAAACACAAATATAACAATTAATCCAAAAAAAACCACTCTTTAATTTTTTCAAGACATGCGCTATTGAGCAAGATAAACCGGTATATCTTGTTGATAAATATAGTGTCTACCCTCTTATAATCGGCTTTACCATATAGCCCGTCCTGAATTCTTCGAGGCCGGCTAAGTCCCGTCTCAATGTTCTCGTCCAGATAGCGGGAACAAAATGCAGTTGCTTCATCTAGAAGATAACCTTGCATGATATAACCCTCTGGTCGATTTCTATTGCGTATATACTTTTTAAGAGTGTAGAGGCACCTAAAGAAAATATGTTGAATAAATAAATACAGACATACATGACAACAATAATTTTAAAAATTGCACGAAACGAAAAATTCCACGTACCTCTCGACGAGATACATCCATCGATATTGTACCGGTCTGGCTAACTTAGCCTCAGTTGCAAGATGAACTGTCAGGTGTATTATGATATCGAAGAATGACGGTAGGAAAATACGCTCAAACTTGTAGAGTATCAACGCAATAGAATTTTCTAGTTTCTCCAGCATCACAACATCCAGTGTTTTAGCGCATAATTCTCTGAAAAAACAGCATAGGTCATTGATTATAAGACCAATCGATTCGGGAAGGGAAGTCCTGAGAGCTAATGGGAGAAAGTGCTCCATAATAACATGGTGATCATGACTTTTCAGCCCATCGATCTTGCCTTTCACAAATTTTATTTTCTTGCTGAATGATCCTGAGAAACCTGTGGGAACTTTCAAATCATGCAACACCTGCAGGAATATTTTCTTCTCCGGTTGTGATATATGATATGCGGCATTAGGAAGTACAAACTTGTATGATTTACCCGCTACCGGTTTAGGATGCAATTCACTTCTAATTTCCCAGTCCTGGAGATCCATCCGAGCATTGAGATTATCTTTCGATTTTCCGTCTTTACAAAGAAGCAAGTTGAATACGTGCTCGGATACTCCCTTCTCTATGTGCATGACGTCCAGATAATGACGTACTAAATTTTTTGACCAGTACGGAAGCTCGAAGAAAATGCTTAACTTGTTCCAGAATGGTGGTTTGACCTATTTTGTCGGATCCATCCCGAAGGTCATATTATCGTAACCATCCCATTGAGCAGTTACGTCCTCTCCGGACAATGGGGCTGGAGGTCCAAGAAGCTCCTGATAACCATCAAAGTGAACAACGTCTAACCTGTAGGGGTGGTCTAGAGGCAGGAAATGTCGATGGCCGCAATAACAAACCTTCTTGCTAAAATTCAAGAATTTCGATGTTGTATGTTGATGGCAATAAGGACATACTTTGTGACCATATACGGACCAACCTGATAGCATTCTATACGCAGAAAAGTCATTAATTTTCCACATTAAAGCCGCACACAGTATGAAGGTTGTATTTGTATTTGCATCGTAAGTCTCTACACCATCAATGAATAGAGATTTTAACTATTCGATCAGATGTCGGAGATAGACCTCGATATTGTTTCCCGGTGAGTTTGGTCCGTCGATAAGAAGAGGCATCATAAAGTATGATTGGTCCATAGCTAACCAAGGCGACAGATTATAAACTATCATTACAACGGGCCGTGTGCTGTGACTTCCAGCCATATAGTTGAATGGGCAAAAGCCATCACTAGCCAGTCCGAGACTGACATTGCGAGGGTTGCTACTGAATATTGCGTGCCTCCTATCGAAATCCTTCCATTCCGGTGAATCTCTTGGATGACTCATTTTTCCATCTTCACTTGAAGGAGCACGGTGATACCAAATCATTGCCTCGGTTGTTTTCTTGCACCTGAATAGCCTCTGCAGCCTCTGTGTTATGGGAAAGTATCGTGCTATCTTGACAGGTATATCGGGATTCTTATCAGAATCTTTCAGCTTATACCTGGCCTCTCCGCATATTGGACACTATTTCAAATCTGAATTCTCTTTCCGATACAACATGCAATTTTTAGGACATGTTTGAATCTTCTCGCACTTCAGACCCAAATCAGACATCATCTTCTGGGCTCCGTATCAGCTGTCGGGCACGTTATTTCCCGGGGGCATAGAATATTTCAAGAATGAAAGAAGTATTGTGAATGACTTGTTGCTCCATCCATTTAGACACTTAATCTGGAAAAGTTGGACGAACCATGAGAGGGTGAAATGCTTTGCATTCTCATAAATTGGTTTTCTAGCATCATTCATGAAATTTTCATACTTATTCGCACGCGGTCCTTGACCGGAAGGAATGTAATTTTCGGTACGAATGGATTCACCTAGGGCAACCTCTACCATATCCTCCATTTCTTCTGATGGAAAGAAATTACCGTCTTCTCCTTCTTCTTCTGCAGCATTATTGTCTACTCCTTCTTCTTCTGCCGCATTACTGTGTTTTTCTCCTTCCCCGTGATATAGACAAGTTGTATAAAGTCTAGTAAAACTATATTTAACGATATGAAGCTCTGCAAATTCTACCTTCTGCCAGTACTTATTCCTACATCTATCGCACGGGCAGAGAATCTTCTCTATCACGATTTTATTATGTGCGCGTGCAAATTCAATAAAAGCAGCAACTCCTGCGACAAACTTAGGTTGCATACGTTGTTGCCAGTCCACATACATTCAGTCCTTAACTCTGACGTACTCATGGGCCATGTTAGACTGTATAACATATAAATTGTAGGTTATGATGACTATATTGAGAAATCTAAGAACGAGATGGTTACTGAAAAAGGAGAAAATCCATGTATATGCTTTGTGTGTGCGTTTGTCGTTGAAAAGAATAAATTATCGATAATCAAAATTAGATTTGAGGATACCCATGTATGAGTTGTATTCTATATATGTGTGTTTCAATTTATGATTTCGCTTAAGTGTAGGGTTGTTAGTCTGTATGTGATGTGTGTGCGTTTATTGTGTATTCGTATTGTATGTGTGTGTTTCGGCTGTCGGGGGTAAGGCTTCTATCCCATTAAGAATATATAGAGCAGACACCCATTCGCTTGTGCTTTCAACCATTTCAAGTAAATTTCGGCAGTACCTCCCCGCTGTTCTCCGAGTACACTGTAATATAATAGATAATCATTTCAAAGCTGTGAAACAATTTCGAAATGAACATCTAATCTATCTTTGTACACGGAGAACCAGCGGAAAAGTACCGACGAAAACTCAAAACGGATGAAAACAAAAGTGAATGCAGGTGTTTGCTTTATACATTCATAACTTGTCCACACGGGATAAATCTATCGGTTATCATACGATTGAATCTTCTCGCCGTATAGACTATACGACGGTTGTTAGTACCGAACTATACCGTCCGATATTTAACAACTTTCGTATAGTTCTATGTCACGACGAATATCGAACGTATGTTAACCGATAAACAGGGACTAAGTGGCGCTTTGAGTTTCATATATGAGTATCGATGAGAATATGAAAGTTTCATATTATCATCGAGTATCATATATTGGTTTTAACTTGAACATTTTGAATCACTATCTAATAATGCGTTTGTTGTGTATTAGTGTTGTATGTGTGTGTTTCGGCTGTCGGGGGTAAGGCTTATATCCCATTAAGAATGTATAGAGCAGACACCCATTCGCTTGTGCTTTCAACCGTTTCGAGTAAATTTCGGCAGTACCTCCCCGCTGTTCTCCGAGTACACTGCAATAGAATAGATAATCATTTCAAAGCTGTGAAACGACGTCGAAATGAACATCTAATCTATCTTTGTACACAGAGAACCAGCGGAAAAGTACCGACGAAATAACTCGAAACGGATGAAAACACAAGTGAATGCAGGTGTTTGCTTTATACATTCCTAACTTGTCCACACGGGACAAATCTATCGGTTATCATATGATTGAATCTTCTCGTCACATAGACTACACGACGATTGTTAGTACCGAGCTATACCGTCCGATATTTAACAACTTTCGTATAGTTCTATGTCACGACGAATATCGAACGTATGTTAACCGATAGACGGGGACTAAGTGGCGCTTTGAGTTTCATATATGAGTATCGATGAGAATATGAAAATTTCATATTATCATCGAGTATCATATATTGTTTGTAACTTGAACATTTAACATGAATAGGTTTTACGTTTACGTTTCGTTATTAAGGGTTCGAAATTTCAAGTTTAGGGTAAATTTTTCTTGCGTTTACGGTAAAATTGTACGTTTACGTTATCATCGAGTATCCTACTGAATGAACTAGTGCACCCTAAACCCTAACCCTAAATAACCCAAATTAACCTAATTAACCACAATTAACCATAATCGTTACCCTAACACAAATTATCCCTAATTAACCCAAACTTAACCCAATTTACCCAAATTAACCCTAATCAACCCAAACTTAACCCAATTTACCCAATTTAACCTAATTAACCCTAATCAATACCCTAACCCTTTCAAATTATCACTAATTAACCATAATTAACCCTAGCCTCTAGCCTTAAACCTGAAGCTAACCCTAACCATAACTACCCTAACCCTAAGCCCAACTATTAACCCTAACCCTAACCCCAACCCCAACCAAATCCTAACCCTAACCCCAACCCCAACCCTAACCCTGGCCCTAACCCCAACCCTAACCGAACCCGAACCCTAACCCTAACCCCAACCCCAACCGAACCCTAACCCTAACCCCAACCCCAACCGCAACATAACCCTAACCCCTACGCGAACCCTGAACCCTAACCCTAACCCTAAACTAAACCCGATGCCTAACCCTAACCATCACCCCTACCCTGAACCCTGAACCCTGAACCCTAGCCCTAACATCATCAAAATTATAAATAAAAGCATTATTAGAAGTAAAAATTTGAGATTTACTAACCTGTAGCGGGCGGTGGAGGAGACGACGGAGGAGACCGGTGGTCGGCGACGCAATCGGCGACGAGTCGCGGGCGGTGGCGACGGGGAAGTCGACGAGGAAGTTTTGGGAACGGCGAGGGCTTTTCTGTGTCTTTTTTTATTAATAACCCATAGAAATGCCCCTACGGACTGTACCGTAGGTCATTTGTTTGCGGCTCCGTAGGGCCAAACAACAAATTACGATTAAATATTTTTAAATTAAAATGTAGGGCACCGTAGGGACAACCATGGGGACCTACTGTTCTCTGATTAAAAATCAGGAAGAGCTTCAGAAGAGGCATCACGTGCTCACACGTGACCAGTGGTCACGTGTTGGCACATGATGGTTAAGTAGCGGCACAGAGCACATTTGTTCCCTGATTAAAAATCAGGAAAGAGCTTCAGAGGAGGCATCACGTGCTCACACGTGACCAGTGGTCACGTGTTGGCACGTGATGGTTAAGCAGCGGCCAGAGAACAGAGCGCAGAAGAAGAGAAACCCATTCCAGGGGTCACGTGCCTACACGTGACCAGGAGTCACGTGGCCACACGTGATCAGGGGTCACGTGGCCACACGTGACTGGCTTTAAGAGCCTTATTCTTTAACAGAATTAAATTCTGAGAATAAATCTTTCAAATCTTTCCAAAATGAAGAAGGATTATCTAAAACCGTTGGATTAAAAATCTAAAGGTGATTAAATATCACCAATTTATGGAAAAATCTTGGACTTGGAAAGATTTCCCTCTAAATCTAACCGAAATAACAAAGAGATATTTTTGGATTTAAAATCCAATGGTGAATAAAATTCATCCAACAATCTAAAGGCCCAGATTAATGATAAATATAAATCAAATCTCTCAATGAGAGATTTACTAAACAGATTGATTCTTTTCTTTCTCTTATAAATAGGAGCCAAGAAGAGAAGAGAAGGGAGGGACTTTTTTAGAGAAGAAACAGAGGGAGGAGAATTTAATTCTCAAGAGAAAAAAGAAAAGAGAGGAGAATTTAATTCTCTGCAAAAGAAAAACCCTAGGTAAGAAAAGGGAGGGTTCAAAAGAGAATTTAATTCTCAAAAGAGTTTAACTCTTATATAAAGAAAAGAACTTAGTTCTTTCTCTGGTTGAGGATCTGCAAAGTGCACATCTCCCCATGAATTGAGAATTTAATTCTCACTGGGTTGAGATCCTGCCATGCAGATCTAAAATATAGAGGAGGAATTGAGTTTTGAGAATTTAATTCTCATAGAATTACAGGAATTTAATTCCTTTGAGATAAAATTAGGGTTTAACCCTAGGAATTTAATTCCTTCAGAATGGATAGAACTAGGGTTTAACCCTAATTGAGAACTTAATTATCTCAAACTCACAGGAATTTAATTCCCTTAAAAAAGAAATTAGGGTTTCACCCTATGCCAGAATTTAATTCTTTACATATATGGGGAATTTAATTCATACAGAAAAGAAATTAGGGTTTAACCCTATTTAAGAATATAATTCTTCAAAAGAAAAGTGGGAATTTAATTCCTTTAAAGTTATTGCTAGGGTTTAACCCTATGAAGGATCTGATTCTTAAAAAAATAAAGAGATCTTCAAACATGCAAAGAAATAGAGTCACGTGTTACCACGTGACCCCTGCAAAGATCCACAGAAAAGAATTTTGAAGCAACACCTCACGTGTTATCACGTGACTCCTGCAAAGATCCATAAAAAAAAGAGCTTTGAGGCAATGCCTCACGTGCCCCACGTGATCTCTAAAGCACACAGAGAAAAAGGCAAAAGAAACAGAAAAGAGCTCTAGGGCGCCCTCACGTGTCAACACGTGACCCCTAATGAACATTCTAACAGATCAAAGCGTGAGCCCCCATCACGTGCCCACACATGATGGCTTTCAGAATTAAAAGTGTTAAACACTTATCTGTAGAACAAAATAAAGGGAAGCAGGGCGCTCTCACGTGCTACCACGTGACCCCTTGGCTGAAGCTCTAACAGATAAACGCCCAAATTCTCATCACGTGACAGCACGTGATGTTTTAAAGTATTCAATACTTTTGACTGAATAAAATAAGGGGAATCAGGGCGCTCTCACGTGTCCACACGTGACCCCTCTCTCCTTAGTGTTTAACACTAGTCTGGAGATTTTGTCCCCAGTGTTTAACACTGATTTTCTTAGTGTTTAACACTGATTGGAAGACTCTATTTGCAGTGTTTAACACTGATTTGCTTAGTGTTTAACACTAATTTGAAAACTATGTTCCCAGTGTTCAACACTGATTATCTTTTAGTGTTTAACACTAACTTATTAATCTTATTCTCAGTGTTCAACACTGTTGGTCTCTAGTGTTTAACACTAGCTTTAGCCCAATTGGCTAAGTTTCCAGAGGCAAAGCCTCTCCTTCAATGAACCAACAGAGGGCCAATATCCCAAACATGATTGGACTTAGCCCAAACTGGCCATAAGTCCTTAATTCAAACTTAATTGGGCCAATGGGCTCATAATATAATAATTGATCTTAGTTTCCAAATTGGACTACAGATCACTTAATCTACCTTAGTTTAAGGGTACATCTCTTCACTCCTTTGATACTTGGCGTTGTAATTCCTCAACGTCTTCAAAGAGGTGACGGGTCCCGATGACCACATATTGATACGGACTGTGGGGTCCTTAAACTCATGGACTATGAGGTCCTTAACCTTGACCGTAATGTCTTAAAACTAAACGCCGGACTGTGGGGTCCTTAAACCCATGGACTATGAGGTCCTTAACCTTGACCGGAATGTCTTAAAACTAACAACGGACTATGACGTCCTTAACCTTGACCGTGATGCCTTAAAACTAACATCGGACTGTGGAGTCCTTAAATCCACGGACTACGACGTCCTTAACCTTGACCGCAACGTCTTAAAACTAACATTGGACCGCAATGTCCTTAAACTACCTATTGACCACAATACCACTAAACTAAACAACATGGCTCCCCTAATCGCTCTCTTGTCGGATCTAAACGATCCCGTTAAGTTGATCTTAGTCTAAAACTAGACTAACGTATCCTTAACAAACGTTTAAGTCGATCTTAGTCTCAAACGAGGCTAATATGTCCTTAAACACAACCCATAAACCCAAATCTAAGATAATACGGATTTGGACTAGTCCATGCCTTACGAGCGACGACATAACTCAGTCTCCGTATACAATCCACGGACAACCGAACAAGGAAAAAACACATACGACACGAAGTGATCATCTAGAGAAGGAGAAAGTTGTTACCGCAATGCGGTAGCGTAATTAACTGCAGGGGCTTGCGCCTGTAGGGAAGAGCGTCCCAACAATCAAAAACCCCTCAAGCTAGGGGGAATCTGACGAAGTCTGCTACATAGGACGCATCCGTTTAAACCTTCGATACACGGTGCTATAAATCAACTTGACATCTTCGGAGTGGTAGACGGATAGCACCAATTAGTATCTGCCCCGAATCTCAGGTAAGACGTCTGTCGTGCCGTCTTTCGGAGGGGAACACCTACGGATTAATCCGTAGGGGAAATAAAAAGTTGCCCCTACGGATACCTGTAGCCGTAAGGGCAACCCTATATTATAGTAGTGTGTATTTCAATCGTCGGAAAACACGATGGACGGTGTGTTTTTTCGAGGCCATAGGAGAAAATTCCCTTCTATGGCATATTTCCTCCATTATATATATATATATATATATATATATATATATATGAGGTTTAATGGAGGAAAGAGGCCATAGGAGATAATTTCCTCTTATGGCGTCGAAAAAATACACCCTCCCTTCTTTTTTCTAACGATCGACACCCACCATATTCATTATTATCATCTAAGATATGGGTACACCAAATTTCATGTGATTCTACAACTTTTTCATCGTTGATTTAGTGGGTTCAAAATTAACGGTTTACCGACAATAGAACTTTTTACATTGCTAAATCAACGGTGAAAAGGTTGTAGAATCACATGAAATTTGGTGTATCCACATCTTAGATGATAATGATGAAGATGGTGGGTGCCGATCGGTGGAAAAAATGAAGAAGGGTGTATTTTTTCGACACCATTGGAGCGCTCTTTCTCTCTATATATATATATAGAGAGAGAGGGGGGCACTAGTAAAATAGGGGGTTGCCCCTACGGATGAAAATATCCGTTGGGGCAGATTTTACTTGGCCCTACGGATTAATCCGTAGGGCTAAAAGGTTGCCCCTACGGGCACAGACGTCCAAGAATAAAAATATTAATTCTTAATTTGGTGTTTGCCCCTACGGAGCCGCAAACAAAGGACCTACGGGTATATCCGTAGGGGCAAGTAAATATCTATTTAACAAAACCCCAGATCGATCGCCTACGCTCACTTTCTCTCTCTCTCTCAATCGCGCGCGAGAAAAAACCCCAAATCGCCTCCGTCGTCGCCACCGTCGCCTCCGTCGTCGCCACCGCCGGTTTCGTCGCCACCGTCGTCGCCAGCGCCTGTTTCGTCGCCACCGTCGTCGCCACCGCCGGTTTCGTCGCCAAATCGCCACCGTCGTCACTCCAGCCCACCAGCAGCCGTTCAGGTATAAATCTCGAGGTAAATTAAAGCATTTTTGGATTATTTTGGGCTTAGGGTTCATGGCTGGGTCTGGGTTGCGCGCGCGAGAGTTGGGGTTGGGCAGGGGTCGCGGTGGCGGTCGGGGTCGGGGTCGGGGTAGGGTTAGGGTTGGGGTTCAGCTGCTGCTGGGGTGGTGCTGGGGTTAGGGTTACGGTGGGGCTGGGGTTAGGGTTACGGTAGTGGGGCTGGGGTTAGGGTTACGGTGGGGCTGGTTGAATGGCTATTCTGATTAGTTGACAAATACAATGTTAATCATAATTTACTCGACACAGATGGTAGAAAATCAGAAAAAGATCAAGAAAAAAATAATCGATTTTGATTTTAACATGCAGGGTGTTGATGCAAGATGTAATATCTAGTAGCAGATGCTAGGTATATAGACTAAAGAATAGTTGTAAATGAACCGCTAGCAAGAAAATCCTATAATTATACGTACACATCGCTTGACTCATGAAGCCTGAAGCTCTTTCTTTTGGGGGATAAAACTAGTTATATTCCTGCATTGCCTAGAAATAGCAGTGAGTTGGTTAAAACTTTTCAAACACAACCCCCCACCCCCCAAAAAAAAGAAAGAAAGAAAGGACAAGGAAAAAAAAAGAATAGCAACAAGCAATACAAGCTAGCAACCGTAAATAACTGCTGAGATTATGTCTACCTTGGCAATTTGAACAATGATGGTCTTGTCTGGATTGTTAAGATCCACTTTATAGGGGTGAGGAACACATTTTGCAACTGTATTTATGATTTTCATTCTGTCAAGTGTTGAAATAAAAATCAACACTTGACAATCAATCCAAGATGCTCAATAACTTGCTTCAAAACCATAATCTAATCTTGATGATGCTCAATATTAGCGATTTCCATGATCACGACACGTGGCAGATGACGTGTCTCATAACGCTTTATGATATCAGTATCCTATATTTGTAGTTTTAATTGTTAATTGTTATAGATGTATACCATTGCAATAATAGTTTTTGGTTGATGAATGCTATTACAATGTAGGATGATCAGTTCTATCAATCTTGATCTCAATGGTTTAAAATCATGTTACACATACAACACGAATGCACAACAAACGCATAATTAGAAAGCGACTCGAGATATTCAGGTTAAAACCAATATATGATACTCGATGATAATATGAAACCTTCATATTCCCATCGATACCCATATATGAAACTAAAAGCGCCACTTAGTCCCCGTCTATCGGTTAACATACGTGCGATGCTCGTCGTGACCTAGAACTATACGAAGGTTGTTAAATATCGGACAGTATAGCTCGATACTAACAACCGTCGTATAGTCTACGCGACGAGAAAATTCAATCGTATGGTAACCCATAGATTTGTCCTGTGTGGACAAGTTAAGAATGTATAAAGCAAACGCCTTCATTCACTTGTGTTTTCATCCGTTTCGAGATATTTCGTCGGTATCTTTCCGCTGGTTCTCCGTGTACAAAGATAGATTAGATGTTCATTTCAACGTTGTTTCACAGCTTTGAAATGATTATCTATTCTATTACAGTGTACTCGGAGAACAGCGGGGAGGTGCTGCCGAAATTTACTCGAAACGGTTGAAAGCACAAGTGATGGGCGTTCGCTTTATACATTCTTAATGGGATAGAAGCCTACCCCCGACAGCCGGATACAAACGCATAATTAGAGAGCGATTCGAGATATTCGGGTTAAAACCAATATATGATACTCGATGATAATATGAAACCTTCATATTCCCATCGATACCCATATATGAAACTAAAAGCGCCACTTAGTCCCCGTCTATCGGTTAACATACGTGCGATGCTCGTCATGACCTAGAACTATACGAAGGTTGTTAAATATCGGACAGTATAGCTCGATACTAACAACCGTCGTATAGTCTACTCAACGAGAAAATTCAATCGTATGGTAACCCATAGATTTGTCCCGTGTGGACAAGTTAAGAATGTATAAAGCAAACGCCTTCATTCACTTGTGTTTTCATCCGTTTCGAGATATTTCGTCGGTATCTTTCCGCTGGTTCTCCGTATACAAAGATAGATTAGATGTTCATTTCAACGTTGTTTCACAGCTTTGAAATGATTATCTATTCTATTACAGTGTACTCAGAGAACAGCGGGGAGGTGCTGCCGAAATTTACTCGAAACGGTTGAAAGCACAAGTGATGGGCGTTCGCTCTATACATTCTTAATGGGATAGAAGCCTACCCCCGACATCCGGAACACATACATACAAACGCATAATCAGAGAGCGATTCGAGATGTTCGGGTTAAAACCAATATATGATAATATGAAACCTTCATATTCCCATCGATACCCATATATGAAACTAAAAGCGCCACTTAGTCCCCGTCTATCGGTCAACATAACGTGCGATAATTTATTCTTTTCAACGACAAACGCACACACAAAGCATATACACGGATTTTCTCCTTTGTCAGTAACTATCCCGTTCTTATATTTCTCAATATAGTCAGCATAACCTACAATTTATATGTTATTCAGTCTAACATGGCCCATGAGTACGTCAGAGTTAAGGACTGGATGTATGTAGATTGGAAACAACGTATGCAACCTAAGTTTGTCGCAGGAGTTGCTGTTTTCCTTGAATTTGCACGAGCACATAATAAGATCATAATAGAGAAGATTCTCTGTCCGTGCGATAGATGTGGCAATAAGTACTGGCAGAAGGTAGAATTGGCAGAGCTTCATATTGTAAAACATGGGTTTACTAGACTTTATTCAACTTGGAAATATCACGGGGAAGGAGAAGAATGCAGTACTGCGGTAGAAGAAGAAGGAGAACACGATAATGCGGCAGGAGAAGAAGAAGAATTCGGTAATACGGCAGGATACGGAAATTTATTTCCATCAGAAGAAATGGGGGATATGGTAGAGGCTGCCCTAGGTGAATCTATTCGTACCGAAGATGACATTCCTTCCGGTCAAGGACCGCGTGCGGATAAATATGAAAATTTCATGAATGATGCTAGGAAACCAATTTATGAGAATGCGAAGTATTCCACCCTCTCATGGTTCGTCCAACTTTTCCAAATTAAGTGCCTAAATGGATGGAGCAACAAGTCATTCACAATGCTTCTTTCGTTCTTGAAAGATTCTATGCCTCCGGGAAATAATATGCCCGAAAGCTGGTACGAAGCCCAGAAAATGATGTCTGATTTAGGTCTAAAGTGCGAGAAGATTCAAGCATGTCCTAAAAATTGCATGTTGTACCGGAAAGAGAATTCAGATTTGAAAGAGTGTCCAACATACGGAGATGCCAGGTATAAACCGAAAGATTCTGATAAGAAGCCTGATATACCTGTGAAGATAGCACGATATTTTCCCATAACACAGAGGCTACAGAGGCTATTCAGGTGCAAGAAAACAGCCGAGGCAATGATTTGGCATCACCGTGCTCCTCCAAGCGAAAATGGAAAAATGAGCCATCCAAGAGATTCACCGGCATGGAAGGATTTCGATAGGAGGCACGCAATATTCAGTAGCGATCCTCGCAATGTCCGGCTCGGACTGGCTGCCGATGGCTTCTGCCCATTCAACTATATGGCTGGAAGTCACAGTACATGGCCCGTTGTAATGATAATTTATAATCTGTCGCCTTGGTTGGCTATGGACCAATCATACTTTATGATGCCTCTTCTTATCGACGGACCAAACTCACCGGGGAACAATATCGACGTCTATCTCCGACCTCTGATCGAGGAGCTGAAAACTTTGTTCATTGATGGTGTAGAGACATATGATTCAAACACAAATACAACCTTCATACTGCGTGCGGCTTTAATGTGGACAATTAATGACTTTCCTGCGTATGGAATGCTATCAGGTTGGTCCGTACATGGTCACAAAGTATGTCCTCATTGCCATGAACACACAACATCAAAATTTTTGAATTTTAGCAGGAAGGTTTGTTATTGCGGCCATCGACGTTTTCTGCCTCCAGACCACCCCTATAGGTTAGACACGGTTCACTTTGATGGTCATCAGGAGCTTCTTGGGCCTCCATCCCCATTGTCCGGAGAGGACGTGACTGCTAAATGGGATGGTTACAATAACGTGACATTCGGGATGGATCCGACGAGACAGGTCAAACCACAATATTGGAACAAGTTAAGCATTTTCTTCGAGCTTCCGTACTGGTCTACAAATTCAGTGCGTCATTGTCTGGACGTCATGCATATAGAGAAGGAAGTATCAGAGCACATACTTAACTTGCTTCTGTGTAAAGACGGAAAATCGAAAGACAACATGAATGCCCGGATGGATCTACAAGAGTGGGGAATAAGAAGTGAACTGCACTCTAAACCGGTAGCGGGTAAACCGGGCAAGTTTATACTTCCCAATGCCGCTTATCATATGTCACAACCGGAGAAGAAAAGATTCCTGCAGGTGTTGCATGATTTGAAAGTCCCCACGGGTTTCTCAGGATCATTCAGCAAGAAAATAAAAATTGTGAAGGGCAAGATCGATGGGCTGAAAAGTCATGATCACCATGTTATCGTGGAGCACCTTCTTCCATTAGCCCTCAGGACTTCTCTTCCAGACTCGGTTGGTCTAGTAATCAACGACCTATGTTGTTTTTTCAGGGAGTTGTGTGCTAAAACACTGGAGGTTGCGACGCTGGATAAACTAGAAAATTCTATTGCGTTGATACTTTGCAAGTTTGAGCGTATTTTCCCACCGTCATTCTTCGATATCATAATACACTTGACGGTTCATCTTGCAACTGAGGCGAAGTTAGCCGGACCGGTACAATATCGATGGATGTATCCCGTCGAGAGGTACGTGTAATTTTTCGTTTCGCGCAATTTATAATTTTATTTTTGTCCTGTATGCCCGTGTTTATTTATTCAACATATTCTCATTAGGTACCTTTACACTCTTAAGAAGTATATACGCAATAAAAATCGACCAGAGGGTTCTATCATGCAAGGTTATCTTCTTGATGAAGCAACCACATTTTGTTCCCGCTATCTGGACGAGAACATTGAGACAAGGCTTAACCGACCACGAAGAATTCAAGACGGGCCATATGGTAAAGCCGAGTATAAGAGGGTAGACACTATGTTTATCAACAAGATATACCGGTTTATCTTGCTTAATTGCGCATGTCTTGAACAAATTAGAGAGTAAGTTCTTTTGGATTAATTGTTATATCTGTGTTTGTGTGTGTATGAAATGACATAATATTAATGTCACAATTATTTGTCGAAAACAGAACTCATTTTAACGAGGTACGTGAGGGGCATCCTGATTGGAACGAAGAGCGTTTGGAAAAATACCATCAGGATAATTTTTGTGACTGGGTCACAGAGCATGTAAGTTATTCGAATTATATTTTATTGCTATTAGTTTTAATCTAAACTTGTATCGTTATGTATTTATCGTAAAATTTGTTTTGTTAGATCCACGATCCGAACTTGTCTGCATCATTTGAGAGTGATTCAAGATGTTTAGCTCAATTTCCTAGTATAGAGGTTGCATATTACAAAGGATTTGGTGTCCTTGGATACAAATTCGAAGTTAAGGACACAGAAACATCTAGAATCACTCAGAATAGTGGGATTGCGACGGTAGGATCGGACGGTGTGATTTACTATGGGTACTTAAATTGTATACTCGGCATCCACTATCCCGGACGATCAGAACCCTTTTATTTATTCCATTGTACTTGGTACGATCCGCGAACCGATACAGACAGGTGGAGAAGCACTCTTGGGACTTGGAAAGATGAATATGGATTGACCAGTGTGAACACACTTCGATTTTACGGTCAGGACGATCCGTTTATCTTTCCGAACCAAGCGTTCCAAGTATACTACTCACAGTGTTTGAAGCATCCGGGGTGGAGTGTTGTATGCCGATGGAAACCTAGAGATGTCTACGATGTCCCAGAATACGAGGACAGCGATGAGGACGAAGAAGAGAGAAGGCTTAAAGTGCTCCGACCGTCTGTTTCGAAGGACGGGTTGTCTTCGACCGATCATGAAGTTACGTGGGTTAGAAATGACATCGACGATGAAATCCAAGTAGATATGTATGATGCGCCCACGAAACGAAAAAGGTTATCAGTAATGTTATATTATTACTTCACATTTTACGCTCTAGATCATATATAGTCAATACTCTTAATGATTGTCTAATGCGTCCACGAACCGTTTATCTAGATTTGATGACGATGTCGGGAGCAGCGAGGGGCGGCAGGAGCTCCAGCCGCGGCAGAGGCAGAGGCAGAGCGGTTCTGCCGCCCGGAGAGCTCCGTAGGGAGCTTCAGAGGGCCGGTCTTGCACCCAGATCGGAGACCCCTTTGGATGCCTCCTTCCGTGTGGATTTTGCCACACCTCCAGGTATACTACACGCATATCCATTTTCAATGTAATATTACAGATATTCATGCATGTTTATGTCAAAATTACTTATATTGTCAATGTTTGATTGTCTAGTTGTTGGTCCTGCGTCCACATCTGGGACAGAGGCCACCCCCGCTCCTCCAGGTATGTTTATATATCATATAGTGTATGTATATTGATTTAGAATGCTATATCATAAATATACACATTCCTTTTGCTCTTACTTAGCAATTTTTATTATTGTCTAACTGTAGGTGGTGACACCACCGCACCTGCGGGTATGTTTATATGTCCTATAGTGCATGCATATTGATTTAGAACGTTATATTATTGATCTACACATTCTTTTTGCAATTACTTATAAAATCTATTTTTAATTGTCTAGTTGTTGGTCCTGCGTCCACATCTGGGACAGAGGCCACCCCCGCTCCTCCAGGTATGTTTATATATCATATAGTGTATGTATATTGATTTAGAATGCTATATCATAAATATACACATTCCTTTTGCTCTTACTTAGCAATTTTTATTATTGTCTAGCTGTAGGTGGTGACACCACCGCACCTGCGGGTATGTTTATATGTCCTACAGTGCATGCATATTGATTTAGAACGTTATATTATTGATCTACACATTCTTTTTGCAATTACTTATAAAATCTATTTTTAATTGTCTAATTATAGGTGGTGCGTCCACACCTTCCACAGGGGCCACTCCTGCCGCTTCCATACCCTCCGCATCGTCTGCAGGTTAGTATGAATAAATTTAAAATATTTATTTATTTTACATATGCTCTATAGAATAAATATGAACTTCATGGAGATTTAGCGTCGATGTTTATTTTATAGTTGGAGGGGATGCGTCCGGGTCCGGGACCCCGGTTGTTCCTCACCGGAGGAACTATCGTCCCGCTCGTGCTGCTGCTCGGGCCCAGGCTCGTGCGCTATTCACCGGAGGTATATATCACACTTGAATTTTTGTTTAACCTTGATTTCTTAATACAACTTTGTCTTATTATTGATTGTCTTGATATTTCGTGCAGACGCAGGGCCTCTCCATCCCCAGAGGGGGACTCGAGGCCCGAATCAGTCCCATAGGCTGAGGCCTGATAGAGCTAGGGGGGAGGCAGCATTCCCCCTATTTTTTACCCTTGACTATCGCTATACCGGGCCTCATGCCGAGAGGTTCGGCCGGTATTTGGGGGACGAGAGCCGGATCGTGAAGAACTATCCACTTCACGTTGAGTGGGGCGAGCAGCACCAGCGCTCATTCGCCCTCTTCTTTGATCAGGCTCGGGTATGTATTAATATATATTTTCATTTGATCTATCCAATATATTTATTATTAACACTTGCAATCTAATAACAATGTTTTTTTTTGTATTTTCAGTTGGATTACGATTTTCAGCCTGTAGCCGACCCTGATCACCCGGGGAGGGTGCTCGACCTTCATGCTCTGTACAATGGCCTGATGAAGAACATGCAGGCCAAGGTCCGATACAACAGGAATGAGCTAAAGGCCGACTGCTACTCCCTGTGGATAGCGACCCCCGAGGCAGAGAGAGCGGCCCTCCTATCTACTCCGGCGTTTGCGAGAGTCGACGTAGAGACATGGCCTCTATTGTGCGCTTATTTCGACTCCGAACGCAAACAAGTATGTATTTTAAATTTAATTCATTATTTATGATATAATTT
Organism: Agapanthus africanus; assembly: GCA_030015575.1. NCBI lineage: Eukaryota > Viridiplantae > Streptophyta > Magnoliopsida > Asparagales > Amaryllidaceae > Agapanthus > Agapanthus africanus. The sequence goes on along the minus strand of CM057347.1, from coordinate 525,871,279 downwards.
ATTTCTTTGTGTTTCTTAATTAGAAAACTAAATGTTAATGCGTTGTGCAGAAACAGGCCGCTCAGAATACGGAGAACAGGAAGTCGACGAAGAGGGGTCGCCCCACTTACACAGGTGGCTCGAGGAACATTACTCGAGCCATGGAGTTATCGGTAAATTAAGAGTTATTCTCTAATATTCTGCAATATTAAGAGTTATTCTCTAATATTTCTAATATTAAGAGTTACTTTCTAATATTGCAGACATCTCGGACCGTGGCGTCAGGTGGTACACCGAGCGTGCTGTCCGCATATCTTGCCGTCCACGGCACCTCGCCAGATCCCGCCACGGACGAGCTTCGATGTCCCGACGTCGCTACCCAGGAGTACTGCGTAAGTGTTAATATTTTTTCTACCCAAATTTGAAATTTTAGTTTTGGAAGGTTCAAGTTTAAATTTTATACTTATACTTTACTGCTTAATGTGGGTGTAGGAGCGGGTGGTTGAGCAGGCCCAGGTCTCGGGGATCGATTTTACCGGACAGAACGATCCGAGGCTGCTGACCCCAGTTCTGGACGCCGCACATGGAGGGCACCACGGAGGTTGGGAGAGAGGCCGGGGATTGGGCCCTAGCAGGGCCCATATGAGGTTGGACTCCACCCCGGCGGTTACTTCCTCCGTCTCCAGTGACCGGCATATCCATCAGGAACTGGATAGCTTGAGGGCTACCGTTCAGGAGTTGAAGGAGATGCTGGTATGTATACTACTTTATAATAAAATATCATTTCATATTATATACATATCAACATATCCATAATTAGTACGTAGCTTGAGCTTATTTGGTTTTAGACTTAAGTTTGATTAATCATACATACATATGTAATTAAAATAAACAACGCTTTTCCAAACTAGATATCCAAACAGGGTTTCGAAATAACTTAATAATGAAACGAATTCGAATAATACACAGTTCTTACACGTTTCTTACACACGTTATGTCCAGACGCGACAGGGTAGATCGGCCGGGCCTCCACATGCATCTCCTTCGGCTGCGGCTCCGCAAGCCACTACATCGGCTGCGGTTCCGTAGACAGCTCCTGTAGCTCCACCGCCCACTCAGACTCCCGCAGCCGCGGCTCCGCAAGCGACTACCTCGACGGCGGCTGCGCAGACCACATCGCCAGCTCCACATGCCGCTCAGACTCCCTTATATGTAGCATTGCAGAGTGTATTGACCGAGGAGCAGGCGCGCGTTATTCTAACGTTATTCGGAGGTGGAGCTGGACCGAACTAGGGTAGCTTTTTGGTTCTTATTTTTTGAAACATGTATTTATATCACATTGTACTACATTTTGAAACGATATTGATATTGGTTTGTATTTATATCATATTCAGTTTTTGGATTTCTTTTGTATATTATATATATGCGTGAGATGTGATTATGAATACTGCAATATATGATTTGATTGATGTATATAGTATTGTGCACAGGGCGGGAAAAAATCTAGCAGCCTATTTTTAAAAAAAAAATACAGACAATATGTATCTACGGATTAAGCCGTAGGTATATATGTTGCCCCTACGGGCATATCCGTAGGGGCAAACTATCAGGAAACCTGATATTTTCCCACCTGATATCAGTGCAGGGTGTTGGGAGTGCCCCTACGGATATGTCCGTAGGGGCCAATGTTTATCCCCTACGAATTTATCCGTAGGGGCAAAATATCAGGTTTCCTGATATTTTCCCCCCTGATCTCAGTGCAGGGTGTTGGGAGTGCCCCTACAGACTTATTCGTAGGGGCCACTTTCTATCCCCTACGGAGTTATCCGTAGGGGTAGAATAAGGACCTACGGATTTATCCGTAGGTATATACAATATATTCAAAAAAAAAAATACATATATGATTTGATTACCCCTACGGAGTACTCCGTAGGGGCTATAACACCTACAGAGATATCCGTAGGGGCTCTAATTTGCCCGTAGGGGCAAGTTCAGGGCCTCAACTTGCACCTGCGGCCTTTGCACCTACGGGGTCTTTTTTCGTCCCTACGTACATATCCGTAGGGGCAGTGGGTTGCCCCTACCGATAAATCCGTAGGGGTAACCCTTATTTGTAGTAGTGGGGGCATAGAAAGGAATTTCCTTCTATGGCGTCGAAAAAATACACCCTCCCTCATTTTTTCCGACGATCGGCACCCACCATCTTCATCGTTATCATCTAAGATGTGGGTACACCAAATTTCATGTGATTCTACAACCATTTCACCGTTGATTTAGTGGGTTCAAAATTAACGGTTTACCGACAATAGAACTTTTTACATTGCTAAATCAACGGTGAAATGGTTGTAGTTACACATGAAATTTGGTGTACCCACATCTTAGATGATAACGATGAAGATGGTGGGTGCCGATCGGTGGAAAAAATGAGGGAGGGTGTATTTTTCGACGCCATAGGATGAAATTCCCTCCTATGGCATCTTTCCTCCATTATTCTCATATATATATATATATATATATATATATATATATATATATATATATATATATATGAGATTAATGGAGGAAAGATGCCATAGGAGGGAGTTTCTCCTATGACGTGGAAAAAATACAACCTCCGTCATTTTTTCCGACGATCGGCACCCATCATCTTCATCATCGTTATCATTTAAGATGTGCGTACACCAAATTTCATGTGATTCCACAACTTTTTCACCGTTGATTTACTGGGTTCAAAATTAACGGTTTACCGACAATAGAACTTTTTACATTGCTAAATCAACGGTGAAAAAGTTGTAGAATCACATGAAATTTGGTTTACCCACATCTTAGATGATAACGATGAAGATGATGGGGGCCGATCGTCGGAAAAAATGGCGGAGGTTGTATTTTTTCCACGCCATAGGAGGAAATCCCCTCCTAGTCCTCCTATGGCCTCTCTCTCTCTCTCTCTCTCTCTCTATATATATATATATATATATATATGAATTCATGGAACACATGTATGTTATATATGTATATATAGCTTGAGGGAGCACATACATATATACAGTGACTAGCTAATCAAAACAGCATATAGATGCACAAAATTTATATGTTTGTTAGCTAGATGCATGAAGGCATCTGCAGGTGACATTTTGGATTATTGCAATTGGTGGTAAATTATAACTGTATAGTTTTAATTAAAAGGGAGCAGGATTAGATTAAAAGCCAGCTTTTAAGGCCTACGTAACTTTTAGCTGCTTTCGTTGATGCTGCAGTGGATCACAGGGTATCATTAGATATGTATGCATGATTCATGCGCAGACAAATGAGAAAAGGGAGAGTCACGGGATATAAATATAGATATATAGATATATGAGAATAATGGAGAAAAGATGCCATAGGAGGGAATTTCCTTCCATGGCGTCGAAAAAACACAACCTCCATCATATTTTTCGACGATCGGAATACATCATCTTCATCGCTATCATCTAAGATGTGGGCACACCCACATCTTAGATGGTAACGATGAAGATGATGTATTTCGATCGTTGGAAAACACGATGAAGGGTGTGTTTTTTCGACGCCATAAAAGGAAATTCTCTCCTATGGCGTCTTTCCTCCATTATATATATATATATAAGCTCGAAAGATATGTGAGAGAGAGAGAGAGAGCGAGCGAGCGAGCGAGCGCACATGCATGTATATATGTTCACCCTGTGTATTACCAGTTATAACACAGGGAATATTATTCGAATTTCTCATCAATATGTGACATGTAAACTACCTAGCTATTGCTGCCTCTTCCATTATATATCCTGGGTTGGTTCATTCTCATCATGTATGCATGTATAAGCATCATCCTAAATATATATGTACCTCTTTAATTATGAGTTAAATTTAGTTGTGGCAGGTTAAATATACATCATGTGGTTGTTTATCAGGCGTACATTACGCATATATACGTGGGTAGACGTTGACCAATAGACTGGCATCTGAAGATCGAAGTAGCAGACATGTCTGCTTGTCGACGCAGCTAACATAGCTGTGACTCGTTGGAAGCTTATTTAGATAAGAAATTTAAATGATCGTTATATTATATAACACAAGACATTTTTACTAGTATTATATTTGTTCCATCCAAATTCGGCTTTTTGTCCAAACGAACATGCTTAATTGCATATTTATGCATCACTAAAATTGTTATGTTTGATTAACTTTTTAACAACGATCAGTACTTCAACCGAGAACAATTAGTTTTGTAGTTGTGGACCGCTACTTTTCTTATCATGGAGGGTCTTTGCTTCCCCACCAGCTGTTTTGTTATTGGCTACATGTCACAACCTTCGAGTCTATGCATATGAAAAATCAAAGGATTTGAATACCTCTAACCAATATCTCAGATGAAGTTTATGTCGATATATTGAAAGACGTTCATTCATTCGATGCATGTGTTAGAGATCTTCAAATCCTTTGATTTTTCATAAACACACATGAGGATAGGATGATCAACTTGAACGATCCAGACCGTTCAAGTATGTCGTGGATCGAGTGTTCTCGTTTTAAAAAACGCGGACGGATTTGCAACAGAGCGCTCCACTCCCATATAAGTATATAATGCATGATTCATCGATAAAATGAACTTTTAATGGTTTCAAAGAATGCTAGAGCTATGCCACAAGTGATGATTTCATGAGAGAGAGAGAGACCTTTTTCTCAATCTGGAATAGATATGTGAAGAAAAATGCATGCAGGCCCTTTTAAGTCAAAAAATGCATCTCAAGAGAACTGGTCAAAATTTGCATGCCTAGCTATACCCTGATAGCCTTAGCTTGTAGGTCTTAATTGATTGATTAGCCACAATTAGGCAAGAAGAAGAATTAGCTGAACCATCCGGCCAAAAGCTCATGTTAATGGGCCTGATTTGGTGAAAAGATATAAAAGAAAGTTTAAAAAGGGAGCCGTGGTACATTAATCCAATACTTTATGAATTTGCATATATATATACACAATCATAAGCCTCACAAAATTAGAAAGAAACAAAGGAATATATTTCACTTGCAGAATTAAGAAGAAAAGGAATATATATTTGCTTACTCCGGCTCCGCTAGCAGAGAAGATGAGGCTAGGATTTAACAAACTCAAATATCAGTCCCAACAGAATTCTAAACCAACCAGCAAATGTGCATCAAACTATTCCATTACCAGAGATTCCAACCATAAAAATTGAATATCAAAATGCAATTTACAAAAAATGCTATTCCTTGCTGCCTGTGACACTTCTCTCAATTCGTTGTCTTACATTTGTACTGGCTGTTCATCTAATATCCAATAGTCACATAAAATGGATTTTACAAGTCAAGTTGTTAAATCCGTACATTTCTTCTGTCAAAGCTTCTAAAATTTACGCCAGGCACGCCATCATGTTAGATCTGCAACAGGTATCTATCCATCTTTCTTGACTTTCATAACAGGTATCCATCTGATATGGCGAGGTTATCTCGAGCATGATTCCTAAATAAGTATAATACGCTCCATAGAACATCGAAGCAACCCATTTCAGATGGTTTTCTGTCGGAAAAGGAAAAGGATGAAAGACAAAAATACAAACAAAAAAAAGGGTAGAATTAAAGATGTGATGCTGATCAGGCCAGCACTCTCTTCCCAGTTAAGAACTAAGGTCGCTCAACAACATTGAGCATATATAGGGCCAGGCCTGTGAAATCTTTTAAGAATGCCAACTAGATCGACCCCAATGATTTAATAATCATGTCAAAATAATAATCGATCAGCTTTCTGCATAATGAATTTCACACAAGAAGAAGAGATGACAAAATCTCTCCCATGGTCTTCTCTGGAACATCATCATCATCATTCAATTCTGTTCCAGACTCCAGCACTGCAGCATCCAGTACTAGCTTTCTCCTTGCAATTTCATATATGTTCTCATCTACAGTGTCTTTGGTCACAAGCCTGCATAATTTTAGGTCAGGTCAGCAATTTAACTCGAGTTATCCTTTTTTTTTCCTTCTTCCTTTTTCCTCTCCTTTTTTTGTGTTCTCTGTGCGTGTGTGCATGCAAGTGCATGTGTAGACTTTGCATTTTACTAGGAGGAAGAAGATTTTGGGTCAGATTATATTTACCATTTCCTAATAGATGCACAGATAAAACTCCATGCTATCCAAATTCCAATAAAAAGATTATAAAGTTCTGTGTTTGGCTCAGTAGAGGGATCAAGGTTGTACTAATCATTTTCTGCCCTGACATTGTCTTGAAGCAAGTGTTTCTTTAGACCAAACCAGCATATTATCTGTTGTAAGTAGAAACCCCCAAAAAAGAACTTAGACTAATTATTTCAGTGATGCGGTTGGGTCATGAACGACCAAGTCTTTAAAGACTTAATAATGAGAAGCTATATAAAAGTCAATACAGCAAAGTGTTTCACACATCACATTTATATATCCCTTAATACATGAGGGCAATGGGTTTGCGGCAGCTAATTAGCCACAGCACGCAAACTCGGAACAGGGAACTAGTACAAAAATGACTTACTCCTACGGATGGGAAAAACCGTATGGGCAATCTTAGGTTGCCCCTACGGTTCCCACCGTGGGGGCAATTTTAGGTTACCACCGTAGGGGCAAGTTTATTGAAAAAATAACTCGTGATTGCCCCTACGGTGCCAGCAGAGAAACCCCTACTATGGAAACAGTAAGGGCAATGTCGGGTTTTTTTTATAAAACAAAAATACCTATCTTTTCCCAAATCATCCTTCTCGATCCGTAAGGAAAAAAACCCCCCCAAAATCCCTTATCGAATCTCCTCCGGCAACGAACGACCTCCCCCGACCTCATCCTCAACCCAAAATCCCTCCCCTACCTCTTCCCCGTGCTCCCTTGAATCCGCCACCGTCGCAACCTCCCTCGAATCCGTCGCCGACCCCCTCCTCTACCTCTTCGAAGCCGTCGCCGCCGTCGAAACCTCCTTCGAGCACAGGCCTTCCCGTCCATCACCTACCATCATGCGCCGCCGTCTTCACCACCACCTCCGCATCGTCATCGGCCCCACCATCTCCACCACCACAAGCCCCCATCTCCTCCACAGTTTTGCCGAGGCCCTTCCCTAATTTCTACCGGTAATTTTTTTTAAAAATATTTATTGTTTTTACATATTTAAATTAATTAGTATTGTAATGTTAATTTTAATTAGTTGATAATGTTTAAATTTAGGGGGTTTTGCATGAGACCTTAGAAAGTGAGATCGGTGGAAATTAGATAATTGGGGTTTTTAACATGAAACCCCTATAAAATGAGATTGATGGAAATTTAATTGAATGGATTCTGTGAAAATAATTTGTTATAAGAAAGTGGAAAGAAAAGGGCTAAAGATGAGAAATTTAAGGATAGGGCTTGGATTTTGGATACCTTTGGATTTTTTATCATAGTTGCCACTTTAAAGGTTAAATTCATGATTTTTAAACGGAATTTGTATACGTTATGGATGTATTACGATTGGTTGGGTTTTACGGCTTTAAATGTTAAGATCATGAATTTTTAAGTGGAATGATTAGATCGTTATGAATATATTATAAGTCTTACAGGTTTAATTCGTGATTTTAAGTGGAATTCATTGCTCATTATGGATTATTACGAATCTTCATGGTTTTTACCAATTTAAAAGTTAAGGTTTTGGCTTTGAGATTTATTCTCAAATTTTAAGGGTATGAAATTTTAAGAATGTTTCCTTTTTTTAATCAAGTTGATAAATTTGTCTCTTATGCTATAATTGTCCTCTAGTTTCAATATGCATGCTTGAATTAAATTAAGTTTTGTCCTTGTTTTACAGTTCTCTCCATATATTTCATTGCTCTAATATTTAGTTCATATATATTTTCAAAATCAATTATGATGAAAAATACTTGATTTAATTTTGTCTACATGTTTTGAGATTCTGTATTTGATATTTTGGATGGTTCTTGAAGTTTATCGTAGATTGTAAACTATTACTAACTTGAAATACATAAACTAGAGTCATCAACTATTTATATAGGAGTAATTCATTGCTTGAAGTTGCAGTCATTACAGATTTCGACTAGAGCTCTACCTCTTAACTTTATTTATAGCTTGCAGTCAGTGGCACCAATTCATCTTACTTTCTCAAGGATTTTCTGATATTTTTAATATAAGTTAGATCTAACATACAACAACGATACTTGTTATATTATTAATTTCCTTTACTTTTAAATTTTAATTTCTTTACTTTAAGTCATGTTCGGTATGTACAGTCTGCATCTCTCTGAAGATTCAATCGTATGATAACAGATAGATTTGTACAGTGTAGACAAGTTAGGAACATATAAAGCAAACACATGCATTCACTTGTGTTTTCATTAGTTTCGAGTTATTTCGTCGGTATCTTTCCGCTAGTTCTCCGTTTACAAAGATAGATTAAATATTCATTTCAATGTGGTTTCACGGTATTAAAATAATTATTTATTCTATTACAGTGTGCTCGGAGAACAGCGAGAAGGTACTGCCGAAATTTTCTCGAAAAGGATGAAAACACAAGCGAATGTGTCTACTTTATATATTCTTAATAGGATAAAAGCCTTACCCCCGACAGCCGTTACCCTCGACATCCAATATAGAACCGTTAATATCATCTTTCTTGGAAGAAGAATCCAACTCCCGAGCTATGAGTATTTGCTCTCGGTCCCTGATAATCTTCATAGCCGTTGAGAATAGTTCCTGAATATCTTAAACCGTGTGATTAAAAACTAAAATCTCTTCAAAATGCACACTTTATTTGGTTTATTATCAATGAAGAAGGATGAATATGTATAACAATGTAGTGACATGTAATAGGGTTTAAATCATAATAACTCATACTTGAGAACGACAATCTTATGGACACACGTGCACATTTGTTTTTAGGATCTGTTAACGAGATATATATACAGTCTAACATGGCCCATGAATACATCAAAATTAAAGACCGAATGCACGTAGATTGACAATGCACGAACCCTAAGTTCGTCGCAGGAATTACTGCTTTCATCGAATTTGCACGAAAACATCATGAGGTAGTGTTGGGGAAGATCCTTTCTCTGTGCGACATTTGTGGGAATAAGATGTACCGGAAGATAAGGTAGAGCTTCACATCGTTAGACATGGTTTTACCAGATTACAACCTGTTATATCACGGGGAAAAAGAAGACGGTAATACGATGGAAGGAGAAGATAATTTCTTTTTCAGGAGAGGAAATTGAGCATATGGTAGAGGCTGATCTCGGTGATAGTAATCCATCTGAAGAAGACCTTCCTTTCGGTCAAGAACAGCATGCGTATTAGTATGAGAAGTACATGAATGATGCTAAGAGACCAATTTATGAGAATGCAAAATATTTCACTCTATCATGGTTCGTCCATTTTTTTCCAGATTAAGTACCTAAATAGATGGAACAACAAGTCATTCACGATACTTCTCAAGTTGAAAGAATCTATGACCCCGGGAAATAACATATCTGAAAGCTGGTACGAAATCCAGAAGATGTCTAATTTGGGTCAGAACTGTGAGAAGATTCATGCATGTCCCAAAGATTGTGTATTGTACCGGAAAAAATTCATATTTGAAAGAGCCCCACTTGCGGAGAGAACGGGTATAAACCGAAAGTATCTGATACGAAACCAGATATACCTGTCAAGGTAGAACGATACCTTCCCATAACACAGAGACTATTCAGGTGCAAAAAGACATCGGAGGCAGTGATTTGGTATCGAAAATGGAAGAATGAGTCATTCAAGAGATTCGCCGGTATGGAAGGATTTCGATAGGAGGCATCCAACATTCAGCAGTGATCCTCGCAATATCAGACTCGGACTGGCTAGCGATAACTTCTGTCCATTCAACTATAAGGATGGTAATCACAGCACATGGCCCGTTATAATAATGGTTTATAATCTATCACTGTGGTTAGGTATGGATCAGTCCTACTTTATGATGTCTTTTCTTATTGACGGCCCGAAATCACAAGGAAACAATATCGACATCTACCTTCGATCGAAGAGTTAAAATCCTTATTTATTGATGGAGAGTTAAAATCCTTAAAATCGACGTCCACCTTCGATCGAAAAGTTAAAATCCTTATTTAAAATCACAAGGAAACAATATCGACGTCTACCTTCGACCTTCGATCGAAGAGTTAAAATCCTTATTTATTGATGGTGGAGTCTTACGATGCAAACACGGATACAACCTTCACGATGCGTGTAGCTTTAATGTGGACAATTAATAACTTTTCTGCATATGGAATGCTATCAGGTTGATCCATACATGGTTACAAAGCATGCCCTTACTGCGAACAAAATACAATATCGAGACGGTTGAATTTTAGCAACAAGATATCTTTTTGCGGTCATCGGTATTTCATGTCACTAGACCATCCCTATAGGTTTAACGGTGTTCACTTTGACGGTCCTCAGGAGCTTCATGGTCCTCCAGCATCATTATCCGGAGAGGACGCGATTACTCAGTGAAATGGTTACAATAACGCGACCTTCGGGATAGATCCGGCAATACATGACACTCCATCAGGCAGGAACAAGTTAGAGCATTTACTACGAACTGCCGTACTGGCCAACAAATTTAGTGCGTCATTTTCTGAACGTCATGCGCATTGAGAAAGGAGCATCCGAGCACGTACTTAACTCGTTTCTTTGTAAAAATAGAAAATCGAAAGACCACCTCCGTGCTCGGACAAAACTGGGAAAATAGAGATGATTTGCATCCTAAACCGATAGCGGGCAAACCAGACAAGTTTGTACTTCCTAATACCGCATATCATATGTCACAACCAGAGAAGAAAAGGTTCTTGCATGTGTTGCATGATTTGAAAGTTCCCACAAATTTCTCAGGCTCATTTAATAAGATAAAGATTGTGAAAGGAAATATCGATGGGCTGAAAAGTCATGATTACCATGTCATTATGAAACACCTTTTCCCATTATCCCACAGGACTTCCCATTCTGAATCGGTTAGTCTAGTAATCAATGAATTTTGCTGCTTCTTTAGAAAATTCTGCGCTAAAAACGAGGTTGTGGCGGTGGAGAAACTAGAAAATGCGATTCCGTTGACACTGTGTACGCTTGAGCAGATTTTCCTGGCGACGTTCTTTAATATAATACACCGACAGTTCATCTTGCAACCGAGGCTAAACTTGTTAGACCGGTACAATATCAATGAATGTATCCCGTCGAAAGGTACCTTAAATTTTTCAGTTGACTCAATCGATATATTTTAGCTATCTTATATGCTTGTATTTTTTATTTAACATAAGTTTCTTTAGGTACCTCCTGACTCTAAAAAATTATATACGTAATAGAAATCGACCAGAGAGTTCTATTATGGAAGGTTATTTCCTAAATGAAGTAACCACATTTTGTTCCTATCTAGACGAAAACATTGAGACGAAACTTAACGAGCCTCGGAGAATTCACTAAGAACCATATGGTAAAGCAGATTATAAGAGAATGGAACCCATATTTATCAACAAGATATATCGGTTTATCCTCCTCAATAGCGTTTGTCTTGATGAAATTAGAGTAAGTCTATTTTGCATTAATTGTTCTTTATATATATGAAATAATATAATGTAGACGTTAAAATTTAATGCTGAGAACAGAATTCATAAGAATGAAATGCATTGCGGGAATCCTAATTGGAGCCCTGATTGATTGGAAAAATATTATCAAGACAAATTTTGTGACTGGTTTGCACATCATGTAATATATTTGAATCTCATGTTTTTGCAACTAGTCTTAATCTAAATTTATATCATTATGTAATTACCGCATAATTTATTTTGTCAAATCCAAGATTCGAACATGTTTGTATTATTAGAGAAAGACTTGAGATGTCTAGCTCAGTTTCCTAACATGGAGGTTGTATACCACAGGATTTGGTGTCTTTGAAAACAAATTTAAAGTCAAGGACATAGAAGAATCTCGACCCACCCAGCATAATAGGATTGCAACCGTTGGCTCGGATGGTGTGCTTTATTATGGGTATTTAGATTGCATACTTGGTATCCAATATCCCGAACGAGCAGAACCACTATATATTTCAGTGTATTTGGTATGATACACGAACCGGAATTGGAAGATAAAGAGACAACCCCGGGACTTGGAAAGATGAATATGGATTGACTAGTATAAACACACGTCGATTTTGTTTTGAGGACGATCCATTTATATTTCCGCAACAAGCATTTCAAATATACTATTCAAAGTGCTTGAAGTATCCAGGATGGAGTATTGTATGCCAATGGAAGTCTAAGGATATTTATGATGTCCCAGAATTCGAGAATCGCATGGATGATAGTGATGAAGAAGAGAGAGAAGACTTAAAGTGCTCCAACCATCTATTTCCGTAGAAGGGTTATCTTCAGATGAGCGTGAAGTTACGTGGATTAGGAATGATATTGATGATCAAATCCAAGCAGATATTCCTATGTCTACTGCGTCTATGAAACGAATAAGGTAATCATTAAGTTTATATTATGAGTTTACATTTTCTATGATCTATACATGTATTATTATTTCTTACATGTATTGCATGCATATGTAATGATTATACTTCTATCTAGGGGTGATGACGACGTCCGGACCAACGAGAGGCAGGGGCACCACATGCAGCGGTAGATGCGGCTCCGGAGGAAGGGGTAGAGTGATTCTGCCTGGGAAACTGCGTAAGGAGCAGCTTTTCCAGCAGAGGGGTGGTGTTGCACCCCCGTCAGGACAGAGTCCAGATGACTTTGTCCGTGTGGACTTTGCGACACCTGAAGGTATATTTATATATTATACATCGCACGCATATTCATTTTAAACGATATGTTATAGATATACACGCATATTCATTTTGAAATTACTTATATAGTCGTTTTTTATTGTCTAGTTGGAAGGGGTGCCTCTACATCCGAGCCCAGGCCGTTCCCACACCTGCAGGTATATTTATATGTTATATATTACACACATTCATTTTGAACAATATATTATAGATATACACGCATATTCATTTTGAAGTTATTTATAGTCATTTTTTATTGTCTAGTTGGTTCACGTGCCTCCACATCCGGGACAGAGGCCGTTCTCGCACGATACATACCCTCCAAGCACTCTGCATGTTAGTATTTTTAACTATATAATACGTCAAATTGACTATGTATTATTTTATTCAGAATTTACTTATATAGTCATTATTTATTATCTAGTTAGAAGGGATGTATCCACATTCGAGTCACCGGTTGTTCCTCACCCGAGAAACTATCGTGCCACTCGTGCCGCTGTCTGGGCGTAGGCTCATGGTGATGTCGCTGAGGGTATATATTGCACTCCAATTTTCGTTAATTCTTGTATTCTAAATATTATTTTGTCGTGATATTGCATGTATATCTATATATTTTATGGATGCAGAATATCCACGGCCTGTCAGAAGGATTCAAGAACCGAATCAGTCCCACAAGCTGAGGCCTGATCCCGCTAAGGGGCAGGGAGCATTCCTTCTCATCTTTACCTCCGATGGCCGCTGCACTGGCGATCATGCCGAGAGATTCGACCGGTATTTGGGGATGAGGGCCGTCACCCCAAGAAATATTCTCTTCATGTTGATTGGGACACACGGCACAACCGCTCCTTTGATGCGTTCTGAGACCAGGCTCAGGTATTATTATAAACTTTTATTTGATTTATCAAATAAATTTACTATCATTTAGCACTTATAATTTAAAGAGGCTAATTTACTGTATTTGCAGGTAGATTACACATTTCTTGTTGTCAATCCCAATGATCCTGAAAATGAGTATAAAGAGCTTAATCTTCACGCGATTTACCGGGGCTTCAAGGACAACATGCAAAGCAAGGTCCGGTATAATAGGAATAAGCTAAAGTCGGATTGCTATGGCTTATGGCTGGCGACCCCTAAGGAGAGACTCTCCTACAGTCACCGGCCTTTAGCGAGGTCAATTTAAAGACATGGCCTCTCATGTGCCAGTATTGGGCGTCAAAGCGCAAGCATGTTTGTAATTTAAATGTAACTCAGTGTTTAGTATATAATTTATTTTTTTATTGCTGAAATAGAAAACTAAATCTGATTATTGTGCAGAAGTAGGCCCAACAGAACAAGGAGAATCAAAAGTCAACAAAGAGGGGTCGAGCTACCTAGACGGGTGGCTCGAAAAACACAACTCATGCCATGGAGACAGCGGTAAATTATAATATATTCTTTTGATATAATACAATATGAAAAATTATATTATGTGTATTTTTGGTGAATTGCAGAGAACTCGAATCGTAAGGGTGGGTGCTACATCGAGCGTGTTGCAGAAATATCTGCGTACCAATGCCACATCGATAGATCCGGCCACAGGAACGGTTAGATATCCCGACACTGCTACAGAGGATTATTGCACAAGTGTTAATATTCGTTCTAATTCGAATGAAATTTTGTTTTGAGAAGTTTAAATTTAAATGGTTTACTTACGTTTGAATACTTTACATAAGTGTAGGCACGGGTAGTGGGGCAGGTGAGCTTATCAGGGTTGATTTCGGCGGAGAGACCAATCCGGCCATGCTGACCCCTATCCTAGACGCCATACACGGAGGCATCACGGCGGCTACGAGAGAGGCTGGGGACTTGGTCCAGCAGGGCCCATCTGAGGTTGTCTTCCACTCCAGCAGTTACTTCTACCCCGCGAGCGACGCATGGAGAAGGAGATAACCACATTGAAGTCCAATTTCGAGAAGTTGAAGGAGTTGTTGGTACGTATGTTACTTCTGTTTGTGTATATGTATATCATAGTTCTAATCTACGTAGCACGGATTCGAATATGGATATGAGTAAGATTCGCGGATTCGTAAGAATACAGTATTGATATGAATCTAACACGAATCCCATATATCAATAATACATCATTTTAATTCGCAAGACTTGATTTCTAGACTTTGAATTTCACAACAAGACATATAGACTAAATCTAGTACACCGTTACTTATTATTTTATTGCACAAACTTAAAAACTTTACAGCTTCATTCTTCCGTTCGTCCCGGTTCGGTTTCCGGTATACCTTCGACGGCTCGGCATGCCACTCCTTTGGCCGCGGTTTCGCAGGCCACTCCTACTACTACAACATCATTTCTGGAGCATTTGAGGCTATGTGCCAAATCCGCCAGCTACTTGGAAATGGAGCATCTGGACCAAGCCAACAGCGATTTTTTAAAAATATTTTTTAGATTTTTGTAAGATGTCTGTATTATATTTGCGACATGTATATTTTGGATATCGGTTGTTATATATGATGATTATGATCCTGATTTTAGAGTGATTTTGTATTGTCTGTTTATTTCGTTATATATTATGCATGGGATGTTATTGATATATTTTTGTATTTGGGTATATGATATAGTGTGTGGTATATTGTTATGTACAGGGCGGACAAAAAACATAGACGGTATTTTTAAAAAAAAATAAATGTTTGCCCCTATGGTTGCACCGTAGAGGTAAATTTATGCCTCTACGAGTTCCACCGTAGGGGTAAAGTATCAGAAAAAACTGATTGCACAGTAGGAGCAAGATATTATTTTTTTAAAAAACAAAAAAAACTGATGCTTTGACCCTACGGTTGAAGCCGTAGGAGCTGTAAGTTTGCCCCTACGGTGCTCACAGTAGGGGCAAGATATTATTATTTTTTTTAAAAATATAAAAAAAAATAATTGCCCCCACGTTGGAAACCGTAAGGGCAGGACCCCTGCGGGTTTCTCCGTAGGGGCAATAGGGGCAGATATCTGCCCCTATGGTTCATTTATTTGCCCCTACGGTTCCAACCGTAGAGGCAAGCCATATTCATAGTAGTAGGGGAAAATTGGGGGGCCTGGCCCCGCAGGGTTTAAGTTGGGGCGAGGCCCGCCCCCTGCCCTTGGGTCTGCATAACGCAGTCATGGGGCTGCGGCATACTGCAGCTCCATATATCCTTGACACTACATTTATAGCATTACAACATTCACTAAAAAACACTATCGTGCTACCCTGGGTGGGAAAATGTTATCCATCTTTAACTGCATTGTAGATCATAGAAAAGATATAATCAAGCCGTAAACAAAGTCTGGAGTAATGTTATGCTTCTTAACAGATATGAGCTAATCAAGTTTAGGCTTCTTAAAAGAAAAGTAAGAATAATAGAGCTTCAGGAATATGTAGGTTCCGCCTAAAAAATGCTCGTAACATAATTAAAATTTGGAAACTTTTCAAGGGAAGTTTTCTCATGTGAAAAACATATAATAGGCCTAATACCGAGGTATCAAATAATACAAATCTAAAGATTTAACCGATCTACTTTTAAGGTTACCTGGTTATGCAATAAGCATGTTAACCTTAAAGCTGGAAAACTTGAGGAGGAAATAAGCTGTAGATCCATACAACATACCTGTAAACGGTAACAGGTTTATTTTGGCCTATGCGATGACACCGGTCTTCAGCCTGCCGATCCATCTGTGGGTTAAAATCCATATCATGTATGATGACTGTGTCAGCTCCTATCAAGTTCAGACCCTGCCCTCCAGCTCTTGTAGAAAGCAAGCATGCAAAGATAGAAGGATCGCTGTTGAAAGTGTCCACAATCGTTTGCCTTTCTGTTACCTGAGTACTGCAATTGATATTGAAATTTTTATACATATGCCTAAATCAATCTCTCTTTAAGAACATGCATCTGCATCTGTCAGGTGATCTTACCTTCCATCAAGGCGCTTGTATCCAACTCCTATGACCTCCAGTGTCCACTCAAGAATATCAAGCATTTGGGTCCACTGGCTAAATATTAGAACTCTGTGACCACCGATGCTTAAAAGAGGCAAGAGCTCAGCTAAAGCCTGAACAGAATATGAGAAATTAAGCGGAAGCCTTAATAAGTTCCAGATATTTAATTCCTTGCAAATTGGTACCATGTTGGTCCTTTCTTCGTTCGTTATGTCGATTCACTTTATGTACACTTCATTCATTCCCAAAATAAATAACCTAACAAATTTAATCACCTCTAGCTTGCGACTCTTGCTAACAAATGATTAAGAGTGAGGTTACCTGGCATTTTGCTGATCCAAGAACATGCTTTTCTGTAAGAGCTCCTTTTGCACCCTCATCACAATTGGCACCATATAAAACAAAAAGCTGAAACATTCAAGTGAACTATTAGAGAGAGGTCGATCACTGTAATTATTTCATAAACTAGTAGACTATTTTGGTCAAAGCGGACGCTGAAAAGAAAAGGAAAGGATGATTTTATATAATGCAGTATAAATGACAAATAAATTGATTGTCTAATATTAAGAAAAATATAACACCTATGGGTATCTGAAACTTTCTTGTCATGCTAGATATAAATGATTTCATTTCGTTGTTCAGGTCATTTTTTTTGCCTCAGATGAATACAATTCCATCATGCAAGGTTTCCTACTAATCAATTTACTTGTTGGTTATGTTAGCACATGTGCATGTAGAATAATTGCAGAGTGCAAGTTTATATTAAAGAGAGTGCAACATTATTTTATTAGTTTTTTTAAGTGGTGATAATCTATGAAACGAGATCTTATTTAAAATATTCTATTATCTTCTCATTTCAATAAAGACCGAAATTTTTTGTTTAAAAAAATACACAATAAAATTTATATCCAATCTAATTAAAAAAACAAAGCCCGTTGTGGGATTCGAACCCGCAACCTTTTGCTTGAAAATATACCACCCAACCACTTGAGCAATAGTATCTTTGTGTTTTTTTATGGATACAACATATATAATGAGAATAATGGGAGGACAGGCCCTATGGAAGGATTTCCTCCTATGGCAAAACATTTTTGTCGCCGGTCAGCACACGCCATCTTCATGTTCATCGGCTACGATGTATATATACCAAATTTCATGTTATTCCAACAATTTTCACCATTGATTTAGTGGGTTCAAAATTAACGGTTTTCCAATAATATAACATTTTAGAATTTTTTAAATCGCTAGATCAACGGTGAAAATGTGTTGGGAACACATGAAAATTGGTGTATATAAATCTTAGAGGATAAGGATCAAGATGGACGGTGCCATTCGTCGAAAAAATAGTGGAGTATGTATTTATTTCAATGACATAGGAGGGTTTCTCTCTTAGGGCCTTTGTCCTCCATTATTCTCATATATAATATACTCTCATAATATGTTTATTACATTAATAGCTCGAACTAGGAATATTCTTTTTGGTAAAATCTTTAATAGGGACATATGACCCTGCTGAGATGTATGTAGATCCATCCCTGTGGGGAACGCCAATGCACAGGGAATGTGGTACGACAGGGGTAGTCTTTTTCGATACACTTATAAAGAACTGAAAACGTACCTCTAGACATCGAGTGTTTTAAGATCATTTGTACATGTATATGTACAAAATATTTTTTATATAATTTTACATAAACCCGACTTTATGCCCATTTAACTAAGGTTCTTAATGAGTTAGAACAATAATTCCGATCCGGAACGGTAATGTTCTCCGATTGGGAATAATGGTTCCAAATCACAAGTCGCTGATCGTTAAGCGATTTACGGTAACATAGGAATAAATATCATAAGTCTAACAGTTACAACGGGTAAAATAAATCTAACCACAGGCCAAAGAACAGATCTCAACTCATTTAATTTGTGAACTAATACCGAAGGAAAATAGTGAAATGAAACTCCATATAACAAGCAGTCATTAATGCTCTGATGAGGATGAAAAGTTCATCATGGATACTATAAATTACCCGGTGAATTGAAAAATCGTTGTAGGTTTTAAGGTGTTGAATTGCCTTTTCAAGGCTACACTCAAATCCGAATGCTCCTTTTGGATACAACATTCTACCAATGAAAACAACATCCTCATCAGTGTATATGCGCCTTACCAGCAGTGGATGATTTGCAATCTGCTAAAAACATAATCAGGTAGCCTGTAAGAATGGGAGGGATAGCAGAAGGTTGCATTTAGTACGATAAGCATAACTATAATAACAACTAATGGAATGGGAATGTGGAAAATTGTGCCAGAATAAGTTGCATTTTACACTTTAATACAAACTAGTAGAGGAAAAGGGAAATAAAAGGGGCTACCATCTGTATGATTTAGCATGAAATTCATTGTTAAATTGTATATGCATGCGCGCGCGCGCACACACTCCAATATCAAAATGAAAGTAATAATGAAATTATAATTCTTATAATCCAGCGAAGATATGAATATTTACCAAAAATAAGGAAATAAAATGAAAGAAACCATAACCTATATACTTTAACTCGAATTTCTATATTATACTTGAGTGTATTTAAAGATTGAAGGTAAGATTACTTTGGCTGTGGGTAGGAGAGGGTGCGCTGGAGGTAATCAATATAACATTTTCACTAGGAAAAAAAAGATAGTTAGCCTGGTTAAAACATGGCACAACCTCTCAGCTTAAAACATGGATCTTCTGCTTCTCCTATACATAGAGTTATATGCCTAGGCATATCTTTTGGTAATTAAAGGGAGTTTCAGTGTTTCACTATATAGGCAAAACAATTGAAATCAGGTGTCAAAGGATGCAGCTAACAGATAAATGAGATACAATGTTGAGAAAGAAGAATCATAACCTTGCGGAACTGCATAAAATAGTTAGATATCTGACGCTTTGGGAGAAAACTGAAGGCATTACTGAATGATCCAGTTGCAGAGTTCGTAAAACGAGCTTTAGAAGCCGCACGATACTCAGCTATGGCATCTTGATATGCCTCAGACTGTTCTCTACCCATCACAACATATTCAACCTGCAAGCCTTATCGTATTATCAGGATCAAGCAATTTACAAAAAAGATAGGCGTCAATTTTAGGTTCAATTAAAAACTGATGTGTTTCAAGATATTTTTTTTCAAAAAAATAAAGAAAGAAAGAATGACATAAATTTCAACTGAAAAACTGATGTGTTCCGGTGCTTGTATTCTAAATATGTGGTTTTTCGTTCCGTACCATGGTTTGAAACCTTCACAAATTCAAAGTAAATATTATTCTAATAAATGGTATTCAGATTAGAAGCATTAATGTATTAAGTTTGATGAGCTTACTCCAAGAGAGTTCATAATTTAGGCTATTTAGTAATAACTCAACAAACAAAATGCAGCTTGTAGGCCATATGTTTCTTCTTCCGAAAATCCAGTGACCCACAAGGTACTGTAAGAAGGCAGTAAAATCCCATCACAGTGCTCCAAATAGCACGAATGGTTAATGCACAATTCGCTCTCAAAACTTACATTCTGTATCTTAGGTACCAATTGCTGCATCACATCTGATTTCAATCTTCTCAAAATGAATGGCCCCAGAATGGATTTTATACGTGAAATTAGATCACGGTCTTCTGCATTCAATAGCTTTTTCAGATCAATATCGCCTGTAGCGAAAATGTCAGGCATCATAAATTCCAATAGGGACCACAACTCCTGCATACAGGCATTACATCTATATGATAGTCATGCAAAAATCTCATCAATAAGTTGGATATACAGATATATGGCCATGCTATAGATGCTCACAGACAGATGTTACATATGCGTTTTTTTTTGTTTATTTATTTGGGGGGATTGGGGGGGGGGCGCAAATGATGGAACAAAGTACAAATGCTTCATTGAAGTGGAGGGTCAGAAAAAAGAAGCTATAGAACTGAGCTCAAAGAAGAGGAAACTATGTTTGGGTCATGTACAAAAAGCTACATTATGACACCTGTTGAATGCTGCCTTGCAAGCTTCTCCCGTCCAATATTATCTAAGATCAGTGGTAAATATTAAAAGCACTATTTCTACAGCAACTTTCATAAAATATTGAGTATTTTCCCCCTTGCAGGAAGGATTACATGGCTTGCATTGAAAGATAGATGATACATCCAGGCTTAGAAACATGGGTACCACCTTACCTATGTTCCACGGTAAAAGGTTCAGATGAATCTCTGGTCTTAGGGATAAATTTTCCATGACAAACTTGATTGTTACATTTGTGATGCTCTTGTTAGTTTGTCGGTATCCTAAGATGACCATCTATTCAGATTACACAAATTATTACTCCAATGAATTTTTAAACCAAATATAATATTATCAATGTTATAAACAAAAGCAGTATAGTATCAAACAATATCACATCGTCGTCGTTACCACTCAGAGACTTATTATAAAATCATGGATCAGCTATAGAACTGAGCTCAAAGCCGAGATTTAGAACTAGAAAGAGTTGATATGTTTGGGCATCAACGGACAATAACCAATTATGAGTTAGTGCCAGATTACTAACAAAGGTAACTATTGAGTAAGGGCGGACTTAGTTGTAAACCTTAATAACTCACAAATGTGTGCTTAAGATATATAATTGAAACACAAAAGGGGGTAAATAAAACTGAAAAGCACAAAACCCCAATGAGGCCAAATGTCAGGCTGTCAGATACTTGGGTTGCCAATTATGGGAAGAGTATCTATTTAACTAACTAAAACAAATAGATCATATATAAGAAAGGATTCAAGAAACTAGATCTTATAAATAATTAGATGTATAAACGAAACTGATCAAGGGAACAAATTTCTCTACAATACAAGATGCATTAGAGGGGTTGACCTATTGAAGATCAATGAGAGGTTTGACATGAAATCCAGGAAAAGGTCGGGTAGTCCAGATAGGATCATGTTTGATTGAATCCACGATCTTGGTCATTCATTCATTAACATAAAATGTAGTGTGACAACCCTTATTTTTAAAAAATAAATAAATGAGATTAGAGGGTAGAAAAACAAGAGTAACCTATATTTGTTCCACCAAGAACTCAGATTGGGTAGATTAAGTTGAGAAACACAAACATTAATCAACATTCTGATGGAAAGAATTGGATTAAGTTAAATCCAGAGCATTAGAAAACAAACCTTTGAGGCTAAACAACTAGCATATGCTGTCAGGTGCAATGGTCTAGATTTTTTGTTTAGGTTTTAAGCCTGTAACAAGTTGCGTGTATTTGTACATTATAAGTGTTCAGTTGTGAACACGGCTGAATTTTACGTGTCCATATTAAGGGTATCTATACTACGAATCTACGATCGAGGGTGAATTTATCTAATATACTACACATACTTCGTACTTTAGATATAACCAGTTTACTACCAAAGTATTATTCATCATCACCTGTTCTTTAGTTAATGAACACCAAAATATTTGAAAATTTGTTTGCATGCATTTCTTTGTTGTGATATCAACAAGCCATCAGCAAAATGAAATAATAATATTTCTGTCAAGTGTTGATGTATGTGTATAGGCACAGGCGCACTAGTGCAGTGAGGAATTGTGATGGAACATTAAAAAAAATTGTGAAGGAAACAAAGGTCCCTTGCAAACAAATTTTCATATGGCCATACTTCTCACTAATTAATTAAAATTCAGTAAACTAAAATTTGTGGAAACAATCTTTTTAAAAGATATTTCAACCAGCACTACAATGGAAAAATAAACAATTGGCAATAAGCATAAGAAAAGATAAAGACAAAACATACATGCAAATCATTTTGAAGTGGTGTTCCAGTCAACATTAACCGTTGCCGTGCATTTTTCCCGACAGAAGTTAAATTTTTCCAGCGATAGCTGTTCTTATCCTTCATAACATGAGCTTCATCCAATAGCACACAGCTCCATTTCCACCGCTTTAATATCTTGCGATCATCTTTCTGTTGTGCACTGCAAGAAAATGCATGATGTTAATATTGAACTAAATGTCACAGAGAAATTGTGCATTAGCAAAGGAAACAAATTTCCTTCACAAACCTGCGCCGTTCAAAAAGCGAATAGCATACTAAGAGCACGTTAAAGGGAGCAGGCAATCCAGCTTTCCCTAGAGAGCTTAAATCCTTTGAATAGATATTTCTGCCGGCTCCATGAAATAAAATGACTGTAAACGATGGACACCACTTCTTTATTTCTCTTTCCCAATTCTCTAATACTGAAGCTGGGCAAACAATAAGATGAGGACCTGAGTCATTGTCCAAGTGTTTAAGGAGAGTTAAATATGTCACTGCCTGTGAAAAAAGAAAGCTATCAGAACTGTATTCCAGATTGAAAAATCGCAGATTTCAAGGAAGTTATACCTGTATGGTTTTACCAAGCCCCATTTCATCTGCCAAAATAGCTGCATCAAAACGAGCAGTTAGAAGGAATATTTACATGCAGAAAAATAAGTTACAAAAATTATAATATCGTTGAGCCTATTAGAGAAAGAATTGAGCATTTCGATGTAATATTGCAGTAGGGCGGCAATTAACATCCAATGAGCAAAATAAGTAACAAAATAAATTTTAAGTACCGTGAAACGAGTCATAAGTGCATTCATTTTAACTATTTAGAGTTGACCTTGCACATTGAATGTCAATTGAAACCCACCTAGCTAAGTATGCAAAAGAACCATCACCTTGTCCTTTTCCATTTTAAATGCACATGTTTATTATGATTGGCCAGTGCAGAACGATCATGGTGGCTGCGGTATATGCCTGGGTCGAAACATTTAGTGTATGGATGGAGTTTGCTAGTAAGACAACAACTTGGGTGCGCTTGGCAGGAGGTAATCTAGATAGTAATTATAGATTACCATGAAATATTATCATGCTTGTTTAGGTGTAAACGGTATTCCCGAAAACATAGGATTACCATGGTAATCAAATAACCCTATTTCATGGTAATCTTATTCCCCCAAAAACATGTGTCTATCCTAAATTACCACGAAATATTCCCGCCTAACATGAAAAGCGTGATGACCATCCGCAGCCGGCCTCCATTGCCATCCGCCGGCCCATCCCGCCGCCCATCGTCGGTCTTCCGCCGTCCTGCCCACAGCCGATCGGCCATTCGCCGCCGGCCGACCACCCGGTAATATATGTATGCGCACCCGTCGACCTGCGGCGAGGTCTGAGGAGGGTCGGTGGATGGCGGCAAGGCCGGCGACGAACGTCCAATCGGCTTCGGGCCGGCTAGAGGCCGGCAAAGGGCGTCGGGTCCGTCCGGCGGATGACCGGCTACGGACTACGGCCGGCCGCTGGTGAGCGTTAGATCGGCGACGGGCTGGACGGTGAATAATTAAAGTATACCAAGCACGTTAATGCAAGATTTCTTGAAATTAAATGCCCGGTCATCCCATTCTCGGGAATGTAAGGATTTCCGGTAATCTTCCATTCCATGTACCAAGCGCGACCCTATGGAAAATAAAGCATAGTGAGGACCTTGGTGCAACTAAGTGGCAAAACTTATTCCTCCCCTCCCTTCTAGGATCTAAGCAAGTAACTCTATGCTCTAAAGTCTAGACAGACACCTTTCGTCCCTCCAAACTGCAGGCACCACTTAGGTATCAAAAGAATGTGAGGGTTACACAAGATCGGTAAGCCAACCCAGGCATATACGGTTGGTTAAGATTGGTTGGGGATTTGGAAGGAGGAGGGGGAGACCACGAAGACATAAAATATAATTACAATCAATGTTTCTTTCAAACTAAGATCAGAACTGCTGGGATTGTATGATATTAATGCATGCAGAACTCTAGCTTGTTCACTAGCAACATGATCGATACTATGGGTAATGGCTTGACGAAAATAGAACTTCTCAACAAGAGTGATGCCTTCCAATTGATTCACTTAGTATGGGACTTATATCTGAATTGTTTAATGGTTAGACATGTTCTAATATATTATAAAATTAGTATAAATTACCTATATCTGCTAGAGTTGGAGTGATGAGAGACAGAAGCAGGATCAAATTTCCCACTTACATCGAACCAGTCCCTCCCAAAATCAGTGTTCTAAAAAACGGCCTAGGCAGAAACGGTATAAAGCCGCTCTAATTCAGATCTAGGAGGCTAACTTAAACGGTTTAAGCCCTTAATAAGCGCTTAAGCTGCTCAGCCCACTTAAGTGGACGCCTAGACGGACCCAGCCCATTTAATGGAATAAATTTTAGTCATTATTGAAGTATCATCTTTTCACCATATCTAACCCAAACTCATACTTAATGAAATAAAAATTGGTCGATTTTGTCATCTTTTTCTGAATAAATTTTGAATTATAAAGCTCAAAATCTATTTTTTTCTAACTTTTGATGTTAAAATATCAATATGTTACTGGTTATTTATGCTGAATTATCAATATATTTCTGTTTCTACTGCTGAAATTTCAATATGAGATTTTCTATGCCGAAGTGTTGACATATCGCTGAAATTTATATATATATATATATATATATATATATATATATATATATATATTAAATATAATTTTAACTAAAATTAATAAAACACCTAGGCAGCTTAAGTGCGGCTAGACGTTAGGCGATACCCCAACCGCTCAGCTCCGCCTATCGCTTTAATAACCTTGCCCAAAATTAATCATTGCATAGCTGGTATTTGTCAGCCATCTAAAGATGGAAGAAGTCAATTTTTCAAAACAAGACATCAAACAACGTCAAAGATAGGGAAGGATCGGCTTTCCTACTCTCCACTAAGTAGGAGCTTAGGCATCTCTTTTCAGGTCTCCTAATCAAGAGGAAGAAAATTAATGCGAATATTTGAGACCACATGTGCATTCCCTATTGAGTTTCTTCCAAACACCTAAAGTAAGAATATCTTCATTTCTTGGTTACTAAGAAGATACGAAATTGAGAAGCACTAAGCATCTACATTCTTGACTTAATAATAGCACACCGATATGAAAAATAAAAGAAATCCAAGCTGTTGTAATATTTTCCAAACAGTTGGTTTTTAAGCAGTATCTAACCTCCTGTTCAGCCTTTCTTGTACATACATTATGCTACCCATCAGTCTATGTTTTGCCTACTTTTATCCAAATAGATTAAACCCTGAAATCTAGATCACTTCTTGTTTTAGTAAAAAGTAAGTTCATTTGTTTTAGGAATCACCACATGGGAAGAGAATTAAAATTAACGGCAATCTGCCTCCTTTAGGCTAAATCTATCTCTATGCTTCCTCCAATGCCTCTGACAGGATCACTTTATCCTTGCTCATTTCTGTCCGATTCCATGCATGGGCGCATAATAACTAAGTTGGAATGTGTTTTCACAGCTTATTCTACAAATTATTGTTCTTCCCTTGATTTTTACTTCCGTTTTCCTACTATTGCATCATCACACAAAGCCATTTACACCTAACTATGAATCTAAATTAGTCGAATTGTCCTCCTAGTCTTACTGCCTAGGTATCGACCTCTCCTGCAGTAGCGACTTTTTGGCCACAAACACACTACGTTGAACTACTATAAACAGAAGGAAAAAAACAGCAAACAAACACGAAAAATTTACCTCCACCGACATTTTTCCGGTACAATAGCAGTAGAAAGTTGACACCAACAAGCTGGTAAGGCTTCAACATGGGCTCAAAATCCGAGTCCTCGCCCGCACAAGCCTCATCCACATCCTCCTGTGTAACGATCCGAGCCGAAGAAGCCTCAACTTCAGCATACCTATCCGCTGAGACCGAAGAAGACCCATACAACTCCTTTCTCAGCTCCGCCGATATCTTCGCACACTTCTGCAAAGCTTTTCCAACAACATCCTGCTCATCACCCCCACCAAAACCCTTCTTTCGTTCAATTCCAAACTCTTCATCATCATCGTCCTCAGCCTCAAACGTGTCCTTCTCGAAATCGCTATCCTCATCAATGACGAACCGGCGCCCTCTCGTGCTTCGAGGCGGTAGGGCCCGCTCCGTACGCACCACTTCCTCGACCTCATCTTCCAAATTTATCGGAGCAGTCGAATCGTCGCCATCGAGATCCCAATCGTCGTCGTCGTCCTCAACATCGTTCTGGTCCCAATCATAGTCATCGTCATCATCGGACACGTTTACGACGGCGGCGGCGGCGGCGGACTGAGGCGGTTTAGGTTGGTAGGCGAAGGATTCAATGGGGGAAGGCGGCGGCGAAGGCTTGGGCTTCTTGAGGATGCGAGAGGGCTTGAAGCTGTGGTGGTCCCACTCGTCGTCGGAGATCTCGTCGAAGGCTCGCCTCATAGCTAGGGTTTTGAGATCGAAACCCTAGAAATTTCTAGGGTTTAGGGTTTTGCGGTGGGGATTTGGGTATGAAATTGGGAATTTTTCTTGAGCGGTTTGGTGGTAGCGGGCACGAGAGAGAGAGAGGGGAGACAGAGCGAGCCAGAAGTTGGGAGATTCTCGCTCTACTGCCGACCACGTGTATAAATAAGGAGGGCCGACTTGATAAGCATTGTTAACTGGGCTGGATTGGGTATTAATTTGGGCCTTTATAATTATTCTAAGAGTAAATAGGCATTTGGGCCTGTGTTATATTTCATCAATTAATCTCTTCCCTATTCATATCGGGCAAAAAAGGCACGTGATGGTTTAATTTTGTTTTACCGGCGGTACATGTAATAAAATGTCATGTCATTATTATTTTATAAGATAAATTAAAATAGAAAATTACGATAAAAATTTCTATAATTACGTGCAAGCTTGCAAGCTCACGTGCCGCCAGTAAAGTTTAGGGGCAATATGCATAGTAGGTTACCCATGTATTTTAAAATTTGTTAAAAAATCAAATGAATAGAAAATATGAATGTTTAAAGCTCATATTCATTTTAATTGAGATATTTATATAAAAAAAATCCAGCTTTCCAGTTTCTCAGGCTATATGCCTTCTTTACTTTAGCAATTTTATTTGTTCGGATACAACAATATTTATCAAATTATAACACTATTTATTAAACCATATTATCAAATCATTGTATTATTTATTGCAATATAACTTTATGGAAAAAGAGTTCCTAGACAACTCTTTGCTACATAACAAACTACATGGCACTCACAAAATTAACAGGTCCCGCATTTAAATGTGTGGGTCACATACCAAGTTTTTGAGTATGTTGTGTAGTTTGTTATGTGGGAAAATTGTATGGCTGCTCTTTGCTCTAATTTTATTCATCATTTTAACGTGTATTTTATGAAATTGGTATTATTCTCAATTAACACATAAACAAATATGTAGTCAAATCAAGGTTTGGTTTTAAAAGAAATTCAATATATGGTTTTAGGTTTTTGCATGATTTCGGAACTTTTTGGATTTAAAACTAAATCAAGTTAAGAAATTGTTCCCTTTTAATTACTTTTTTATTCTTTTTTCCGTTTTTTCCTTCTCCTGTGCATGATGAAGTTAGTCGAAACAATGGAATACCTCGTTTGGAGAGTCTAGACTAGCCAGCACATGCTACGAGTTTCGCTAAGGCCGGATTCGGCTGGCATGTAACTCACAAATGGAAAAAAAAATTAAATGAAAAGTATGCGAGCTTCATACGACATGAATTCGGTTGTAGTTGGTCTTAGATTGGTCAGGGTTTATTTCCTCTTTGATATGGCATTAGTTTAAAGCAAATGTCAAGATTGTCTAAATTGCCAAACCAATTTGGTTAGCAAGTTCAAAGCAACTGGCTAAGGTATTTGCTTCTCAATTGACACTACTGTTGGTCTTACTAATAATATGATATCCAAAGCGTTTAACATTTTCAAAGCTATTTATTTAAAAACAAGGCAAATTCAAGCTGCTCAAAAGTGCGAGGTCAACACAAGTTCGAGCCGTTAGCTAAACAAACCAAACTTTTCATTTCTAGTTCGGTTTATTGTGATAAATAAATCGAGACGGACTTGGTTTGAAAATTTAGAATAGGATTTCTCACTTTCATTGACGTTATGGTTGTAGAAAGCATGCTGAGCTTGATTAGCACCAAGAAATTATGTTGTTGAATAGCGGCTCCTACTTCAAAACAATACCCAGCTTGCATATTGAGATTTGCCATCTCTCTTGTTTATCTATAGAAGCCGCGTATAGAGAGAGAGAGAGAAAGGGGTGTGAGGTAGCGGCTCATTTTGTTGATAACTATCAGGAAGATTTAATATTATCTTTAGTCAACATAATATTTTAGCCCTACACACGAGTCCATATATTACGTGGGTGTAAACTCACATACCAAGTTACATCTTATCCATATATCAGTCAATCACCCATATATTAGCCGATCATCCATATACGAGCCAATCACCTATTGCTTTATTTATGCGAATACAAAATGAGCAATTAATTAAACATCTCTTCAGTCCTCTAAGTATATTCAACATTCAAATATAATCCAAAAGGTAGAAAATATATAAAATGTTCTTACATTCCCCCAGTTAGGTTGTATTTGACCTTATGACTCTAGTTTGCTTTATAGATTGAATATGCTTTTTGGCCATAGATATTTAATAATTATTTTACCACGGTTTCGTGGTCCTGTCAAAAGAAACTCTAATGTTAAATCATATTGATGTATACTCAATCAAAACAAGTATGATCATTCCATGGTTATAGACAAGAGACATTTCCTTCACATTGATTGCCAACAAATATGGATTGTGTAGAATTAGATAATGACATATTTTATATGATATTTATTCATGTCATGATTAATATTGTCCTGCTTTTTATGACTTGTTTTGAAATCTGTTTGTCTCAAATGAGCTTATAACATAATACTTTAGAGGTTAATGGTGACAACCATATTGTAGTAGACCTTTAAGCTTGAAATTGCATTCATCTCAAGACTTTCTTTGTTTTAGAGAACTTGCAAAATTAAGATAGTTAGAGGCACAACTATAGATAATAGAATAAAATGAAAGTGCCTTAAAGGAAAAAGAGATTAATCTAAAACGCTGTTACTCATAAAATAAAACAATTCCCACTAAGCAAACACATCAAAAGTATTGACAAAACCATACTCCTGACATGATTCTTGAATGTCACAACTGGTGAAGGTTTGATCAAAGGATCTGCTATCATAGATGTGGTGCTTATGTGCTCAATGACAATCACACCTTCTTTAACCTTTTCTCTAACGACCTGATATTTGATTCCAGTATACTTAGACCCGGAAGTCCTTTTATTGTTCTTGGAATTAAAAAACTGCAGTACCAAAAGATTTTCATAAGTGAAGATATTGAATCAACCACTCGCGGTTCAGAGATAATTTTTTTTAACCAAATAGCTTGCAAAGTAGCTTCATTATAAGCAATAAACTCAGCGTGTACAGTGGGAGATGACGCGATGGATTGCTTCGTGCTCGTCCAAAAAATAGCACCTCCCGCTAGTGTGAAAATATAACTTGAAGTGGATTTCAAGTCATCTGTGCAATCTCCAAAATCTGAATCAGAATATCCAATAACTTGTAGCTCATCAACTTTACCATATGTAAGCATGTAATCCTTAGTGCGTTGAAGATAACGAAGCACTTTTTTCCCGCTGACAATGCTTCATGTCTGCATTAGATTGAAATTTTCCAAGGACACTCACTGTAAAAGCTATGTTTAGTCTAGTGCAAACATGTGCATACATCAAGCTTCCAACAAGAGAAGCATATGGTTTCTCTTTCATTGAATCCTTCTCCAAATTGATTTTAGCACATTGTCCCTTGTGCAGTTTATCACCTTTGCTTATAGGTGCTTGTCACGCCCCGCTTCCCAGTGTACAGAGAAGAAGACGTGACGGGCACGCGACGTATTTACTCAGAAGTAAACACGTTAAGCGTATATAAGCAATATAAATAAACGCACAAGAATTATAAGAGATATAATATAAATAGCAACTTTTATTAACATTCATTCTTTACATACAACTAAAAAGAAAAATACAATGATAGAAAGCAATGCCTAAACAGTGGTATATGAAATGAAAAGTAAGTACAAGGAAAAACTAGAAGTCTGGTTACTCTGTGAACTGGTCCAAGTCGTTCTGGCTGGGCTCGATCTCCTGAGAGTCCGGTCCTCCTGACGAACATTCCAAAGAAAGAAGGAGACATGAATGTCATCAGCGAACTAGCGCTCGGTAAGTCCCATAAGTAAGAATGAAATAGAACAAGTAAAGAGAAAGAACTGGTAATTTATACAGGAATATGTTTGTTATGCTAACGTAGTTGTTTGTAACTTGATACAGAAAGCATCAGTGTATACGAGAGGAGTCCAACTCTCCCGTGGACTATGGTAACAGTTAAGTACAAGGCCCTGTCAAAACCCACGGGACAACGGCACGAGAGTTCAGGCAGGTGTCTTCAGGTGTCCATCATCGTGCCACTTTTAATACATTCCGTACCAATATACCCTGTTAAAACCCCGTAATGTATTGTATTGAATTATAGTTATCAGACTTGCCGTGACCATGGATACAAGTTGTTCATGTAATCAGGTTCAGGATGTAAACAAGTAGGCATGTAATCAAGTCAAGTTATAGCCATGGTTCGTGTTAGTGATATATGCCCTAGAGGCCATTATTGTATCATACTGGATTGTATATTACTTAATGGAAGTTTAGAATATACACGGATATAATAACAGTCTTGCTCGAAATGGTAGTATGCTACCTGGTTTGTTTCTGCCTCAATATATGCATGTGTTTTCTTAGCATATCGCTTATATATATATTGGTAGAGCCCTTAGGATCTTTGCTTGATTACCATCGTTGTGATGGCAGTCACACTAGTGGGGGATAAGTAATCTATAAGCACATCCTATATAGGTCCCTAGTCGTAGGATTATCGAGACGGGGCATCGATACTCCACAGTAGACTAGTGTATACGCTTCTCATCCCAGCAAGGGAGATGGTATGTTCCACATCCGTTAGTACGTCGTACTGGAGATAGTATACATGTGCTCATTAGGTTATGAGTACACTGGACAGGACTCGTCGAGAACTGTTGGTGGGTATTATACCTGTCGTCGGTAGTAGTTCCCAGGTGACATGAGTACAACTTAGTCCGTCGACTTGACACTGCTGCTTCGCCTCAAGTGTGTTCCCACTGTACTTTGATTACTACCCTACCACGGCTCAATGGAGTCGTGCAAACATGTAGTAGTTGGATGCAGTCCCGAAGCACTTGGAGGTAGTGGCGGTTAGATATGATTCGTCTCTCCCGGTATTGGGGGTTGATATCGCGCTGTGTTCGGAAGGCCATTACACAAAGTCCTTGGCCAAGGAAAGCGAGATTTACTGGTATGTATTCCAGTAGTTTCTCATGGTGTATTGGGCTACTCTCCGACACGACTTATTGCGCTATTAGGGGTTTGACGATTACCGCCCCCTTAGGCCCGATATGTGATACTCTTATACGAACAGACCGGACTGTACAGAGATTGTCACATTCAGGCTCAGTAGGAGTTCGGATGAGTTATCTCATCGGCCTTCTTATCGACATCTACCTGGGGATCATTACGTGCAGCTAGTACCGCTTGCGGCCTGTGGTTAAACCCACTGCCGGCGTAGTGTCGAGTCTTCAAAGTCCCATATAGAGAGTTTCCCTGCACCGGGCAAAAGGTGTAGATGCCGTATGGTTTTACGGCAGGGCTTAGACCACGTACATGCACTTGTGCACGTATGATGTTCGAGCGGATAATACTAGTGAGTTTTGGTTTAAGCCGGATCCTAGTATTATATTGATGGATCAGTTTCGTCTATTTGTATTCGTGTTTCTCATAACACGGATGCGGGTATGTATATACGGATGAGAGAGGCATAGAAGGAGACACCTCATTAGGGTTTTGACCATTGACTTGATTAAAACAATTATGATCTGGAGGAAAGTATTTGTTATTTTTGTATATGATAATTGAGGTATGACTACTTGTTTTGACTACTTGACTTGGTTTGACCACTTGACTTGGTTTGACTCTTTGACTGGATATTTCTTGTGTGAGATATTTTGTGGCACTAGATATTTTGGGTGAGATATTTTCTTGCCATGCTTGTAGTCAAGTCAAGGGAGCCATCTCATTTTATTATTATCATTATCAAAAAAATCATTTATCTTTCCTCAAGCTAGCTCTCTTTTTCTTCCCCTCAACTAAAACCCTAAAAGCTCTCATGTGTTAAGAATCCTAGGGTTTCAAGAGACAAATAAATCCATATTCATACTATAAATCACCTAGGCCATCAAGTTTAGCAAGCTTGTTGCCCTAGTTACCTCGGTTTTGAGGTGGAGCTCGGACTATAGACTCTCGGGTGGATCGTCTTTGACTCGAGGAGGCCGTCGAAGAAGCTACGATCCGGATCGATCCTTGGAGCCTATGTAGACGAGGAGGACAGTGATGAAGACCCGAAGGACATGTATCGTGAGGTATAACTTCGTATCCGAGTAGTTAAACCTCAAGTAGTTTGCTAGCTAGGGTTTATGGACGATCCTTGGTTCTAGTCGGTGTTGCGAAGCTCGTAAAAATCAGTTTTTGCAAATTCCTCCTCCCTGCGAACACGTGGTCGACTTAAAGTAGTATCAAAGCCTCTCATAAATCTTAGATAGCTTGTAGCGACATTAGAAATCCGTCGTTTTTGTTGCGTAAAAACTGCCGAAAAAACAGTTTCCGAAAATGATGTTTTGAGTTGTTTGCACACCCCGCGGGCTCACAGTTTGAACCAAGAAGCTGCGGGGTGGAGCGTGCGCACCCCGGGGACCTTCCGGGGAGGCCGAACGGCTGGGCCCACTCCCCAAGACCACCACAAGATGGTCTTGGCGGTGGGGACCCGAAACTTCCCCATCTTGGGCAATTTTGGGTCCGCCTCACCCCCTGGCCACCTCGTGGTGGCCTCGGGGGTGGGGTACCCCTATAGGCCCCCGACTCGAAGTTAATTTCGTGCTCTAACTCTCCATGAAGATTCGGGCAGATTTCAAGTTCGTTTCGGCTCCCGGATTGGCTCAAAACGATCGGTTTTGGAACTTTAGCTCACTGGATTTTCATGTCTTGGAAAATTGGTTAAGTTTGCTAATTGCGCGCGGGATTCTAATGTCGTAGTTACTTTACAAGGTTTGTGATGTATATATGTGTATGGAAACGTCGACTAATTGCTATACGTCGATTAGTCGGGGTTGCACATATCTGTGATGAGGTTATGTTGGTTTGTGTATATGAACTTGTTGGATCGTCGTGGATGAATAGCCGTGGATGTGAGATAAGGGTTTTCATTCTTTCATTCGATGTAAATTTGTAAAGTTATGTAATATTATTTTTGTAGGGCACATCCGGGTTGAGCTTGTATCCACCGTTGTATTATTTCTTTTACTATTTTTGCTCCTAGGATAGACCCAAGGTGGGGTGCACAAACTACCGTGTACTTTGAAGTGCCGAGTGGCCTACTCACTTTGTTGAGGGAGGTTGCTTCACTTCGGATATTTGTCGGGTAGTTTGCCACACCCGTAGGGGTCTAGGATGGGGTTTGGCTATTCATCACGACCATGGAATCTGTCTTTTATTACAGGCTCAAACGAAACGCGGAATTCCTAGTATATCCAATGTGTTCTTCTGTGATCTAGAATGCCTATCATTGCGTCTGACGAATGGATATTAGTATATATGTATTATATAATAGACGTTGCTTATGTTTTGCATCCGCGCTAGTCCAGCCCCCGCTCTGCGTTAGCTAAGTAACCTAACGGGTGATGACGGGGCCTCGTGGCGAATGCAGATGACATAAGCGTACGTTGTATTTTCGTTGTTTTCTGCAATGGTAGGTTAATTGATGTGACTGCATTACATTAATGCAAAGTAAATAAACCAAAGCTGAATCGTTGGAACAAATTTTAAAAACCACTCGGTTATTTTAAAACAGGAGACTTTTAAATGCGGAGCTTAAACCACTCCTTTTAAAAACTATCATGTTCCTTCGATTATATCAAGTTCATTACGTTCACGGTTTTTCCAAAACCATTCGCAGCCCTCCGTTATTTCAGTTGAATATTCAGTAATATTCAAGCTATGTATTTTGACTTTCACCAAGGCATAGTGTTTGGTAGCTGCTGGATATTCATCTGTAGCATAGATAGATGCGTTGATTTGGGACAACCGTACTACTATTTTGGCCTTCGTTAAGGGTATGTACGGGTGGGTTCAAATTAACCTGGACAATGACGGGTAGAACTTGACATGTGACTTATGATATGTTGGCCTTCGTCAAAGTCATAAGAGCATGGGGCAAAAATCCACATCGGGAGTTTCTAAGGAAACTGAAACTTACTAGTGCTGCATACCATTTGGAGTGTGTTAATGTTGGTAGGATTCCTTCAGGATTATTACACAATGATATTTTGATCCCGATCCTACTGTGAGTATCCACTACTCCTCGGGAGATTCTTCACTTAACGATCAATGCTATAAACCAAGTAGGTGTCTAGAACAGTATTAGCGAGGCTACGCCTCCAGGGAAAAGAAGTTATTTAATTAAGGAACTTCGCGAAAGCGTCGTAAAATCTCCCTCGAAGTACCGACACATGCCTGGCTGAACGGTTAAGCAAGTATTGTACGGTAAGATTAATCCTGACTAATTCTTCTTTTATGGTTTGAGGAAGGATTCGAGAAACAGTGGGAGCCATCCTATTTAGATAAATTAAAAACCAATCTAAACTTGCAAGAGTATCATGCTGAGTGTATTCTTCTCTCTCTCCTAATTGCAGCGACCAGGTGACCAGATTAGGTTACAGATAGATAATAAAATGACTGAGTTATACTATAATGACTGGCAAATGTTTGTCCAGATATCCATTATCTATGACAAACTGGACCACCTCATTACTACTCATACCCCCCGCCGTCCCAGGTCCAGTTTCCACCGTCGTGGATGTTGATATCCGTAAGACGAGAAAAGGACAGTGCAAATGCCAAGTGCCTCGTGTTGGCCTCAGTTGATGGTGTATACCAGAGGCAGTACGAGAAGATGGACTTAGTTTCTATCTTCCTTTATAACAAGGTTTTATATGGAGAGCAATCTCGTATCGCAAGATATGAGACCTCGAAGGAATTGCTTCAAGCGAGGTTGGCTGTCGGATTATCTGTAAGGGACCACGTCCTAACAATGATTAGCTATATTAAAAAGCTTACGGACCTGGAGACCACATTGGAGAACGAGTCATATGCTGACTTGATTCTACAGTCCCTACCTCCTACTTACGTCCAGGGGAAGAAAGTTATAATTCCAGTTGAGGGCACCCTGAAGGAAACCAGGGAGACACCCGCTCTGCTTATTGGAGAATCTTCCTTTTCTGGATCTAAGGCGGATGCCAAGGGTGAGAAGAAGAAGACCTCCACAAACCCGATAGGCGGTGTCGGTAAGATAGAAGAAAAGGGAAGGGCAAAAGTTTCGGGGTTAACAGTAGGGAAGGAGGGATGTTTCTATTGTTATGGGATAGAGCATTGGCAGAAGGAATGCAGGGCTTGGAAAGCCAGAATCCAGGATCCGAAGCATGTTGTGGGTTCAACTTCGGGTGTGTTTATGATTGAAAACGGTATGTCAATTAACTCTACTTCCTGGGTACTAGATACCGGATCAGGATCTCATATCTATAATTCATTACAGGTTTTGAGAAACTGTAGAGTTATCAGGCAGGTGATATGACTCTCAGGGTTGCTAACGGAATGAGCGTTGATGCTGTATTTGTAGGGTAAATCACCTAGAATTGACAAATGGGCAGATATTGATTCTACGTAACTGTTTGTGTATACCAAGTCTAGTTTGTAAGCGATGTGGTTCACATCCACCTAAATCAAAGTTTGATTGGGTCAAGTACACTAGAGAACATTATATATTGAATCAAGCTCAGGTTTTCAAACGTCCAGAACACACTTAAAAGAAAGTCTCCAGAATTAAATAAAACTTTCTTATGGCATTATAGATAGGGTCACATCAATGAAACACGGTTATCGAAGTTACATAAAGAGGGATATTTGGATCTGTTCGAATATCAGTCTTATGCAACTTGTCAATCTTTTCTCATAGGAGAGATGACAAAGACTCTGTTCACTCGACACGGAGTAAGAGCGAGCGAGATCTTGGGACTCATACACAACGACATTGTTTACTACCGAAAGACGCGACCGGGACGTTGGGACGTCTGGCCTGAATTTTAGGGGCAGATGCTATTTAGTTTTATCCGTCCACCTCTCCGAAGATGCCAAGTTGATTTATGACACCGTGTATCGGAGGTTTAAACGGATGCGGCCGATGTAGCAGACTTCCTCAGATTCCCCCTCGTTTGTGAGGGGTTTTTGATTGTGGGGACGCTTTTCCCTGCAGGCGCAAGCCCCTGCAGTTAATTACGGGGAGTAACAACAGCTCGTCAGCATCTCGCACGAACCTCTTGTCCTACTTGTCTGTATCATCGTCTATTTCGACGTCACGTCTCTATCTGCGCATTGCCAATGTTCTCGGCTACGGTCAATCCGAAGTCTCTCACACGGACTCGAAATAACAAACTCGGTATCTTCATCACTCTGTGGAAGATATCTAGCCGAACACGTCCTCAGGAACTCGTCCCAACCCGCGGAGGTATACTCCATACTCGTCCTTTCTCGATCAATTCACACGCATCAGGGTGAGGTCCTCTATCCGAACCTGGTCAACTGTCTCGTCGACGATGCCAAACTCTGGCCTGCTGGGTGTGCGCAATATGATCACTCCTTGGGTCCAAGTCTTCTCGTATAGTATTCCAGAAAGGTCCTGTCGAGGTTTCCCTCAAATCTCGTTTCTGCCGAATTGCCCGGAAGTCGTTGTCCTTTACTACATCCATCTCTTGTTCCGGAACGGCTGCATTCTCATCGCGACTCCATCTGGAAGATATATCCATATACAGCGCCTCTGCATGCGTGTCGCATCTCTGATGTCAGCGGAGTGGAACGCCATCTCGTCGAAATCTCGTGCGAACTCTTTACTCCACTTTGTTCCAATGTCGACTGATTCGGACTCGTCTTCTCGTGGCTGCATGGGTGGCGCTCCAACGGCTATACTCGTATCTGGAGTCTCCCAAGCAATGTATCCCATCACATGATATCCGAATGATGTCGAACCATCCGATCGATTTGTCAAAACCTCATAATTCCCCAAGAGATCAACATCTTGAGTACAGTTTAATAGTATTCCAGTACATGCCACATCACCTGTGGACCAACCGTAGAAGGGCAAACCCAAGCCTCACAAATGGCACCGCTAAACTGCCGTAAACCCTAAGGTTCGAAGGCGTTCCATGGTCATTTCGAGTTAGGGTTTCATTCTCCTAGAGGGTCCATAGCATTACCTGCATTGTCATCCGAATACTTTAAACTTGGAAATGGGTTCCTGACATTCGATCGTCTCTATCGACTCTCAACGAATCTGCGTGAAGTCGTCTCTAGCTGCAATCAATCTATCTGATGACCTCGCATCGGGGTAAGCGAACGAACCACATGTCCTAGTCGTTCATCCTAGGGTGACTAGCGACCTTCCATCATATCTCTAAGTATATACTCATGCTGCAGTAGCTCCAACATCTGGGGCGATATCTTGTCATTAGCAGCAGCAACTGGCTCATTTGTCTGCATGCTGAACAGTGCCTCAATCATCACAAATAAGCGATATATCAATGGTCATCACATTCAGGCTGGCCTCTAGCAGTAGCCTGATCCTCTGGTGCTGATCTGCACGTCCGAGAAATCTCATAAAAGCGATCTGTCAAACGCTCATGGCGCGAAAACACAATAAAACGAAGCCTCTATGCAATCGTACGTCTCTGGAATCACGCCCTGGTCAGTCCTCGTCCATGACGAGCTCATGCTGACGCAACTCTAGCCGTAGCTCTCTCTGCCCGTGTAATCGTGGCAGCAAAATCATAACCAAGACCGATGAGGATAGATCATAGGAATGAATATAATACTGTGCAAGGAAATGTACATCCTAATGTTTCTTAAGCGGAGTAGCGTATCGTAAGTATGCCGCGGAACATACGTATGGTACGCCACTCTACTCAAGCTATCTACTCCATCAACCAAGGGTCATCTTACGCGACGAAAGTTCGGGTCTAATACCCCCTCGACTAAGTCTAAGTTTCGCAAGGTCAAGCCTAAGTTCCGTATATATATAAACGCTCTAGGCTCCGCAGAGTCAAACTTAGACTTGAACCAAGGTTAACCTAGCGCTCTGATACCAACTTTGTCACGACCCGAAATAGCACGTGACTGGCCCTTGAATCATATGAAGTCTATAAGTATGTGGATATCATCCAACTATGTAATCAATGTCTGTATGTATGTGGATCTCGTCCACGTGTCTCCCAAAGACAATAAGCATCATGCATGTAAATATCATAAAACATATGCATGGAAGTATGAGGATGTAAATCAACATATTTCCCTCGCGACATATCAAAATCATGGAACCTGAGTGTCTAGCATCGACACTCGAAAACATCATGAAACCTGTGCCTAGCATCGGCACATAAATCCTCATATACATATAGGGCTCTGTCAGTCTGGATCGGCCCACGGGCTCCGTCAGTCCGGATCGGCCCATATCATCTCTCAACTCCGGTCGGTATCCTCCGAATATCCGCCGAGCCCAAATAATATCACTGGTAGGTAGTACTCCCCTGCCGGGCTCACCGTCCAACATATACGAGTCTTCTTGCCCCGGGGTACCTCACCGGGTCCACCATGTACCCGCAGACGGTGCCTACCTCTCCTCGAATCGGGTTTCACATGCCACTATCAGAACCGAGAAAACACATGGTGGACACACCGAAATATCATATCAAGGGTAACCGGGTTTTTAAAACCATACACTTTTTATTTGAAATAATCACGGTTCCCAAATCCAGAAATATCATGGAAACAATATATCTCAATGCGTATAATCATAAAGCATGATGTATGCGACATATAAAAGAAATGTAAGCATATCAGTATATCATGCAACATAAAACAGTAATATGCACATATCGAGGAAAGACCGCTCCTTTAAAATGAATCAGTTTTAAAAAGTATCTTGCGGTTCCCAAATCTCCAAATCTCGCCAGAATCATCTATGTATGTGCAAATACGTATGTATGCGAGAATGGGTGTACAATAAGTACGTGCACAAGTATGAGTGTACAATATGTAAGTACACAAGTATGAGTGTGCAATAGGTATGTGCATAAGTATGGATGTACAATAGGTATGCGCACAAATTTGAGTGTATAATATGTAAGTACATAAGTATGAGTGTACAATAGGTATGTGCACAAGTATGAATGTACAACATGTAAGTACACAAGTATGAGTATATAATAGGTATGTGTACAAGTATGAGTGTACAATAGGTATGTGCACAAGTATGAGTGTACAATATGTAAGTACACAAGTATGAGTGTACAATAGGTATGTGCATAAATATGAGTGTACAATATGTAAATACACAAGTATGAGTGTACAACATGTAAGTACACAAGTATGAGTATACAATAGGTATGTGCACAAGTATGAGTGCACAATATGTAAGTACACAAGTATGCCATGCAAGGGGTCATATCCTGATGCAATAATCCTTCTGTGTAGTGACATGGCAATTATCGATGATGAAGTGTGTGAGCCGGCAAGCAGGTGTACGTAGAACATATGCATCATCGATAATGGTGCTAGTGTCCTGATATGGTTTTAATATAACAATAAACATATTTAAACATGCGATGCGATGCGAACAGCAAGAATATGCGGCAAATGAATAATAAACACAACAGTGCAGAATCTACATCAATGTATCTATGTCATACTATTTTGCCATTTGAAAGAAGACAAATCGGGGTTTTTAGGAAAATAAGGGCTACGGTGTTTTTATGAAAAGATGCGTCTTTTGAAAATATCCATAGAATCACTTTGCCTGTCTTTAAAATATTCCCGATTCATTAGTTTTTGAAATGGGTATGACTCGGGTCTAGTCTAACATCTACTATGCAAACTACAGATCTAACTAACAAGCTAATCGGGAGGGGTATGGAAACCACCTAAATCTGAGTCGATATGTGTGTGTGTGTGTGTGTGTGTGTGTGTGTGTGTATAATAGTCGGTGATCCCGCCTCAAAGGTACCGCGTACGATACAATATAATATGACCTCCTCGAGTCATGAGTGCGGATCTTATCATCAAATAAAGCTCGTGCGGTAAATCATCGTACGACATCCCAAATCTGGGTACGGGTCAATATCACATTTATCCCATCAATTATCTGGTATCCTTATCATCATATTTCATGATCTGGGGTACTGATCTAAGTCTAGTACAAACCGATACCATCTAGGTAAATATAAATGCGTGTGTAAAACACACGTCCAAAGGCCCGCTAAAATCTCATGTCGTATCTCAAATACGAACCACATCATATCACCGATCTCATGGCACTATGCTCAATCTCATCGACTCATCTCCAAATATCATCCACTATCCTCATCATCCAGGTATAAGTATAACAAATAAGCATGTGTGTGCGTGCGGGTGTAAACCTATTCTAGGGTTCGCAACTAGGAGACTATACTAGTTTACTTCTAAACTCTAATCTAACCATAGTACACCTAATCACATCCTGAAAATCCATGTCACACATAATGCTATCATATATATATATATATATATATATATATATATATAGTATACTAAATATCGAACTGCGGGGGTGCTATACGCCATCCACCCGACTTTCCCCGTAGATATAATCTACCCACCTTGCTCTTCGCCTTCCGTTGCCGACGTCGCCACGCGCTTGCTTGTCGTCCCGAAGTCTTCGCGGGGTATCTACACATCATAACGTATCACAAATGCGTATTAAAATCACATCGGAAACCAAAGCGGCACGCTAAGTC
Organism: Agapanthus africanus; assembly: GCA_030015575.1. Taxonomy (NCBI): domain Eukaryota; kingdom Viridiplantae; phylum Streptophyta; class Magnoliopsida; order Asparagales; family Amaryllidaceae; genus Agapanthus; species Agapanthus africanus. The sequence goes on along the minus strand of CM057347.1, from coordinate 525,829,564 downwards.
CTATAGGTTAGAACCTACGGACCACGCCTTCAAAACCACCAAATAACACTCGATTTCGACGTACAAACGTCAAGTGATCAAGGTAAAACACAAATACGAAAATCCAGAATATAAAATACGCAAAACGAAACCCCGAATCAAAACAACAACTCTTGAAAATGGTCCCAGATTTTACCCTAGGTCAAATTGGTCAATTTTGCATATGCCAGGGGTCTAGTTTACTGATGAGGGGACCACAGAACAAGAACGAGACCAAATGGCCCAGATCTGGCCGCAAATTGCAGCCAGACAGAATATTTCTGCGGCCAAGGAATGGAATCAGGGGCTGGGGTCTTTACGGTATGTTCCAAATCACCTGCATGTATCACTGTTCTTGCAAAATAATTTTCAGGTAGCCCGGGTGTTAGCAGATTTCATTTTACATCCACAGAATCCACAATTTTCTGATATCGGGTTTTCTAAATCCGTAATCTGGGGTTCTAGTCTCTGGTTTAGGTCTGAATTATAGCACTAGGTGTTTTGTATGGCCTCTACTGAGCTCAATTTCATATCACAACCCAAAATTTCCCTAAACCCTAACTAGAGTTTTCAATGTTCACCCAAACCACACAATATCGGTTCCAATCTAATATGGGGGTAAAAGCAATGGAAATACTAAGTTAAAGGTTCAGAAAATATCTCATTTGGCAACTCAAGAATTTTCTTGAGTTGCCCCAAGTGTCCAAAATGCAAGCTTTCTTGGTCCATGGGGTAGCTAGTGAGCTCATGCATCTTTTTAATGAAATAGGATTTGGGTTTTGAGGTGTTTTTCATGGAGTTTGAGAGGGTTGAAGATGGTGGAGGAGGAGGGCGGCAGTAGCAGCAGCAAATGATGAGGAGAGGGGAGAGGAATGAGTGAAGGAATGGAGAGGGAATGGCTCAAGACAAGGTTGACCCCTCACCCTCTCTTTCTCTCTCTTACCCTTACCTCTATATTCTATTCTTTTCTTTTTCTTTTCTATTTTCCTTCTCTCCTCAATAGTAACCCCAAAACAAAAAGCCATGCACCCAAATCATGTAGGAAAAATGCAACAAGTGTATAAAGACATGGTGCATGTTTTGCACAAAACAAGCTTAAAATCCGATTAGCGATTTTTAATCGCGATTAGCACTAAATTAGCATATAAGTAATCATAAAAACTTAAAATTTGCATAATTCACATAAAACACCCTCTTTTAAGTAATTTCTATAATTTTACAAAATTTTTTTCCAATTTTATCGGTATTTAATTATACCGTCTTATTAAAATATTCAATATTTTATTATTTAATTATAAAAATTCCCAAAAATAATATTTTATTTTTTTGAAATGTTACAATCTTCCCCCTTAAAGAAATTCGGTCCTCGAATTTAAATTTAAACCCCTCAAATGCTAAAACATTTCAGTAAAAGACTAAGTCGTCGGGGCTCCGAAATCATCAATACATAAAACGCATCATAGCGCAATGCATGCGCATGAAAAATGAGCAGATAACTCAAAAACAAAACTCCGTCAAGTATCCCGCAATCATCGGAGTTATGGTAAAGACACAAGTGTCAAATCCAAAACGAAACCAATATGATATACATCAAAATTATACATGTAGACATCAAATTTATACATGTAAATAGCTGAAGGACATGCATGCCAAATCTTTTTAAGTCGCTGTGCGATGCGCATAACACTGCACCGTGGCGGACGTCTATTGTAAGAAAATAACCATATATGTATATATCTTTTATTTAATATGTACGTTCCACCGTTTTGAAAACAATTTAGAAGGTTTCCTTGCTTTATACGTTTCGTGTCATATCAGACATGTAGGTAAATACTGAGACTATAGCTCCCTTTTTGGAAATCCCTTCGGTAACTATCAATGCATGCAAAATATATCCAGGTACTGTCCTCTGACTAGTCCTGCTCAGTACGAAAATAAATAGCGAATATCAGAAAAACGTACTGCTCTATAAAAATCAATCCCAAAATGTGCATATGAATGCTACGTGCGTCTAGTGCGCACGGAAATCAAAATCCATATATGTGCCATACATGTGCACAGAAACAACATTTAGGTGCAATGGGTGTGCACGAAACATCTGCCAAGGGCAACGGACGTGCCTGACAGCAACATCAGGTGCATCTGACATGCACGAAGAATCCCGATTTAGTGCATCGGGTGTGCACCAAAATCGCATCTTAAAACATGCGCTCAACACGCGTGAAAATCCAAATCAAATGCACTGAGTGTAAGAAATCAACATCAATATCAGAATCAAAATCAACGGTATACAATACAGCTCAATCCAAATTAGGTATACCGCGGTATATAATCTCACTCAAGTGCACCCGATGCGCACAAAAATCCAAAATCAAGCGCCTAATATGCGCAAAATCCAACCAAAGTGCGTCGGGTCCGTAAAAGCATACAGTGCAGTAGCATGCACGAAAACGAACGGCAAGTGCCAACGCGCATGAAAATACAAATCTGGTAAAACGAATGCTCAAGGATATAAATCGGGTGCAACCAAGGTACGGAGTATTAATCCAGTGCGACAAACGCATAAATACCCGTCCGGTACAACAAATGCAAGAATTGAAAATCTAGTGCAACTAATGTGCGAAGTGAAAATCTGGTGCATCCAGTGCATGAAAAATGAATACAGTGCATCTAGTGCACGAAATACGAATACAAATCCATAATTCAAATGCGTAAACAGCAACACCGAGTGTACCAAGGTGTATAAAATCATAAACGTGTGCAACTGCATGCACAAAACGCATATCAATGCACTACAAGCACATATAAGCTATACCGAGTGCAAAAATCAAACCGGGTGCGTACCACACGCACAAAATCAAATCACTATATGAAATCCACGAAATCATAGACATGTGCAGCCGAGGCACAAAACCGATACCAAGTGCAATAAATATGCACAAATCAAAACCCAACACAAAGGTGTATAAAACACATCTCAAGTGCAATAACTATGCACAAAATATAATTACTCAGTAGGTGCAACCATGGTGCACGAAAACAAATATCAGGAAACTCATCATCAAAGCTCAAATCAAAGCGATATAAGCGTGAAACTCAGATCACAAACGCAAATCGCAACAAAGGACATTGAGGTACACCTCCTACAATGTCGAAAAATGAGTCGGTGCGCCTAAAACCGGCAGAACAAGAATATCCGCTCGCCTCCTGCTCACGGTCCGGCGTCCTCTGTCTCTGGCTCTTATCTTCTCTGTAGATTACCAATCTCGCAATCCATCGGCTCATTGGCCCTGTCAGGTGTGCTAACGGGGACGATTCCGTTCTGGCACTTCTCTATTCATCTCCCGGTCATTCATCACGACCACTCGTAAGGCAGCACATCACTGGCATCGGCCTCTGGCTCTCTGAATACAAGTGACACAACTGATCCTGGGTGCAAATCTTATTGCAGCAGTGTCCTGGAAGGAATCCTTCTCAAAGTCTCTTCCGATCTCGCCTATACCGAACTGTACGGAGGCTGGTACTCTTGCAAAATCCTTTCTTGCTCTCTGGACATCTGCGTCCTCAGCACATTATTTTCTCGGAAACTGGTCGCATCCCAACGCCTCTGTAGACATATCCGACCTTTAATCTTAACGGGGAGTAACAACAGCTCGTCAGCATCTCGCACGAACCTCTTGTCCTACTTGTCTGTATCATCATCTACTTCGACGTCACGTCTCTATCTGCGCACTGCCAATGTTCTCGGCTACGGTCAATCCGAAGTCTCTCACACGGATTCGAAATCACGAACTCGGTATCTTCATCACTCTGTGGAAGATATCTAGCCGAACACGTCCTTAGGAACTCGTCCCAACCCGCGGAGGTATACTCCATACTCGTCCTTTCTCGATCAATTCACACGCATCAGGATGAGGTCCTCTATCCGAACCTGGTCAACTGTCTCGTCGACGATGCCAAACTCTGGCCTGCTGGGTGTGCGCAATATGACCACTCCTTGGGTCCAAGTCTTCTCGTATAGTATTCCAGAAAGGTCCTGTCGAGGTTTCTCTCAAATCTCGTTTCTGCCGAATTGCCCGGAAGTCGTTGTCCTTTACTACATCCATCTCTTGTTCCGGAACGGCTGCATTCTCATCGCGACTCCATCTGGAAGATATATCCATATACAACGCCTCTGCATGCATATCGCATCTCTGATGTCAGCGGAGTGGAACGTCATCTCGTCGAAATCTCGTGCGAACTCTTTACTCCACTTTGTTCCAATGTCGATTGATTCGGACTCGTCTTCTCGTGGCTGCATGGGTGGCGCTCCAACGGCTATACTCGTATCTGGAGTCTCTCAAGCAATGTATCCCATCACATGATATCCGAATGATGTCGAACCATCCGATCGATTTGTCAAAACCTCATAATCCCCCAAGAGATCAACATCTTGAGTACAGTTTAATAGTATTCCAGTACATGCCACAGCACCTGTGGACCAACCGTAGAAGGGCAAACCCAAGCCTCACAAATGGCACCGCTAAACTGCCGTAAACCCTAAGGTTCGAAGGCGTTCCATGGTCATTTCGAGTTAGGGTTTCATTCTCCTAGAGGGTCCATAGCATTACCTGCATTGTCATCCGAATACTTTAAACTTGGAAATGGGTTCCTGATATTCGATCGTCTCTATCGACTCTCAACGAATCTGCGTGAAGTCGTCTCTAGCTGCAATCAATCTATCTGATGACCTCGCATCGGGGTAAGCGAACGAACCACATGTCCTAGTCGTTCATCCTCGGGTGACTAGCGACCTTCCATCATATCTCTAAGTATATACTCATGCTGCAGTAGCTCCAACATCTGGGGCGATATCTCGTCATTAGCAGCAGCAACTGGCTCATTTGTCTGCACGCTGAACAGCGCCTCAATCATCACAAATAAGCGATATATCAATGGTCATCACATTCAGGCTGGCCTCTAGCAGTAGCCTGATCCTCTGGTGCTGATCTGCACATCCGAGAAATCTCATAAAAGCGATCTGTCAAACGCTCATGGCGCGAAAACACAATAAAACGAAGCCTCTATGCAATCGTATGTCTCTGGAATCACGCCCTGGTCAGTCCTCGTCCATGACGGGCTCGTGCTGACGCAACTCTAGCCGTAGCTCTCTCTGCCCGTGTAATCGTGGCAGCAAAATCATAACCAAAACCGATGAGGATAGATCATAGGAATGAATATAATACTGTGCAAGGAAATTTACATCATAAGGTTTCTTAAGCGGAGTAGCGTATCGTAAGTATGCCGCGGAACATATGTATGGTACGCCATTCTACTCAAGCTACCTACTCCATCAACCAAGGGTCATCCTACGCGACGAAAGTTCGGGTCTAATACCCCCTCGACTAAGTCTAAGTTTCGTAAGGTCAAGCCTAAATTCCGTATATATATAAACGCTCTAGGCTCCGCATAGTCAAACTTAGACTCGAACCAAGGTTAACCTAGCGCTCTGATACCAACTTTGTCACGACCCGAAATAGCACGTGACTGGCTCTTGAATCATATGAAGTCTATAAGTATGTGGATATCATCCAACTATGTAATCAATGTATGTATGTATATGGATCTCGTCCACGTGTCTCCCAAAGACAATAAGCATCATGCATGTAAATATCATAAAACATATGCATGGAAGTATGAGGATGTAAATCAACATGTGTCCCTCGCGACATATCAAAATCATGGAACCTGAGTGTTTAGCATCGACACTCGAAAATATCATGAAACTTGTGCCTAGCATCGGTACGTAAATCCTCATATACATATAGGGCTCCGTCAGTCCGGATCGACCCACGGGCTCCGTCAGTCCGGATCGGCCCGTATCATCTCTCAACTCCGGTCGGTATCCTCCGGATATCCGCCGAGCCCAAATAATATCACCGGTAGGTAGTACTCCCCTGCCGGGCTCACCGTCCAACATATACTAGTCTTCTTGCCCCGGGGTACCTCACCGGGTCCACCATGTACCCGCAGACGGTGCCTACCTCTCCTCGAATCGGGTTTCACATGCCACTCTCAGAACCGAGAAAACACATGGTGGACGCACCGAAATATCATATCAAGGGTAACCGGGTTTTTAAAACCATACACTCTTTATTTGAAATAATCACGGTTCCCAAATCCAAAAATATTATGAAAACAATATATCTCAATGCGTATAATCATAAAGCATGATGTATGCGACATATAAAAGAAATGTAAGCATATCAGTATATCATGCAACATAAAACAGTAATATGCACATATCGAGGGAAGACCGCTCCTTTAAAATGAATCTGTATTAAAAAGTATCTTGCGGTTCCCAAATCTCCAAATCAAGCCAGAATCATCTATATATATGCAAATACGTATGTATACAAGAATGGGTGTACAATAAGTACGTGCACAAGTATGAGTGTACAATATGTAAGCACACAAGTATGAGTGTACAATAAGTATGTGCACAAGTATGAGTGTGGAATAGGTATGCGCACAAGTATGAGTATACAATAGGTATGCGCACAAGTATGAGTGTACAATATGTAAGTACACAAGTATGAGTGTACAATAAGTATGTGCACAAGTATGAGTGTACAACATGTAAGTACACAAGTATGAGTGTACAATAGGTATGTGCACAAGTATGAGTGTACAATAGGTATGTGCACAAATATGAGTGTACAATATGTAAGTGCAAAAATATGAGTGTACAATATGTAAGTACACAAGTATGAGTGTACAATAGGTATGTGCACAAATATGAGTGTACAATATGTAAGTACACAGGTATGAGTGTACAATAGGTATGTGCACAAGTATGAGTGTACGACATGTAAGTACACAAGTATGAGTATACAATAGGTATGTGCACAAATATGAGTGTACAATATGTAAGTACACAAGTATGCCATGCAAGGGGTCATATCCTGATGCAATAATCCTACTGTGTAGTGATATGACAATTATCGATGATGAAGTGTGTGAGCCGGCAAGCAGGTGTACTTGGAACATATGCATCATCGATAATGGTGCTGATGTCCTGACAGTATGGTTTTAATATAACAATAAACATATTTAAACATACAATGCGATGCGAACAGCAAGAATATGCGGCAAATGAATAATAAACACAACAGTGCAGAATCTACATCAATGTATCTATGTCATACTATTTTGCTATTTGAAAGAAGACGAATCGGGGTTTTTAGGAAAATAAGGGCTACGGTGCTTTTATGAAAAGATGCGTCTTTTGAAAATATCCGTAGAATCCATTTGCCTGTCTTTAAAATATTCCCGATTCGTTAGTTTTTGAAATGGGTATGACTCGGGTTTAGTCTAACATCTACTATGCAAACTACAGATCTAACTAACAAGCTAATCGGGAGGGGTATGGAAACCACCTAAATCTGAGTCAATATCTATATATATATAATAGTCGGTGATCCCGCCTCAAAGGTACCGCATACGATACAATATCATATAACCTTTTCGAGTCATGAGTGCGGATCTTATCATCAAATAAAGCTCGTACGGTAAATCATCGTACGGCATCCCAAATCTGGGTACGGGTCAATATCATATTTATTTCATCAATTATCTGGTATCTTTATCATCATATCTCATGATCTAGGGTATTGATCTAAGTCTAGTACAAACCGATACCATCTAGGTAAATATAAATGCGTGTGTAAAACACACGTCCAAAGGCCCGCTAAAATCTCATGTCGTATCTTAAATACGAACCACATCATATCACCGATCTCATGGCACTATGCCCAATCTCATTGACTCATCTCCAAATATCATTCACTATCCTCATCATCCAGGTATAAGTATAACAAATAAGCATGTGTGTGCGTGCGGGTGTAAACCTATTCTAGGGTTCGCAATTAGGAGACTATACTAGTTTACTTCTAAACCCTAATCTAACCATAGTACACCTAATCACATCCTGAAAATCCATGTCACACATAACGCTATCATATATATATATAGTATACTAAATATCGAACTGCTGGGGTGCTATACGCCATCCACCCGACTTCTCTTGTAGATATGATCTACTCACCTTGCTCTTCGCCTTCCGTTATCGACGTCGCCACGCGCTTGCTTGTCGTCCCGAAGTCTTCGCGGGGTACCTACACATCATAACGTATCGCAAATGCGTATTAAAATCACATCGGAAACCAAAGCGGCACGCTAAGTCCTATAGGTTAGAACCTACGGACCACGCCTTCAAAACCACCAAATAACACTCGATTTCGACGTACAAACGTCAAGTGATCGAGGTAAAACACAAATACGAAAATCTAGAATATAAAATACGCAAAACGAAACCACGAATCAAAACAACAGCTCTTGAAAATGGTCCCAGATTTTACCATAGGTCAAATTGGTCAATTTTGCATATGCAAGGGGTCTAGTTTACTGGTAAGGGGACCATCGAACAAGAACGAGACCAAATGGCCCAGGTCTGGCCGCAAATTGCGGCCAGACAGAATATTTCTGTGGCCAAGGAATGGAATCAGGGGCTGGGGTCTTTAGGGTATGTTCCAAATCACCTGCATGTATCACTGTTCTTGCAAAATAATTTTCAGGTAGCCCGAGTGTTAGCAGATTTCATTTTACATCCACAGAATCCACAATTTTCCGATATCGGGTTTTCTAAATCCGTAATCCGGGGTTCTAGTCTCTGGTTTAGGTCTGAATTATAGCACTAGGGGTTTTGTGTGGCCTCTACTGAGCTCAATTTCACATCACAACCCAAAATTTCCCTAAACCCTAACTAGAGTTTTCAATATTCACCCAAACCACACAATATCGGTTCCAATCTAACATGGGGGTAAAAGCAATGGAAATACTAAGCTAAAGGTTCAGAAAATACCTCATTTGGCAACTCAAGAATTTTCTTGAGTTGCCCCAAGTGTCCAAAATGCAAGCTTTCTTTGTCCATGGGGTTGTTATTGAGCTCATGCATCTTTTTAATGAAATGGGATTTGGGTTTTGAGGTGTTTTTCATGGAGTTTGAGAGGGTTGAAGATGGTGGAGGAGGAGGGCGGCAGCAGCAGCAGCAAATGATGAGGAGAGGGGAGAGGAATGAGTGAAGGAATGGAGAGGGAATGGCTCAAGACAAGGTTGACCCCTCACCCTCTCTTTCTCTCTCTTACCCATACCTCTATATTCTATTCTTTTGTTTTTCTTTTCTATTTTCCTTCTCTCCTCAATAGTAACCCCAAAACAAAACGCATTACACCCAAATCATGTAGGAAAAATGTAACAAGTGTATAAAGATATGGTGCATGTTTTGCACAAAACAAGCTTAAAATTCGATTAGCGATTTTTAATCGCGATTAGCACTAAATTAGCATATAAGTAATCATAAAAACTTAAAATTTGCATAATTCACATAAAACACCCTCTTTTAAGTAATTTCTATAATTTTCCAATTTTTTTTTCCAATTTTATCGGTATTTAATTATACCGTCTTATTAAAATATTCAATATTTTATTATTTAATTATAAAAATTCCCAAAAATAATATTTTATTTTTTTGAAATTTTACACTTGGGCTCAGCCCACAGAGTCTCTGTCGTTTCCTATTTCAATAAAGTGTTAGACACTTACTAGGACACAGTCCTTTCTCTGTGCACATAATGCTTAACATTTATATGAATACTGACACCCACACTTCGCTTTGCTTTTCCCACTTTTTTTTGTTTTGTTTGTTTTCTCTTTTTTATTATGAGTGTTGAACACTCTTTATGGCGCTAGGTTTTTCTTACAGAGCGCTCTTTATTTTATCAGCACCCACGTGAGGAGCACGTGGAGCGTTTGGCGCCAGCCACTGAGTGCTAAGCACTTTTATAAAATAGCGCCCACGTGAGGAGCGCGTAGAGCGCTCGGCGCAGAGCGCCAGACTTGGAGTGCTAAGCGTTTCTTATAAAATAGCGCTCACGTGAGGAGCACGTGGAGCGCTCGACGCTGAGCGCCAGACTTGGAGTGCTAAGCGCTTTTTATTGAATAGCGCTCACGTGAGGCACTTGGCGCTGAGAGCCAACCATTGAGTGCTAAGCACTTTTATTTTGCAGCGCTTGGCGCTAGGTTTTTTCTTTCTTTCTGTGTTATGATCTGCAAAGTTCAATTCTTTGTTCTTCCCCGGATCTTCGATCCCTAAGAATAAATTCATCCCCGTAAGAATTAAATTCTCATTTATGGGAGACTTATCTCATGGATCTCAGATCGAGGAAAGAACTATGTTATTTTTATGAGGGTTAAACCCTTGCAGATGAGATGTTATGATCTTCCTTACCTTGAAGAAAATTCTTCTTCCTAAAGCTAGCTCTTCTCTTTGAGATCGAAGTTTATAGGGAGGTTCCTCTGTACAAGACTTGAAGTCTTGGGTCCTTTATATAAGGGAGGCCGATTTGTTGAATCAGTTAAGGAAGTCTCTCATTGATAGATCTCTAATTGATTTGGGGAATTTATCCACCGTTGTATTTTTGATCCAAGGACTTCTGTTTTACAGAAGACATTTTTCTTGTTTTTAATAAGATTGGAAAAATATTTTCCCACACAGAACTTATTCTACATCATGGTGATTTTTTAATCACCATTGGATCTTTGATCCAACGGCGCTCTGATTTACAGAGCACAATCTTTCTTGTTTAGAAAGATTTGAGGAGTATTTTCTCAATCAGAATTTAATTCTGTATCTTGGTGATTTTTTAATCACCATTGGATCTTTGATCCAACGGTGCTCTGATTTATAGAGCACAATCTTTCTTATTTAGAAAGATTTGAGGAGTATTTTCTCAATCAGAATTTAATTCTGCACTATGATGATTTATCATCTTCGTTGGATCTTTGATCCAAGGGTGGAGAACTTTTAGTTCTGGCGCTGGTGCTCTCGTGTTTTGCACGTGAGGCGCTGCCTCAGAGCCTTTGACTCTTGGCGTTGGCGCTCTCGTGCTTTACACGTGAGGCGCTTCCTTAGTTCAAATTTCAAATTTTGAATAGAGTCCTGCTATCTTATTAGGGGGAAACAAATGCCCCCTATCTTTGCGCTCACGTGGCTCATATGTGAGTGCAGCGGTGGCAGCCTTTCCACCGTTGAATTGTCTTGGAAGTTGGATCGACTTCCAGCACCTATAAATAGGGCCTTTGGCCCTTTGAGATGACCGCTGTTCATCTTCTCCTTTGATCTTTTCATTTCTGAGAATATAATCCTCCCCCTTTTAGAGCTTAGTTCTCTGCCTTAAGAAACTCTTCCTAGAGTTAGAACTTTGTCCAATTTTTGGTAAGGATAATTGAACCCCTTGACAGAGCTTTGCTCTTCTGAGATCATAGATCTTTTAAGATGTATTTTAGGGTTTCTTTAAACCATTAATTAAAACAGAGCTTTGCTCTTCTTAGATCATAGATCTAAAGAAATCTTTTTTAGGGTTTCTTAACCCTTTAATGAATAACTCTTAGAGTTTCTAAGATTTGTATTTCAGATCTTTTAAAGATCTTAGGGTTTTACCTCTATAAAAAGCTTTGCTTTTTAGGGTTTTGATGGATTATTCCATCGTTTTCACAGAGCATAGCTCTTAGAATTTTTAGGGAATTTTATTCCCCTCATAATTAGAGTTGACAGATGTTACTCCTGTTTGCAGAGCGTTGCTCTCGAGGGAGTTTAACTCTTTAGCCCGAGAAGTCTCTCATTAAATGAGGATCTTTTTTAAGATTTCTTCTTTAATGGGTGATTGTCTCATCAATGATGAGCCGTCACCTTGATTTTGTGGGTCCTCCTTGGTCCTTTTGCACTGCATTGCAGTGTGGTACAAATTTAAAGTACCAAATATCAGAATTTGGACTATACCATTGGCGGCTAACCCTCTTTCCTTTTCGCGCAGGTACTATGTCTTTCGACATTTCCTTCCCGTTTGTTCGCCCGGAGAGTGCCTATGCAGACGTGCCCGTCGATCGGGAAGTTTTCGCACTGATTAAAGATCACGATCCGGAACAGAAGTCTCTTCATTCATGGGGGTTGTTCTCCGCAGAAAGACGCGACTGGGACGTTGGGACGTCTGGCCTGAATTTTGGGGAAGATACTATTTGAATTTATCCGTCCATCTCTCCGAAGATGCCAAGTTGATTTATGGCACCGTGTATCGGAGATTTAGACGGATGCGGCCGATGTAGCAGATTTCGTCAGATTCCCCCACATTGTGAGGGTTTTTTTTATTGTGGGGACGCTCTTCCATGCAGGCGCAAGCCCCTGCAGTTAATTACGCTACCGTATCACGGTAACCAGTTTCTCTTTCTCTAGATGGTCACTTCGTGTCGTGTGTGTTTGTTTTGTTTTTTGGTTGCCCGTGGATTGTATACGGAGACTAATTTATGTTGTCGCCCGTAGGGCGTGGATTAGTCCAAATCCGTATTTTCTTAGATTTAGTTTTGGGGTTGGGTTTAAGGATCGTTAATCTCATTTGAGACAAAGATCAACTTAAACGTTTTGTTAATGATACGTTAATCAAATTTTAGACTAAGATCTACTCAACAGGATCATTTAGATCTAACAAAAGAGCATTTGGACTCTATTGTTTTAGTTTAGGGACGTTGCGGTCCATTGGGTTTATTGACTGTCGGGACCCGCCACCTCCCTGAAGACGTTGAAGAGTTACAACGACACATATCAGAGGTGTGAAGAGATGTACCCTTAAACCAATGTCAGTTGAGGGATCTGTAGTTGGATTGATTTAAGAATTGTTAATCTCGTTTGAGATTAAGATCAACTTAAATGGTCGTTAAGGATACGTTAGTCTAATTTTAGACTAAGATCTACTTAATAGGGTTTTAGGATCATTTAGATCTAGCGAAAGAACATTTGGGCTCTATCGTTTTAGTTTAAGGATGTTACGGTCCGTTGAGTTTAAGGACATCATAGTCCATGGAGTTTAAGGACATCATAGTCCATGGTATTTTGGCTCCACAGTTTGGGGATGCGCTAAAAGTTATTGGTTATTGGGACCTTCCATCTCTCTGAAGACGTTGAAGGATTACAACGGCATGTATCAGAGGTATGAAGAGATGTACCCTTGAACCAATATCCCGATTTGGGGAATGGGATGAACATAAGTTTAGATGTCATCTGTTAGGAGAACACTAGTCATATTTGGGACTAGGATTAGTTTGGGGAGACCTGAACATGGGGGCTCAGTTGATTGGTGACAAAAAAGGGTCTTGGCTTCGGAAGACTTGGCTAATTTGAGCTAAGGTTGATTTCCCTTAATCACCCCATAGTGCTAAGCACTGAATTAGTGTTAAACAATGGACTTTGAAGGAGCTCACGTGTGAACACGTGAGGGCCCCGAAGTGGGCATTGTTCCTTGAGTTTATTCCCTCATATATATATAAAAGTGTTGAGCACTTGGCTCACGTGTGAGCACGTGAGGCGCCCGAGGTGAGAACTGTTCTCTGGATTTTATTCCTCTTTCATTTATAAGTTCTAAGCACTTGGTTCATCAAACAGTCACGTGCAGACACGTGAGGTGCCTTCAAAATGCGAGCACTGTCTTTGGAATTTTTTCCCTCTTTTATACACCACTGTTTGAGGGTCACGTGGGAACACGTGAGGTGCCCTCAAAATAGGAGCTATCTTGGGTTTATCCCCTTTTTCCTTTTCTGAGTGCTAAGCACTATTGGGTCACGTGAGATCACGTGAGGCGCTCTGAAGAATGAAAATTGCTTTTGTTTTATTCTCCTTTCTACTTTATAAAAGTTAAGTACTACTTGGGGGTCACGTGAGGTCACGTGAGGCGCTCCAAAAATAGATTTTATTCCCTTTCTCTCTTTTATAAGTGCTGAGCACTTCTCAGGGGTCACGTGACCTGATATCAATTGTTCTCTTTTGGTCATTGAGGGGAGGCTCACGTGGGCGCACGTGATATGTTAGGTGCTGATCTCTTTGACATGCATGGAGAGTTAAATCCCTTGTTTAAGAATTAAATTCTTTTATAGGGTTAAACCCCAATTCTATTTAGAGGAATTAAATTCTTATATGTTACATTAAAAGAATTAAATTGTTTAAACTCAATTATCCCCTTAAGTTTTGAATCTGCATGACAGATATTCCCGATGAGAATTAAATTCTCAACTTGTGGGGAGATCTTCTTCTGCAGATCTTCAACCAGAGGAAGAACTAAGTTCTTTTTAGAAGAGTTAAACTCTTGGTTTGAGAATTAAATTCTCTTTTGTTTTGTGGAAACTTATGGAGTAATCTCCTTCCTTCTCTTACCTAGAGTTTCTATCTTCTTTGAAGAGACCTTCTTCTCTCTGGAGAATTAAATTCTCTTTTCTATCTTTTTTTTTTGCTTTCAAGGGGGTTCTTCTCTCTCCTTCCTTCTGTATCTTCTGTATATTTCTCCCCCTTATCTCCTTTTTTCCTTCTTGGCTTCTATTTATAGGAGAAAGAAAAGAATCAGTTTGTTCAGTCAATCTCTCATTGAGAGATTTTGATTGATTTTATAACTAACATGATCTTTTAGATCACTTGGTGAATTTTATTCACCGTTGGATTTTTTTAATCCAAAGTCTATATGATATTTCATTTGTTGTTCCTGGCAAATTTTAGGAAAATATTTCCTTGTACAAAATTGGTGATTTTTAATCACAATTGGATTTTTAATCCAACGGCGCTCTATTTTACAAAGTACAATCTTTCTTGTTTAGAAAGATCCTAGGAAATATTTTTCAAAGTAGTGCTTTTGATTCCTTTTATTTAGAATTTAATTCTATTAATTCAGAGGGTTTAAGAGTCCATTACGTGTTGGCACGTGACCTTACCAATTAAGCGTCTAATTAGAATTCAATTCTGTTAGTTCAGAGGCCTCAGGAAACCATCACGTGTGGGCACGTGACCTTACCAATTAGGCATTCAGGCACAGATAGATTTGGCCCATAAAAGGTCGCGTGTTTGCACGTGAGGCCCGGTCACGTGTAGGCACGTGATGCTCCATTTGGGGGTTTTGCTTGCTGCTTTATTTATATGTTTTATTCAGTTCCCATGAAGGAACAAATGTCCCCACAGCGTTGTTCTCACGTGTTTGCACGTGAATGCAACGCTGTCACCTTTGTGGTCGTTGGATTTGCCTAGGGAACGGGGAAGATGAATCGTTTCCTATCATGTCCTATAAATGCAGAGGTCTCATCAACAACACCTCCGTTCCTTCATCTTCTTCCTTCCTCGTTCTTGCTTTGAGAATTTAATTTTCTTCCTCAGAACTCAGTTCTCTATTAAAAAAATTCCAGAGTTTAACTCTGTCCAAAAAGAATCTTTTTCAGGTAAGGATCTTGAACGGCCAAGGAACTTTTTCTTCTCCTTTTATAAAATTCTCTTTGGATTTTAAATCCACACCAAGGGTTTCCCCTTTTAATAAAAACTCATCATTCCGAGCTCTAAGAATGCACGATCTTTAGGTAGTAAGCCCCCAATGTTAGGCATTTTTCTGATCTTAGGGGATTGATGATGGTACTTGTTTTTCTCTGGAATTTAATTCCACTCCAAAGAGCTCAGCTCTGAAAATTTTCTTGGAATTTAATTCCTCTGTTCAAAAGGAATTTAATTCCCCCCAGAGAACTTAGTTCTAACGATCAAGAAGAACTCTTGGGATTTTTACTCTCAGCTGTTCTTGACGAAAAATTTTTAAGAGAGATTCTTCTTTGATTTGCACAGAGTTTGTGATGGGTTTTTTCCTTGGGGGAATGTGCAGAGGTGTTTAAACTCCACTATTCATTTATTGAGAATCTCCCTTTTGTTCTGATAATGATTACCCTGCCTCATCATTAGTGAGCCGCCATATTGATTTTGTGGGGCCGTGTGTTTTGCAATCAATGGTCCCACGGAATAAGCTGCTTGTCGTTTTCTTCCATTGTTATATATATATATATATATATATATATATATATATATATATATATATATATATATATATATATGCACGTGCGGGTTTCATTAACAGTTCCCCTTCCTTTATTTCAGGAACAATGACTTCTTTTCCGTACTTTCCTTTTACCCGCTCGGAGGCTGCTTTTCCTCGGTCACCGTCTGACGAAGAAGTGATGGAAATGATCAAGTCCTATGACCCGGATTGCACCAATCTGCTTTTGTGGGGAACCTGGTACGGTCATATCATCCGTGGTCGCCGAAGTTTCATTTGCGGGGAGCCGGTGGAGCCTCTTCATCCTATATTGCCGATGGAACGCCCACAAATTGCTTACGTAGTGGAAGTGACCAATTGGACTCTTTCGGGCCGGCTGGAGCCCTCTACCTATGGGATACCTAACCAGCCCCTGCCAGCTATAGACATCTTGGGGCGTCGGATTTGCCAAGGTGAAGCCGACCTTGGGGACATGTTTATAAAGTGGGTATCACCCCACGGCACCAAGTGGGCTACCTTATTTGGGCTCGCTATATTCTTTCTGCCCACCGCGCAAGACTGCAGAAGTTTGGATTATATCAGGCATTACATGCATCGCTCTTTAATTACCATGCTCCTCACGTCTGGTGGATCAAAGCCTTCTTGAACCAGTGGAATCTGCCCACCAACACCTTCCTACTAGGGGATCGAGAGGTGTCTATCTCATTAGATGAATTCCGTGAGATTTCAGGACTGCCCATTAAGGGGGAGCATTACGAGGAACTGCTGCCTCCTGATGAATACGTTTTCTCCACCATGCCGGCTATGCTCGATGGTCTGACAGCCGAAACCGCCGTTCGTCATAAGTATCCCAGTCTGATCAAGGCCCTGGGTATTTTCGACAGATTGTTTGCGAAGTCAGAAGGGCAGGGTGTCACTTTCGAGAGCTTTACCGCCTGTTTCATTCGGGGGGATATTTTATCCAAGGAGGCCCCAAAGTTTGCGAGCATTAATGACCCTTTTGGGTTTGGTCTGGATAGACTGCCGGCTAAAGCAGAAGATCTACCACAATTTTACATCCCGATCTTGTCAGTCGTTCCTTTTGGTTCGATTGCGGCTCCTGGCATGGACGAAGAGACCTTCTTTGTTGGTTTTATCAGCCTTTGGCTCAGCTGGTTTGTGATACCGTCACACCGAAGCTTCATGAGAGCTTCCGTCTTCTATCCCGCCCATCGTGTAGCTGGAGGGGAGAAGTTGGCCGTCGGCATTATTGGACTATCGTATCTTTATCACGGGTTAAGTGTTGCGGCCAACACTTCGACTCCGGGTGTAGATGTTGTGAATCTCTCCCTTCATTACTTCATATCTTGGAACGAAATGCATGTGCTGGGGGGCATTCGCGGCACATCAACGGCCGAACTTCTATGACTCCTACACCTTCCCTCGAGTTATGAGATTAGTGGATGCCTCCGCTCCAGATCCGACTCAATTAGGGGCCCTTCGTGTTCTGCTCAATACATATACCCATGAGGGAGGAATGGTGTTTGTTGATCGCGTTCTTTCTGCTCCAGCGGGGCCTGTCCAGCAGCTATTCGACTTGTCGAAAGGGCGAGCACCCTTTTTAAAGCCTAGGGAGATCATGCATCTATACTCAATCAGGCCGAGCTACTTAGTGTTCCGCCAGAATGATACGGCTCTCCTTATGCGGTATAATCCATACCCTTTGCCCGGCAACTGGGCTATAATCAGGGCGTCCCTTTCGAAGCGTTCTTGGTTGAGCCTTCTTCATCGTTGGGAGTTATTCACGACGTTATTCATCATTTTATGCGGCTGAATACTGGCTCCGTGTTCATGATCCCAGAACCTGACTATCTCCCCAGGTCTGTGGGCTCCTTTGTGGGCTGGTATCGCCACCGGGTTGATCCTATCATTGCTGAGGAAAGGCGAGTACTCTTCGAATATAAGACTCCTGCCCTGACCCAAGCTGCTCGCGTTCCGTTGCGACCGTGGTCAATCGTTCACCCTCTTTTGAGGGATGGTGGTGCGGTCGTCATCTCGCAGGCCGCAGAAACCGAGTCGATTCCTCCCACTGCAGGGATGCCGATGCGTACTAGAGCTCGAGCAAAGGCTTCCTCCGAGGCGCCAGCGGCCCCTCCATTAGTGGCGACGTTATCAGCAGGGGTGTCGCCAAAAGGGGATAGTGGAGGCGAAGTAGGTCAACATCGCGCCAAAGCGCCGAAAGGAAGGAAGCGATCATCTTCCAGCATTAGTTCTAGGTCAAAGAGGAGAAAGAAAACAGTCACCGGTCTGCTTGACCTTTTGGTAGAATCCAAGCCTATCATTCAATACGAACCAATATCCATGCGAGAGCCGGATGATGGTCTTTTTTTTCCAGGTTTATCTGCCGAGGAAGCCGCACAATTGGCTGAGGCTATAAGGCGTTCCTAGGATGAGACCGAGAACGTGCGTGTCTTGAAGAGTTCCTATCCTGCCGCCATATTCTACGAAGATCCTCCATCAATACGGGGAGTATTTATAGGTTCTCTGAAACAGGGAGGCGAGATAGCCCTCAAACAGCCTATCTCAGCCGCTTCTGAAGATGAGTTGTCGTTGTGGACCGGCGGCCATGAATCTAACCTAGAACCCCGGTGAGCATACCTTCTTAGGAAGGAACGTCGGCTTGAAAAAGCCATACTAGAGGCTTCTTGGCATATCGGTATGCACGTTTTCTGTATTTTTCCTTCGGCATGTAATTTTTTTCGCTTTCTATGTCTTCTTATCTTCATAAAACTTTGCAGGGACTTCGACAATGGCATAGAATCTGAGCTCAAGTCGCATCTTGACCGTGGACTCTGTAAATATCCCCGATGAGATACCAGTAGATGTGGAGGGGGTCGTTACAGTTGCTATTCCTGCTGCAGAACTTCCATTGGTGGCTTCTGTTCCCCCTGTGCCCATTCACCCTGAAGAGGTATCCTTACCGGCCGTGGATTTAATGGACCTTTCTGGTGATGGCCTGGAGATGGTGGAACAGGTAACTGAGATCGCCGTCCCTGAAGTGGTGGCCGTTGCCCCTCGACTGATAGCCGTCACACCAGCAAATGTCTCTGATGATGTGCCTGAGGTATGGAGGAGGCTGCCGAAGCTGCTATCCCTCCTGTTCAAAGTGGGAGGAGTATCGAAGGTATTCTTCTATATTTTGTTTTAATGATCTCTTCATTATCTGAATCTTTCCGTCTTTTCAGAATTACGAGGATGGGCGGCGTCCATTGCGGATCTATCCCCCAGAAAGTCTTTCCAGCGTCTGCTCGAGATGGCCGCTCCACAGGCAATATCCCCGCAACGCATCGTCCTTTCTTCTGGGCAAGGTTAGTGTTATTTGACCCCCTCATTGCATTATCATTATTTCATATAACGATACTAATGCCTTCTATAGTTCTGGAAGCTGACGACGAAGTTGAGATCCTTGACGGGCCTGGGGATCTTTTAAACCCCCCTTGCATGACTGTGGGTAAGTAAAGTTTTGACGTTGTTCTATCTATTCTTTGTTTGCAAATCTCGCTGATTATTTATGAACCTTGACAGCTTTGCCCGTTCTTATCCTGCTGGAATCTCACATCCTTATGCCACCCGGCCCTTATGCCCTACGCACATCTGAACGGATGGCAAAGCAAAGCCTTCACTCTTTGTCGGCTCTCATCGAAGATCTTCGTGCTGGTAGCTCGGTCACAGCCGAAGAATTTGTTGCTGAAGCCAATATTTCTCACCCCTTTCTTGCTGCTTACCATGATGAAACATTGGTGCATGTCTGGGTCGAGTTTTGTCGTCGGGTGGAGGCTTGCTTATATGGCCTTGAGTGCATACGCCTTTCTTCAGAGGTCGTGGCTGCAAAGGCGAGCTTGCGGGGGCTGGTTGAACGGTGCGCTGCAAATCTGCAGTCGTGTGAAAAGAGGCTCAACCAAAAATTTTCGGAGAGGGAGCTAGCTTCAAATGCGTTGGGGGAACTTCAAGCCGAACTCACGGCTAAGACCACTCGTGCGTATGAACTTTGGTGGGTGCTTCAAGAAACTATCAGGGAGGTGGTAGCTATTGATAAATCCGTTATTTTTACTCGCGAGATAGTTGAATCTCACAAAGTTGCTGAAAAGGAGCTTGAAAGTCGTCTCGCCTCGTATCAGGCCCAACAGTCTCAATCAGAGACCTGTCTCATAGCAATAACAAATCATGAAGCCGAAACCCAGCGGAAGAAAGATGTACTGATGAATCTATTAAATCGTCCGCCGGCTTAAAAAAAATGTATATGTTTCTTTTTATTCTCCTTTTGTACTTACTGCTGAATGAGAGTATTTTTTGATTCTTTTATAGATTGTACTTTGTATTCATTTTGATTCATGAATGAGAGTATTTTGTTTCATGGTGGTGTGTCCCTTTTCAGCAAATGCATTTTGTAGATAATGTATTTTGATCTCCTTGTAGGACAGCGATGGCTTAGGAGTCAGGTTCAGATCTGCCACCTAAGGCTTTCCAACTTTATGAGCCGTGAGGGTCTCATAAAGATTTTTCTCCCTACGAGTCGAGAGGATCTCGTAGGTGTATTTTCTCCTTAGGAATTGTGAGGATCCCTAAGTGTGTTTTCTCTTAAGAGTCGTAAGGATCTCACAAGAGAATTTTCTTCCTTACAGTCGAGAGGACTCGTAAGTGGTTGATGAGTTGACCTACTCCCGAGTCAAAGCATTTCTTCGACGGGGAGGTCGAGGGTTGACTTTGGCCATTTTCCACGGTGTCATGATTGACTTCCACCGTGTTCTACGGGGTCGGGGGTTGACTTTGGCTGTTTTCCACGGGTCAGGATTGACTTTAGCCGTGTTCTACGGGGTCAGGGGTTGACTTTGGCCGTTTTCCACGGGGTCAGGATTGACTTTAGCCGTGTTCTACGGGGTCAGGGATTGACTTTGACCGTATTCCACGGGGTCAGGATTGACTTTAGTCGTGTTCTACGGGATCAGTATTGACTTTAGCCGTATTCTACGGGGTCAGGGATTGACTTTAGCCGTGTTCTACGGGGTCAGGGATTGACTTTGGCCGTGTTCTACGGGGTCATGGATCGGCTTTGGCCGTTTTCTATGGGGTCAGGATGGTAGCCGTGTTCTACGGGGTCAGGGGTTGACTCTACGTTGTCTGTGCACCGCCGAGTCCTGGAACTGGGAACTTTGCCGCAGCTCCGCTTTACTGACGTTGCGTCTGCTGTAACGAGACGAATGTCGAGGTGGTCTCTAGGTTGTCTGTGAACCGTCGAGATTTGGAATTAGGGACTTTGCCATGACTCCGATTTGTTGACATTGCGTCTACTGTAATGAGACGAATGTCGAGGTGGTCCCTAGGTTGTCTGTGAACCGTCGAGATTTGGAACTAGGGACTTTGCCATGGCTCCGAGGTTGATTGTCGTGTCCGAATCCTGCTGGAATGAGGAGGAACGCTGTTGTGGGTCTTCAGGTTGTAGATGTGGCCGTCGAGACTTGGAACTAGGGACTCTGTCATGGCTCCGAGATAGTCTCTAGGCTGTCTGTGAACCTTCGAGATTTGGAACTAGGGGACTTTGCCATGGCTCCGTTTGTCGACATCGTATCTGCTTCTGGTTGGAACGAGAAGGAACGCCATTGTTGATCTCTAGGTTGTAGATGTTGCCATCGAGACTTGGCTCTCTTTCTGATGGAGCCTGGTGGGATGATATGGTTCCCTCTTTGTTTATGCTCCTGGATTGAATACAGGGATTGATGTGATCTCACCTGTAGGGCAAAACTTTCATGTTATATGTATTTTTTTTTATTTTCTTTCCGCGACGCTCTATCATTTCATCTTTTTGTATCCCGAAAGTCCCGATTGTCCAATCATTTCGGCTATTTTTTCTTTTTACTCACTTTTTTTTATTGCGAGTTGCCCAACCATTTCGGCTATTTTGTATGCATATATTTTTACTTGCTGATTTTGTTGCAAGTTGCCCGATCATTTCAGCTATTTCATATGCATTTTTGGCTCGCTGATTTTTCGCCACGAGTATGGAACTTGGAATCTGGTGCCAATCTTAGCATCAGCATCGCTGCGACTGGAATATTGCCAGGAGCGAATCATCATTTACCGTGAAAGGACTTGGAATTTGATTCCGATTCATGCATCAGCATCGCTACAACTGGGATATTGCCAGGAGCAAATCACCATCTCCCTTCGTCGGTTCGAACAAAGGTGGCTTAGCAAACAGGGTTAAGATCCTGTCAGCTAAGGCTTTTGACTTCATGAGCCGTAAGGGTTTCATAAAGGTATTTCTCCCTACGAGTCGTGAGGATCTCATAGGTGTACGTTCTCCTTAAAAGTCGTGAGGACTTCTAAGTGGTGTTCTCTCTTATAAGTCGTAAGGATCTCATAAGAGCATTTTCTCCTTATAAGTTGAAAAGACTTACAAGTGTTGTTCACCAAGCGGGGAAATTTCGCACTATTGGCAGGAACTTGGTGGGGGAGACATTTATTTGTGCTCATGGATTGTATACAAGGGTCAACATTGAACCGTTTGTAGGGCAATCTGGGAAAGGTGATGGCTTAAGAACAGGTTCAGATACCTGTAGCTTAAGGCTTTTGAATTTTACGAGCCATGAGGGTCTCATAAGAAGGTTCTCCTTACGAGTCGTGAGGATCTCGTAAGTGTAATTTCTCCTTAGGAATCGTGGGGATCCCTAAGTGTGTCTCTCTTTTATGAGTCGTAAGGATCTCACGCAGGTAGTTTTCTCTTTACAAAGTCGAGAGGACCTTGCAAGTGTCTTTTAACGAGATTGCGCCCTTTCGGGTTTTCACAAACTCGCCGGTAGTCCTGCTGTTTTTACTCACGGAGCCCTTTCGGGTTTTCATCCGTGCCCATTTTGCTTGTGGATGTACCATTTTTTTACGAGTCTGTGCCCTTTCGGGTTTTCATAAACATCGCCGGTAGCCTTGCTGTTTTTACTCATGGAATCCTTTCGGGTTTTCATCCGTGCCCATTTTGCTTATGGACGTACCGTTTTTTTGTCAGCCCTACGATGCTGCGGTTTATAGTAGTTTAAGGACGTTTTGATCCGTTGTTAGTTTCAGGACATTATGGTCCACAGTTAGTTTAAAGACATTACGGTCCATTGTTAGTTTAGGGATGTTTCGGTCCGTTGTTAGTTTAGGGACATTTCGGTCCGCCGCCCGTTTTCGGGGCGATGTTTCACCGGATACTACTTATAGAGTTTGGTCTTGGAAAGATAGCGAGTGGACATAGGCGTCGTCATCTATCGTTGACCTAGGCCATGACTCGTCAGGCGTAGTATTTTTTCAAAAACCGGCCGTTTATTGGCCTAAAGGGTCTTTCGCCATGCATATGCATGAGCAAGTAAGCCCCACCTTGGTAGACCTTGTTTATGATGTACGGGCCCTCATAGTTCGGCTCGAATTTCCCCCGTTTGGCACGATTAGGGATCATAGGTCTCTTGAGCACTAGCAAGAGTTCGCCTTGGCGGAATGTTCTCGGCCTAGTCAATCTCTCGTATGAGTGAGTCATCTTCGCTTTGTAAGCTTCTAGGCTTTGCTGTGCCATGAGCCGGGTTTCGTCAAGGGCGTCGAGTTCCTCCAGCCGAAGATGACCGTTCTCTTCTTCTGTTAGCTCGTAATGAACCGCCACTCGTAGAGAGGGTAGCTCTATCTCCAAGGGGAGTACCGCTTCTGCGCCGAATACCAATGCATACGGCGTTGTATTTGTGGCCGTTTTGAATGTAGTTTGATACGTCCAGAGAGTTTCATGCAGTCTCCCATGCCAGTCCTTTTTGTTTTTGGACACCGTCTTCTTTATGATCTTCGTCAAGGTCTTGTTAAAGCCAGACCGTTAGCTCGGGGATTATAGACTGAAGAGTATCTCCAGTCTATGTTATGCTGTTGTGCGAAGCGGATGATTTTATGGCTTCTGTAGGCTGGCCCGTTATCGGAGACAATCCATCGCGGAGTGCCGAACCGATAGATGACGTGCGTCTTGAAGAAATGGAGAATATTTTCCGTCTTCACTTCTCTTAGCGGTATAGCTTCTGCCCACTTAGAGAAGTAATCGGTTGTTGCCAATATGAACCGATGTCCTCTGGACGATGCTGGCTCGATGGGCCCGATTATGTCAGTTCCCCACATTTCGAACGGCCAGCTAGCCACTGTTGGGTGTAGCGGATTCGGATGCTGGTGGATGAAGTCTCCGTGAATTTGACACGAGTGGCACTGCTTCGCGTATTCAAGACAATCCTGAATCATCGTGGGCCAATAGTAGCCCATTCTTTTTATCTTCAACTTCATCTTTGGCCCGGCTTGATGAGAACCGCAGAGTCCGTCATGAGTTTCTTGGACAACTTTCCTTGCTTCTTCTGGTCCCAGGCATCTTAGCCACATGGAGTCGAACGATCTCTTATACAGAGTATCATTGATGAAGGCGAAAGACAGAGCTCATTTCATGAGCCGATGTCTCAAGGATGCATCTTCAGGTGTTCGACGGTATTTGAAGTAGTCTATAAAGACTTCTCTCCAATCCTTAGCCTTTTCCTGGTCTTTTATTTGTAGGGTCGTCTTCTTGATCGCTCCCTTTTCTTCGGACGGTTCCGGAGATATTTCTGCCGGTGCAAGAACCCGACAACTTTGTACCACGATCCTTACGTCATCGAGGTTTTCGTCAGCCAGTTCTTTAGCGAGTTTGGCTAATGCATCCGCTTTGCTATTTTCCGCACGCGGTATGCTTTTCAGGGCGTAGGAAGGGAATTTGAGTCAACAATTGTTGCACTCTCTCACCGTACCTTACCAACTCTAGTTTGCACGTTTGATTGTCGCCGTTTACTTGGCTAACGACTAGTTGGGAGTCTCCGTATATGAGGAGGTCTTCGATTCCCATGTCGACAGCGATCTCAAGACCTGCTATCAAAGCTTCATATTCAGCTTCATTGTTCATCCTCGGCTCTGTTAAGGAGAAGGCAAAGTGCATTATCCCTCCTTGTGGAGTCACGAAGATGAGGCATACCCCCGATTTGATTATGGGAGAGCTGTCCTTTCGCTTTTTCATGGAGGATGCCCTATCGAAGTAGAGTTCCCATTGGGTATCACTCTCTCTTCTCCTCCCGTCAATCATTTCAAACGTGTGCTCGTCCGGCAATTCATAATTTATGGGTGAATCGGCAGGTATCGGATGCTTAGCGAGGAAGTCGGCGATGGCCTGGCCTTTCACTGCTTTGAGCGGTCGATATGTTATCGAGAACTCCATCAAGAGGAGGGCCCATTTAGTGAGTCGTCCTATTAGTATGGCTCTCGACATCAAATATTTGAGAGGGTCCACTTTTGATATGAGGTGGACCTCATGCGCCAATGCATAGTGCCGAAGCTTCGTTATCGTGAAGATTAACGCCGGGCAGTTTTTTCGATGGGGGAGTAGTTGTTTTCTGCCTCCATGAGAACTCGACTCAAATAGTATAGGGCCCTCCCTTTCCTTTGGTCGTTCTCCTGTGCCCATAGCGCGCTTAAAGAACCTTCGAGGGCTGTTGTATACAGGATGAGAGGCTTTCCCTTGACTGGAGCGGTCAGTACTGGCGGATTCTATAAGTATTGCTTGATTTTGTTCAGTGCACTTTGACATTTGCGATCCCAGACGAACGGGTTCCCCTTCTTCATGAGGTGACTGTAGGGGCGGCATTTGCTGGAGAGGTTAGCTATGAACCGCCGAATATATGCAAGCTTCCCTTGGAGAGACCGCAGTTGCTTGAGAGTTCTTGGCGGAGGCATTTCCATGATCGCCTTGATCTTCGACGGGTCTATCTCGATGCCCCGATGTCGTACGATGAATCCTAGGAATTTACCTGAGGAAACTCCGAACGCGCATTTGAGAGGATTCATCTTCTAGTTGTATTTCCGAAGGCGCTGAAACACGATCTTCAGATGCTCCCAATGCTCCTCGTGTGATTTGTTTTTTACCACGAGGTCGTCAATATAGCATTTGACGATTTCATGTATGAGGTCATCGAAAATCTTTGTCATGGCCCTCTGATAGGTAGCGCCGGCGTTCTTCAGACCGAAAGGCATTACTTTGTAGCAAAACATGTCCATCGGAGTCCGGAAAGCGGTATGCTTCTGGTCTTTGGGATGCATCTTTATTTGATTGTACCCTAATGAGCCGTCCATGAAGGAGAAAACTTCGTGAGTGGATGTGTTGTCTATCATCATCTCAGTAACCGGTACGGGGAAGTCATCTTTTGGACAAGCTTTGTTGAGGTCCCGAAAGTCCACGCAGATGCGCACCGTCCCATTCTTCTTCATCACTGGGACGATGTTGGCAATCCAATCGGAATATTGAACTTCTTGGATGAAGCCAGAGTCGATTAGTTTCTTGACTTCGGCGTTGTTGCTCATTTCAAGTTCGAGCCGCATTCTTCTCGGTGCTTGTTTGATTGGCTTAATGTCCGGAGATACCGCCAGTTTGTGCACAGCTACTTCTGAATCTAGTCTCGGCATTTCGGAGTAGTTCCACGAGAAACAGTCTTTATACTGCATGAGCACGTCTTTGAGCGTAGCCACCTTTTCTTCAGATAACAGCTCACTGACGAACGTTGGCTGTGGGTCGTTTGTCGTCCCCAAGTCAATTTTTCTGAGGTTATTTGCAGTAGTATGTATCCCATCTTCCAGCTCTTTTGGTGCCGGTGGAAACTCTGAGATCACTTCGTCATCATCATTTTCAAAGCACCGGGAGAGGTCATCCATATTCTCGGGCACTCCTTCTTTTGTCAGCATTATTACGTGACAGGTGCAAGATCGTTTCCAAAACCGATATTGATCTGGTTCTACTCTCGCCATATACGTTGCTTTTGGTATATGCTTTTGCGGTGGGGCTACCCTCCAACTTTTGGATAGAGCGAACCTGCCGAGTTGATATTGGTCTTCAACCCAATTTTTGAAAGTGAAGCAGTCTTCAAGAGGACGTCCTATCGCTCGGTGATAGGGGCAATAATCCGGATGAGAGGTCTCGTCTGCTTGATCGGGGTGTTTGGACTCCGGAAGTGTAATCATTTGATATTTTATGACAAGATCGAATATCTTCCTTGTTTTGTCTTGGGGGAAAAGAACATGCTCGACCCATTTTCTTTATCAACGATGGATTCTGGCCACCCAATTCTCGATCGCGTGGCTTCTTGGACCCGCTTTGCTGTTGTCGAACGTTTTTTCCGTTCTTCAACTTGTTTTTGCTTTTGCGTCGGGTCTTTTGTATGACGGGCTGGCGATGAAGGGCATCATCATTCTCCGTAGCCTGCTGAAGGATGCACTGCGTCCTGGCTTTCTCATAAATGGCCATTTCGCGGATATGGTCATCCCGGGCCTTTTGACCCGCTTCCCTTATTAGCTTGTCCATCTGTTCTTCGAACGACGGACTTGGCACTTTCATGGCGGGACCTTGTTTTGGTTCAGGGTTAGCGTCTTCTATCAAAGCATCTCCTTCTTCATCAAAGTCATGTATAATGTAGCAGCCATGGAATCGCTCTCGTTTCTTGGGTTGAACATATCCAAGCCCGATCGTTTTCATTCTCCTGTTAGGCAATTTTCGCTGAGTACCAGGGACGTTCCAGATCCTGTTGTAGAACTGAGCTTGTCGAGCAGTCTGTTTGAAGGATACGCCTTGGCGTCTCAACAACCGTTTTAATCCTTCTGTGTAGTATTTGAGCAGACGGATGGGCTGGAGCCTGTCAAGCGTAGAATTGGCACCATGCCAGATTTCTTTCTCCATTTTATTCTCCGCGGATCGATAAAAGAGGATCGCCTTTTCATATTTCCGCCTGGGAGGGACGTAGAACGTCTGCAGCTCTTATACACTATAGGTATCGAGTGTGTCGAGTTCTTTATGATGCCTTCTCAGGACCACGACGATTTGCAAACTCTGATCATCTCCGGTGAAGGCCTACATCGATGGGCAGACCGAGAACACCGCGTTGACCTCATCTTCGGAGTCACTGCTAAAGACTAGAATAGGAGTAGACGGTCCCGGCTTGTTGCATTGGGGCGGCCTTGAATAAACTATCTCTTCTTCCTCCTCGGTATCGCTCCCGAAGACCGGAATAGTGGTGATAGCTTTTTGCTTATTCTTCGGTTTATGGCATCTTTCCGTGTCTTCAAAGTCTGGCAGAAAGTACTTTGCGTCCTCGTATTTGCGGACTTCATTCACGGAGAATGGGTTTAGCTCCCCCGTTACGGTGTACTCAAGATCATCCTTGAAATACTTCATACGCTGATGTTGTGTAGAAGGGATGATGTTGTACTCATGTAACAAAGGCCTGCCGAGCAAAGCGTTGTAGCAAGTCTTGGCGTCCATGACGTGAAACTTGATGTCAGTGACAAGCAGCCCAAAGCGTAACGTCAGTATCACTGACCCGAGCGTCCGTGATGACTGAGAGTCGAACCCGGAGATAGTGATTTTATCCCGAGCGAGGTGTTGAATGCTCATGCAAATTTCCTTTAGCACTCTCACATTTAGGAGGTTGACAGAGGATCCGTTGTCGACTAAGATCTTCCCTATCTTGATGTCATGGCAGTATCCAGTGACATACAAGGGACGGTTGTGCCGGCACATCCCGAGGAGGAGGTCATCATCGCCGAAAGTGATGTCAGTTGTGTGAACTTCTTCCAACTCGTCCTTCATCTTTTCTTCGGTAAGGAAAGCTTGAAACTGGTCAGGCTCTTGTAGTTCCTTGATCAGAGAATCTCTCGCCTCTTTAGATAGCAGAAGGGCGTCAAGAATGCTTAGCTGCGAGGGTATTTTCCTCAGGTGTGCCAGAATGTTGTAATCCGCCTTGTTTTTCTTTGGTGGGCCTTTGGCTGCAAGCTCTTCGACGACTCGGTCATTGAGGGCGATATCTTCAGGGATTTTTTCTTTCCCCTTATCTTTTTTGTTCGATCCCTTGTTTGCGGGTCCGAGATTCTTTTCGGGTAGCGTACGATTGCGCAGCTGAATGTTCTCGTAGGTCTTTGTCTCTTCTGCTTCAAAGGTGGATTCCTTGAAAAGAGGGCCGAGGTCTATTTCTTCATCAGAATCGCTCCCGAAGGTGAGAACTTGTGATCCCTTGGTGTCAACCATGTGACAGTTGCCGACAGTTCTTTTGTGTTCATCTGTCGTATTCTTCTGCCATCGGCGAGCTTCACGCTTCATCCTCTTGAAGTGTTGCCTATGAGCGACATACCCTTGCCACCATTTTTTAAAGGCCATGCATTCTTCAGTAGGGTGTGCAATCCTTTGATGGTATAAACAGTAGCTAGGATGTTCATCCGCTTCGTCAGGGTGTATCCTGCCGGGAGTGTTCCCTTTGGAGGGTGGCAGCTTTATTCCCATTGACAGGGCTTTAGCGAATCGTTTCCTCGTCTTAAGCTTACTTCTGTCTGCGGTGGATGTTCTTTGTTCTGGTGGGAGTGTTTTAAACCTTTCGTCCAGTCCCCGGCGTTTGGCTTTTTCAAATATGGCCATTTCGCGCTCTCGATCAGCTTTGCTCTTTTGACTGGCCTCGTTCAGCAGAATGTCAATCATCTCATCTGACGGTTCTAGGAGTTCCGGTTTGGGATCTGCCTCCAGTTTTTCTGCATCAGGAGCTTCTTTGCCATTTATCGAGTGAGAGATCATATGGAAGCTCGCCACATAGTCTTCAGGACCTTCTGAAGAATCGTCTCCTTCATCAGTGGCACGCCCCGCTTCCCAGAGTACGCTAAGGTAGGCGCGTGACATAGCCAACCATGCTACATGTGGATAGGAATTATCCTTCCACAGTCATATTACGGCTGTAGAGATATCAAGAAAAATACTAAACTATCTAGCACATGTCCATAAGCCAACATAAAATGAGTCAAGGATAAATAATGCGGAAGCAAAAGATCCAATACAAGAATAACTGGAATGTATGTCCCATAATGCGGGCTCACATCAGAAATAAAATACTGAAAGTAAAAGAACTAACTACTAATGAGTCCTCACTGCTCAGCCCGCTGACTGAAATACTCCTGCT
Source organism: Agapanthus africanus (assembly GCA_030015575.1). Lineage (NCBI taxonomy): Eukaryota > Viridiplantae > Streptophyta > Magnoliopsida > Asparagales > Amaryllidaceae > Agapanthus > Agapanthus africanus. Next base: position 525,799,572 of record CM057347.1, on the reverse strand, counting down.
CGGACTGCAGCAAAGGTACGAAATCTGGGCCATGTAAAACCCAGATGTCAGCGCGTCATAACATCAAGCAATAATATATATAATAGGGTAGCAAGACATGCAGGTATGATCATAAATGGTAAAGCAGGTATAACAGCAATATAGATCAGGACAGTGGAAGGTAGTGTGCAGTGAGTAATCTAAACTAGTCTATTGGGTTAACTACTCTTAAGTCTTTGAAATCAACTTGATGAATCATCGATATAACTCAATAGTATCCCGTGCGTGCCCGGGATCACGGTGAAGATTCTCGGGCTGAAACCGAGACATGCCGCTAGGCACTAAAGGAAAAGGGTAATGATGAATGATGTCTGCAGCATCATCCCAAGGCTGGCCTAGCCTCTAAAAAGGTAGTTGGTAACGATAGATGATGTCAGCAGTATCATCCCAAGGCTGGCCCAGCCTCTAAAACTGATCAGTAAAGGTAGCGAACTGTCGAGTTATAAGTCAGGTTTCATCATTCATTTCCCCATACCCCCAGGTTGTGTATTCAAGTCAAGTATTTAAATAATCTGGAGCTAATGCCGACACATGATCAGGCAGGTACAGGTTTGTCTGGATAGACAATAGGAACGGTACGTAAGGACAACAGGTCAGGTTTGTTGGCATTAGACATAAGATCAGGTAACAGGTAAGACCATGGTACATCATGTCAAGCCAGGTAATGTATAAAGGTGTCATGCCATGTCAAGAGTTGCACGGTACCATGTCATATCAACTAATGGGTGTAACAAGTCATGTCAGGGTGTACAAGATATCATGTGGGTGCTCACAATCAACTAGCATAAGCATAGGTATACAAAACAAGCATGTGTACTAAAAGAACAATAAACTGGAACATGTAATATGATGTGCAAATATGTACAGATTAAACTATAAGGATGTATGGTTATCGATTAGGATTAGAGTTATAGTTCCGACATTAAGTATCTTACACTTAAATGAATATGGAATATTAAAAATCACATTAACATGTATTAAATGGCCTAGGGATACAATTATATATAAAACCGGTTAGATGGATGCAAACGGGTGTTGAACAGTTATACACTATTTAAAGGGTACTATGGCTATGCGACCAACAACTATGTTATAAAATATAGGCATGGGCATACGATATTGTAATCTAATATGCAACCGGGCGTGTTTCATAATTAACTCAAAAATGATATAAACGGACATCGGATGGTAAAATATGATATGGAGCACCAAATTCAAACTTCATGCTTAAAATATATATATGCAAATAAATATGGAATACTGTAAATAGCATGTAGCAAGTTTCACTTGCCTCGACGGATCGCGAAGCGGCAAACGGAACGTCAAGCGTCGGCGGGAAAAGTCGTGACGCGCGCACGGTACACGGAATGAGTCCAAATAACTCATGATGGGATCGCTCGGGTCAGATATCCTCGCTGGGTCGTCGGGATCGTCGACGTCGCGGCCGAATTCCGGCGATCACAAAAAAACAATGAACACTAAAATAAAAGAAATGCATGAAAGAAAAGTAGAGAAGAAGAGAAGGAGGATGGAGGAGAGGAGGCTCACTATGGTCTGTAGAGGGGTCATGAGGGTCGACGGCGTCGATGGAGCTCCGGCGAGATACCTGTAGAGGCCACCGGCGATCAAGAAATTGAAACAGAACTGAAAAGAAAGGAAATAAGGAGAAAGAAGGAGAAGAGAGGGAACAATGCTTACTGGGGTGCACGAGGGCCAGGGACACGGGGACAAGGTCACCGGCGGCGATCACCCCTGCGGTGCAAATGTGTGCAGGGGTGCACGGGCCTGGGTCGGGAGGTGTGTAGGCTCGGAAGGAAAGAGATGGAAGTGAAGGTGATGAGGGTGAGGAGATGACGAGGTCGGGAGTCGTGTCGTCGGCTGTCGGCGACGGCGTGAGGGGAGACGTCGGCTGGTGATGGGTTTCGTTTTTAAAAGAAACGAAGAAGGAGAGAAAATATATAAAGAGGGGAGAGAGAGAGATACGGAAGAAAGAGAGAGAAAGAATTGAGAGGAGAGAGAGGGGAGATCGAGAGGAGTGAGAGAGAGAGAGAGAGGAACAGTAACGAGAGAGAATCTTGGCTTTTTCTGTGGAGAGAGAAAGGGAGAATAGAGAGAAGAGAGAGAGAGAGAGAGAAGGAGAAGGGAAGAGAGAGAGACAGCGAAGGGGAGGGAGAGAGAGAGAGAGAGGTGTGGGCCCGGCACAGGGAAAAGAAAGGTGATTGGCTCGTGGGTTAGAAAAGTGGTTTTGGAAAAATTTATAAAAGATTTTAATATTTCAAAGAATGATTTCGTTGGCTGGGGAAAGAAAGGAAAAAGATTTCCATCTTAAAAAATATTTCTTCTATTAGCTTAGCTGATAAAATTAGGTTAAATGAATTTTAAAAAAATATTTAAATAATTAGAATTTGGTGGGATACAAAATAATTCAGAAATACGCCTGGGTCGGGTCCAAAATTTTGGATTTGAAATACGAAAATTATTAGTAAGTTCCAAAATTTAAAATGAAAGATTATGTAACGAAAAAGCATACCCCCAAGAACGGACGCACGCATGTGCGCGTAGCCATCCAAACACGTCCATTTCACTGAACGGGACGAGAACACGATGCAAGGACGCTACCACAGGATTAGGGGTATCATGCAGGCCATGCCATGTATTTTAAATTATTTTACGTGACTTAATTTGTTATATGCAAAATACGTGATGCTAGGGTATTCTATAACTATGAAACAACAAGCCCAAGCAAGTGGGTCGAAACGTAAAGTAAGCTACCATTCACATCCAAACACGGTAAATGAAATAAACACCACAAACAACACATATGGCAACAGAAATTGGTATAATTGAACACGGTTGTTACATTATACCCAACTACAAAAAGAATTTCGTCCTCGAAATTCCAAAACAAGAAAGGATAAACAATAAATCAAACTACAAGAATAGATACAGAAACTTCTGCCGGATTTCATCTTCTCGTTTCCAAGTTGACTCTCCATGTGAGCGATTACCCCAAGAAACAAGTACAAGAGGGATAACTTTATTCTTAAGAACCTTTTTCCCTTCGATCCAAAATCGATATCGGTCACTCCTCGAAAGTCAAATCTTCTCGTACAGTCAGCTCCGAATGATCCAACACATGTGTTTCATCTCGAACATATTTATGGAGTTGAGATACGTGAAACACATCATGAACAATCGCCAAGGATTGCGGTAACGCCAATCGATACGCTACCTCACCAACCCGCTCCAAAATTTCAAAAGGTCCAACGAATCGAGGACTGAGCTTTCCTCGACTTCCGAAACGAATCACCCCCTAGTCGGTGATATCTTCAAGAACACCAAATCACCCATGGCAAACTCTAGAGGTCTTCTCGACGTATCTGCCCAGCTCTTCTGTCGGTCTTGTGCTACCTTCATATGATTCCGGATAGCGTTAACTTTCTCAACTGTCTGCACAACCAAATCTGGTCCCAACAATCTTCGTTCACCGACATCGTCCCAAAAAATAGGTGAACGACACTTGCGACCATATAAAGCTTCAAATGGAGCCATCTGAATAGTTGCCTAGAAACTGTTGTTGTAAGAAAACTCCACCAAATGTAGATGATCCTCCCATGAACCCTTGAAGTCCAACGTGCAAGCTCTCAACATATCTTCAAGAGTTTGGATCGTTCTCTCCGACTGACCATCTGTTTGAGGATGATAAGCTGTGCTAAACTTCAATCGAGTCCCCAAACTTTTCTGTAAGCTCCTCCAGAAGTGTGATAAGAACCGAGTGTCACGGTCGGACACGATGCTCACCGGTACTCCATGCAATCTTACAATCTCCTGCATGTACCGTTCTGCCAAATTTTCTGTTGATTGACCAACCCGAAAAGGAATGAAATGAGATGCTTTGGTCAAACGATCAACAATCATCCAAACTGCATTGTTGCCTTTTGGACTCCGTGGTAGAGCTGTCACGAAATCCATGGTTATATGTTCCCACTTCCACTGAGGAATCGGAAGTCGTTGCAATAAACCAGCAACCCTTTGATGTTCAGCCTTAACTTGCTGACACACCAAGCACTTTGCCACAAAGCGGGAAATCTCCCGTTTCATGCCTTCCCACCAGAAATGCTGTCGTATATCTCGGTACATCTTCGTACCTCCTAGATGTACGGAATATGCTGAACTGTGTGCCTCCTTCATAAGTTCTTCGCGAATATCTCCCTTTGGCACACACAACCGGCTACCATATCTCAACGAACCATCTTCATGGATCAATAAATCTATTCGAAGTCCAGCTTCAACCTAATCTCGAAACTTTTGCAATCTAGGGTCCTGCAACTGCGCTGCTTTAATATTCTCGACCAACGACGAATGTACCTGCAGCTGCATCAACTGTCCCGAAGAATGCGGTAGCACAATCTCTAAATCAAATCTTTGAAAGTCTTCAATGAGTTCCTACTGTGCAGTCAACGTCTGAATTGCTGGTAACCGACTGAGCGCATCCGGCACGACATTAACCTTCCCCGGATGGTACTTAAGATCAAGATCGTAGTCAGCCATCAGCTCCAACCATCTACGTTGCCTCATATTAAGTTCCTTCTGCGTGAACACATACTTCAAGCTTTTACGATCCGTGAAAACCTCGACCCTTTTGCCCAAAAGGTAGTGTCTCCAAATTTTCAAAGCGAAGATCACACCCGCAAGCTCCAAGTCATGAGTTGGGTAATTCTTCTCATGGGTCTTCAACTGTCTCGATGCGTATGCTATAACCTTCCCATGCTGCATCAAAACACATCCCAATCCTTTCCCAGATGCGTCGCTGTGAATTACCAATCCTCCGGAATTGTCTGGCATGGTCAGAATAGGAGCAGTTATCAATCTCTGCTTCAACGCCTCAAAAGCTGACGCACAATTATCCGTCCACACAAATGGTACTTCCTTACGCGTAAGCTTGGTCAACGGCTCCGCTAGACGAGCAAAGTTCTCCACGAACCTTCTGTAATACCCGGCGAGTCCAAGAAAGCTTCTTATCTCCGCAACATTCTTCGGAATCGGCCAATCTCGAACTGCTGCAATCTTTTCAGGATCAACAGCGATTCCATCGCCAGACACGACATGACCCAAAAACTTTACTTCTTCCAGCCAAAACTCGCACTTGCTCATCTTTGCATATAATTTCTCTTGTCTCAACGTATGCAGTGCGATCTTCAAATGTTCAGCATGCTCTTCAATACTCTTCGAGTAGATCAGAATATCGTCAATGAACAAAACCATAAACTGGTCCAAGAATGGTGAAAAGATTCGGTTCATCAAGTCCATGAATATCGCCGATGCATTCGTTACTCCAAAGGGCATCACTAAGTACTCATAATGTCCATACCGAGTTCGGAACGCCGTCTTGCAAATATCTTCTGTTTTCACTCGGACCTGATGATGTCCGGATCGCAAATCCAGCTTTGAGAATACCCTCGCGCCACTAAGCTGCTCAAATAATTCGCCAATGCGAGGGATCGGGTACTTGTTCTTAATAGTCACCCGGTTTAATTCTCGATAGTCGATGCACGTCCTTCTTGTGCCATCTTTCTTCTTGACTAGAAGAACTGGAGCTCCCCACGGCGAGTTACTGCTTCGGATCCAACCCTTCTCAAGTAATTCAGTAACCTGCTTCTTAACTTCTTCTAACTCCACTGGTGCCATTGGGTAATACGCTTTAGATACTGGCGCTGCACCAGGAATAAGATCAACCGTGAACTCCACGTCCCGCTTCGGCGGTAAACCTGATATGTCTTCAAACACGTCCATGAAATCTCGAACAATAGCTGGCGTTTCATCTTGAGCAACCTCCATCGACGAAAGAACATTAGCTGTCGGCCTAGCCCTAAACTCAACTGGCCCGACAGAACTGCTTCCTCCAGTAAAGACAAACTCGGGATGTCCGGGAATCTGGAAAATTACTTTCTTTGCCCTACAATCAATGTGAGCATGGAAAGTACCGAGAAAATCCATTTCCAAGACGACTTCATAGCTGCCCGTATCAATCACCAAGAAATCTGCAAAAAGCTCCCGTCCGCAAATAACAACTGCACAATCCTTACACTCTCTACTAGATATGATTTTCCCATTCCCAGTGTGTATGTCCCAGAAACTAGACAGGGTCGTGCAGGTAATCGAGTGTGTAGCTATAAACTTGGACGACATAAAACAGTGGGATGCACCAGAATCAAATAACGCTAATGCGGGAAAACCATGAACAAGTAGAATACCTGAAACAACTTCTCCCGAGGCCTTAGCTTCCTCAGCCGTCAGGGTATAAGCTCGAGCCTGATTGGGTCCTTGAGTCAGCTGCTTCTGTCCCGAAAACGGTTTCTGCGGCGGCTTCAGAAGATCATCCTTTGTGAGAAGCTTCGATGGACAAGAGTTAATAGTATGATCCGCCGATCCACAAACCAAACAACGCCCTTGCCTCCTTTGACAGTCTCTTTGCACATGACCGGGTAAATGGCAGTAGTTACAAATCACGCTCTTTCTCTGATCAACGACAGCAGGCTTCTTCATAGGTGTTACACCACGACGGTTCACTGGAATACCTCTGTGTCCATGTGCTCAGTTCGGTGCAAAATCTGGCTTCCGTACTGTAATTGCTGTCTGCTGTGAACTCTCAGTCTTCCCAGATAAGCTATGTTGTTCACGGGCCGCTGTAAGTACCTGTGAGAAAGTGGTCAAACCCAGAGAGACAATCTGCCTCTGGATGTCCACATCAAAACTACGCATGAACCTCCTTGCTTTATCCACATCGTTGGCAACTAAAGGTCTGGCGAACCTACTGAGCCGCATCCACTCAGCTGCATGTACATCTACAGGTGCACCGTTCAGCCTTAGACTGATGAACTTCTCTTCCATTTCCTCCCGTGCAGTCCGCGGGAAGAACTTCTCCAGGAAACTCTTTGAAAAATCCGCCCACTTAATCGGCTTGGGCAAGCGGGTCTCTTCCACAAGCCACCATTCACGGGCGTAATCCACCAACTGGATGCGTACCACATCCACTCTCTTATCTTCGGGGATTTGAGCCGCAATGAGTAAATTCTCCGTGTCAACCAGGCACTGCTCTGCTGGCAATGGCTCCTCCAAACCAGTAAAGACAGACGGACCCAGTCTTCTGAAATCCGCTACGGTTCCCACACGATCCACTGGTCTGGCCACAACATTGTTCACGGACTGCTGAACGGTTCGTAAACCTTCCTGTAAGGAGTCAGCTTGCTGCTGGTTCAGTTCGGTCTGCCGTCTTTGGTTCTCCAACATCCAACGTATTACCCCAAGTATAGCGGCTTCGTCAACACGCCTTTGGTATGTCTTCAGATTCTTGTCTGCCATATTCCTGAAATCAAAACCCCCAAGGATTAGCATGATAACAGATTCAAAATGTAGATCAAGGCTAGAACTCCGAGTTACTTAAATAGAGTACCGCATTGTAACCATGCCGCGGTATCATAGTTACAATTACATAACTCCACCCAAGTCGTCTAAGTTCTAGAGATAACAAGGAACCAGGTTTCGAGTCGATATGCAAAGGAGGTTTGCATATCGTAAAAGTATAATCAGGAGGAGGTTAGATTCAAGAACGGTAAAACGGTAAGTTGGCAGGACATGTTTCCTAATCACGAGTATTCTGATTCGTGTATTGGGTCCAATACCCAACAACAAAAGAATCAACCCAATTAACCTATGGCTCTGATACCAAAAGAACCATGTCACGCCCCGCTTCCCAGAGTACGCTAAGGTAGGCGTGTGACATAGCCAACCATGCTACCTGTGGATAGGAATTATCCTTCCACAGTCACATTACGGCTGTAGAAATATCAAGAACAATACTAAACTATCTAGCACATGTCCATAAGCCAAAATAAAATGAGTCAAGGATAAATAATGCGGAAGCAAAAGATCCAATACAAGAATAACTAGAATGTATGTCCCATAATACGGGCTCACATCAGAAATAAAATACTGAAAGTAAAAGAACTAACTACTAATGAGTCCTCACTGCTCAGCCTGCTGACTGAAATACTCCTGCTCGGACTGCAGCAAAGGTACGGAATCTGGGCCATGCAAAACCCAGACGTCAGCGCATCATAACATCAAGCAATAATATATATAACAGGGTAGCAAGACATGTAGGTATGATCATAAATGGTAAAGCAGGTATAACAGCAATATAGATCAGGGCAGTGGAAGGTAGTGTGCAGTGAGTAATCTAAACTAGTCTATTGGGTTAACTACTCTCAAATCTTTGAAATCAACTTGATGAATCATCGATGTAACTCAATAGTATCCCGTGCGTACCCGGGATCACGGTGAAGATTCTCGGGCTGAAACCGAGACATGCCGCTATGCACTAAAGGAAAAGGGTAATGATGAATGATGTCTGCAGCATCATCCTAAGGCTGGCCTAGCCTCTAAAAAGGTAGTTGGTAACGATGGATGATGTCAGCAGCATCATCCCAAGGCTGGCCCAGCCTCTAAAACTGATCAGTAAAGGTAGCGAACTGTCGAGTTACAAGTCAGGTTTCATCATTGATTTCCCCATATCCCCAGGTTGTGTATTCAAGTCATGTATTTAAATAATCCGGAGCTAATGCCAACACATGATCAGGCAGGTACAGGTTTGTCTGGATAGACAACAGGAATGGTCCGTAAGGACAACATGTCAGGTTTGTTGGCATTAGATATAAGATCAGGTAACAGGTAAGACCATGGTACATCATATCAAGCCAGGTAATGTATAAAGGTGTCATGTCATGTCAAGAGTTGCACGGTACCATGTCATGTCAAGTAATGGGTGTAACAAGTCATGTCAGGGTGTACAAGATATCATGTGGGTGCTCACAATCAACTAGCATAAGCATAGGTATACAAAACAAGCATGTGTACTAAAAGAGTTATAAACTGGAATATGTAATATGATGTGCAAATAGGTACAGATTAAACTATAAAGATGTATGGTTATCGATTAGGGTTAAAGTTATGGTTCCGACATTAAGTATCTTACACTTAAATGAATATGGAATATTAAAAATCACATTAACATGTATTAAATGGCCTAGGGATGCAATTATATATAAAACCGGTTAGATGGATGCAAACGGGTGTTGAACAGTTATACACTATTTAAAGGGTACTATGGCTATGCGACCAACAACTATGTTATAAAATATAGGCATGGGCATACGATATTGTAATCTAATATGCAACCGGGCGTGTTTCATAATTAACTCAAAAATGATATAAACGGACATCGGATGGTAAAATATGATATGGAGCACCAAATTCAAACTTCATGCTTAAAATATATATATGCAAATAAATATGGAATACTGTAAATAGCATGTAGCAAGTTTCACTTGCCTCGACGGATCACGAAGCGGCAAACGGAACGTCACGCGTCGGTGGGAAAAGTCGCGACGCGCGCACGGTACACGGAATGAGTCCAAATAACGCACGATGGGATCGCACGGGTCAGATATCCTCGCTGGGTCGTCGGGATAGTCGACGTCGCGGCCGGATTCCGGCGATCATAGAAAAACAGTGAACACTAAAATAAAAGTAATGCATGAAAGAAAAGAAGAGAAGAAGAGAAGGAGGATGGAAGAGAGGAGGCTCACTATGGTCTCTGGAGGGGTCGTGAGGGTCGACGGCGTCGACGGAGCTCCGGCGAGATACCTGCAGAGGCCACCGGCGATCAAGAAAATTGAAACAGAACCGAAAAGAAAGGAAAGAAGGAGAAAGAAGGAGAAGAGAAGGAGCATTGCTTACTGGGGTGCACGAGGGCCAGGGACACGGGGACAAGGTCACCGGCGGCGATCACCCTGGCGGTGCATATGTGTGTAGGGGTGCACGGGCCTGGGTCGGGAGGTGTGTAGGCTCTTAAGGAAAGAGATGGAAGCGAAGGTGATGAGGGTGAGGAGATGACGAGGTCGGGAGTCGTGTCGTCGGCTGTCGGCGACGACGTGAGGGGAGACGGCGGCTGGTGATGGGTTTCGTTTTTAAAAGAAACGAAGAAGGATAGAAAATATATAAAGAGGGGAGAAAGAGAGATATGGAAGAGAGAGAGAAAGAATCGAGAGGAGAGAGAGGGGAGATCGAGAGGAGTGAGAGAGAGAGGGAGGAACAGTGACGAGAGAGAATCTTGGCTTTTTCTGCAGAGAGAGAAAGGGAGAATAGAGAGAAGATAGAGAGAAGGAGAAGGGAAGAGAGAGAGAGAGACAGCGAAGGGGAGGGAGATAGAGAGAGGTGTGGGCCCGGCACAGGGAAAAGAAAGGTGATTGGCTCGTGGGTTAGAAAAGTGGTTTTGGAAAAATTTATAAAAGATTTTAATATTTCAAAGAATGATTTCGTTGGCTGGGGAAAGAAAGGAAAAAGATTTCCATCTTAAAAAATATTTCTTCTGTTAGCATAGCTGATAAAAATAGGTTAAATGAATTTTAAAAAATATTTAAATAATTAGAATTTGGCGGGATACAAAATAAATCAGAAATGCGCCCGGGTCGGGTCCAAAATTTTGGATTTGAAATACGAAAATTATTAGTAAGTTCCAAAATTTAAAATGAAAGATTATGTAATGAAAAAGCATACCCCCAAGAACGGACGCACGCACGTGCGCGTAGCCATCCAAACACGTCCGTTTCACTGAACGGGACGAGAACACGATGCAAAGACGCTACCACAGGGTTAGGGGTATCATGCAGGCCAGGCCATGTATTTTAAATTATTTTACGTTATTTAATTTGTTATATGCAAAATACGTGATGCTAGGGTATTCTATAACTATGAAACAACAAGCTCAAGCAAGTGGGTCGAAACGTAAAGTAAGCTACCATTCACATCCAAACACGGTAAATGAAATAAACACCACAAACAACACATACGGCAACGGAAATTGGTATAATTGAACTCGGTTGTTACAATCAGCGTCATCGCCTTCATTCTCAAGAACATGCTTAAAGAATTCGTCCAACGTGATTGGGTTCCGTGTCTTATGGTTATATTCTTCCAGTGCATCGATGTATTTCTGTAGACCTGTACGGCTGTCTTCGGGTTGGACGGGCTTCTTGTCCTTCTTCTTTTTCTATAAAGACTTTGGAGGCTTGACTTGAATGTTTTGTCCACCTTCACCAACTTTCAGCATTGGGCGCGGCTTCAGCATCCCCTCGATAATCTCGGGTTCCAGCGGGCTCTTCCACCTAATCGTCGGCTTGGAGATCTTTCAGCATTCTTTTCGTTTTGGCTGAAATAGCGACCTCCTATAGAGCTTCTTCTATAAACGAGCATGATGCCCCCGGTGTGTCCGTCTTTTTAAGAGCGTGCGGCTGGGGCGGGCTTACTTTCCAATTTTTGGATAGCGCAAATTTGCCTTGCTGGTATTGGTCCTCAATCCAGCCTTTGAAGATGAAGCAATCTTCGATTGGATGGCCTACCACTTGGTGATAGGGGCAATAATTAGGATTGTTTGCATCACCGGGCTGTAATGGGCATTTTGGATCCGGCAAGGTGATGAACCTATTGCGCACCGCCAGCTCGAACAGTCTCCTCGTTTTATCCCGGGGAAACAAATAAGGGCGGTTCAGTTTCTCATTAAAGAATCGCCGGCTATTGTCTTAGCGATCAGTTGGTTTTGGACCACTGGGCTGCTGCTGAGCATTGGCGATGAAGGTCGTTTTCCCTTTCTCCTTTTCGCTCCACGGTTCCGACTTCGAAGAGGAAGTCCTGTGGCCCATTTGATCCATTTGGGCCAACTTGTCAATCAAGGCCTGGAAAGTAATTGGCATGAAGAACATCATGAATTGAGATATGGTCGCATGCGGATCGAGGGTTCCCACAAATATGCCCACTACAGGAGCTTCTTCTATGCGTTGTTCACACTTTGACCATAGATTCCGCCACCGAATAGCGTATTGAACCCAGGTTTCTCCCTGTTTCACTCTAGCGTTAATTAGTGCAGTGATCGGAGTGCGCTCGCGAATCTTTGTGTAAACAGTAGCTCCATTTCTGCAAATGTCTTAACGGAATCATTCGGGAGCTCAGAGTACCATTCAAACGCTGTCTCCGACAAGCTGCCAATAAACTGGCGAAGCAGTAGCTTATCGTCACCTCCGGTGTTGCCGCACAGAGCCCTGAATTGAGCCACGTGTTGGTGTGTATTTCCCATCCCCTTATATACGTGGAATTTAGGGATCGTATATCCCGGCGGGTACTTTATTTGATTATACCAACCCAGATAGGGTCGTCCAGTTTTAACGATTTGGTTAACCGCTTCGCTCGCCTGATGAGCTCGTATCTGTTGAGTTATATAGTCATCCAGGGCGGTTTTGGAGATCGTCTCCTCTTTGGTCGTTGATAGAGCCGGAAGAAGGTTCGATGTCTCCCCTCTATCGTCTTTAAGGACAATCGGAGGGTCTTCAGCTGGAGGATCCGGCTGTATCATCATCCCGACCATATCTTGGAATAAAAGCGCCATTCGTTTTATATTGGCCGCTTGTTCCGCGGCCTCTCTGTCTTTCTTTTCGAGGATTCTGCGGAGGAACTCAGCATCGGTTTCTTGTTCATGACGCTGCTCTGATGATATCTCCGGGTTTTCTTTTGGCCCAGTGAGTGCGGCCATCTGTGTTAACATTTCCTGGAGCTTCTGTTGTTGCTCCTGGGCCTTTGTTACGGATCTGGTGAGTAGTCGATGACCTATAGAGATACGACTATCCTCTTTCCCGGATGCCGTATAAACAGTGTGCACCACCATGCACCCAGATTTGGGGCGTTTAGATTCAGTGCCTTTTAGCTTTGTCACAGACAAGGGGATTTTCTCCGAACTTCTTCTTTTATGAGCGGTCGAAGTTGAAGGGGCCGTTGCAGCGGGCGCCCAAGTAGACGACACCTTCTGTGGTGCGACAGGATGGTCCTTCACTTGCCAAACTTTCATCTTCTTCGGTCGGCGGGAGTAGTCTTGGTTGATCACCGAGTCTTAGACCTGTCGCCAGACCTTGTGAATTTTAGAGGACAGCCGCTGAGGGGGCTGCTCCAGTTTTGTCTTTGTAGCATTCTCCATAGGTGGAGGAGATCTTTTCAGCACGGCAGTCGGAGAGTTCTTGCGGACCCTCCTGAGTGGTTCAAAGCTGTTCCCAGTTGGAACAGCAACATCAACTTTCACTGTTGGAGCTGACAGAGTAAGTCCAGATGGGGAATTGCCCCCATCTTTTCTCACTCAGCGCCAGTGGCGACGTCGAGCGTGTCGAGCAGACGGTACTGGCTGAGCTATGAGGGTGGCTTCTTCATGCCCTCTGCTCTGATAAGGGGTTGTTGTCGTCGTTAGCCTGTCGAAAACCGACGTCCGCTGAGAGGGGATGGCCAACCCGTCGAAGGCAGACTTTCGGACAGGGGTAGCAGCCTTGGTGACTTCGCCCAGAACGGGAGTTAGAACAAACCAGTCTTGCAAAGAATGATCTTTTAGCAGGAGAAGTCGCTTTGACGACTTCTTTCACTGGAGCAAGGATGGCTATCCGTTTCGGGATAACCCCTTCAGGTATCGCGGGCTTCTTCACGGGCCCATTAGAGTTTTGGCTTAGCTTATCAAAGCCTGAGGTGCTGGACTTAGACGGCCCGTTGAGAGGAACCGTGGTAGTCGTAAGCCGATCAAAGACCGACTTCTTCGGAGCTTCTTACAACGGCATTGGGCATTGATGGTCATGGGTGGGAGCATGGTCCCAAAGAACAGCCCAGTGGTGGCTTGCGTCACCTATTCCACTGGCATCTTGAAAACGGAGGCCGCATGAGGCCCGTAAGTCACTCCTCCTGCGAGGACGGAGTAGGAGTTGTTGCAGTTGGTGCAGTTGGAAGCCATTGATCTGCACGGGAGTAAGACACCAAATCTTAGTACCTTGAATCGAGGGGCAACCATAGCAAACCGCGATTCGTTCGCGAAACACGACACACAAAATGTGGAGTGGAAAGAGGAAAAGAAGCCACCGAGCGTGCCAGAATCTTTTCTCCGCCGAAAGACGCGACCGAGACGTTGGGACGTCTGGCCTGAATTTTGGGGGCAGATGCTATTTGGATTTATCCGTCCACCTCTCCAAAGATACCAAGTTGATTTATGGCACTGTGTATCGGAGATTTAGATGGATGCGGCCGATGTAGCAGACTTCGTCAGATTCCCCCTCATTGTGAGGGTTTTTTTATTGTGGGGACGCTCTTCCATGCAGGCGCAAGCCCCTTGATTAGTGTAGATTTTTAACGATCAAAAATATTTTACCGCAATCAGAAACGGCGTCGCTTTGCAGCTAGCCGGTGAATACGGGTCGGTCCACAGGGATGTGTAATTTTTCTAAGTGTTCTTACGAGCTGATTCCAATGGTTGTTTGGTCTTTTAGTTGAATCTAAAAACTAAGTTGTACGATGATCAAGAAACTTGCTAGGATTAGGTCTAAGGTGAGTTTGATAAGATTAATATTCACACCTCTTTCAATGGCCTCAATTAAATCTTTTTAGAAGTTATAACAATTATTAGTAAAGGGGATTAGGATGATTGGGAAGAAACGAAGTTTCTTCCTCTAGATCCTTGTCCGTCCTTTCCTACTAATTGCTCTAACCTTCATGGAAGTCATGCATGTCCGGTCCTTTACACTACGGTTTCACCGTTACCTCGTGGGTAGGATGCCGTGGGGAGCGGATCATGCATGCGTGCATGAAATTCTAGTTATTACAAATTATTGGGCTTGAAAGAGATGAGAGATATTCATCTCTCAATCCCTCCCTTATTCCTAACCCTAACAAGCGAGGAAATTACTCGCTCATTAGGAGATCTATTAAAAACACAATTTTATGATTACTTACCTACTGCAATTTAAGAGATACTACACTAGATTCCTAGGGCAAAGGAATGATTTATCTAAAGCAAGAATTAAATTAGATAGCTAAGGCAAAGAATGAATTAATCTAGGGCAAGAAATTAATTTTAAACTAAGGCAGAAAATAAAATGAACTTACAAGAAATGATGCTCTTAATCTTCCAAAGAATCTGAATTTTATTTATTGAAAAGTGGCATCCCCCTTACAATATTTTGATTACATATTTATAAGGAAATAGGAAAACTAGGGTTACAAATTCTCGCGCATGTGATATTACAGATATACCCACGAAAAATCCCAACCTACGCACCGACGCACCATCACCAAAATTCTGCGCCGACACGTGCGATAAATGGCCGCGGAACCGCGGCATTGGTGGGGGTTGGGCCGCGGTTCCGCGGCCCATTGGTAGGATCACATGATTATTTTTTGTGGGCTGCTTTTTGATGCTATGGGCTTTCTATTTCTCTAGTTCTTTTCTCCATTTGACTTCTGGGTTTTCTCCAGATCTTCAGTGCAAACTTGTAATGATCTTTTAACCGTTCACTTTTGTCATTTTGGATCTTGCATTGTCTTATACAATTGTGAATTGTTCTTCGTCTAGGCTTGACTACGATCCTTCTACTTGTTGGTCAAAAGTCCCTCTTTTGTATCATCTTTTGTCTTTTTCACTGTTTTCGCTCCAAGAACCTGTATCCTGTAATATGTAGCAGACATGCGTCAAAAGCACCTGTTTATTTATAAAACGAATAAGAATGGGGAATGTAAAATGCAATATTATGATCTGAACACCCCTGCAGTTAATTGCGCTACCGTATCGTGGTAACCACTTTCTCTTTTTCCAGATGGTCACTTCGTGTTGTGTGTGTTTGTTTTGTTTTCTGGTTGCCCGTGGATTGTATACGGAGACTAATTTATGTTGTCACCCGTAGGGCGTGGATTAGTCCAAATCCGTATTTTCTTAGATTTGGTTTTGGGGTTAGGTTTAAGGATCGTTAATCTCTTTTGAGACAAAGATCAACTTAAACGTTTTGTTAAGGATACGTTAGTCTAATTTTAGACTAAGATCTACTCAACAGGATCATTTAGATCCAATAAAAGAGCATTTGGACTCCATTGTTTTAGTTTAGGGACGTTGCGGTCCATTGGGTTTATTGACTGTCGGGACCCGCCACCCCCTGAAGACGTTGAAGAGTTACAACGACACATATCAGAGGTGTGAAGAGATGTACCCTTAAACCAATGTCAGTTGAGGGATCTGTAGTTGGATTGATTTAAGGATTGTTAATCTCGTTTGAGATTAAGATCAACTTAAATGGTCGTTAAGGATACGTTAGTCTAATTTTAGACTAAGATCTACTTAATAGGGTTTTAGGAACATTTAGATCCAGCGAAAGAGCATTTGGGCTAAGATCATAGTCCATGGAGTTACGGTCCGTTGAGTTTAAGGACATCATAGTCCATGGAGTTTAAGCACATCATAGTCCATAGTTTAGAGACGTCATAGTTTATAGAGTTTAGTTTAAGGACGTTGCGGTCTATAAGTTTAAGGACATCATAGTCCATGGTATTTTGGCTCCACGGTTTGGGGATGTGCTAAAAGTTATTGGTTATGGGGACCCTCCATCTCTCTGAAGAAGTTGAAGAATTACAACGACATGTAGCAGAGGTATGAAGAGATGTACCCTTGAACCAATATCCCGATTTGGGGAATGGGATGAACATCAGTTTAGATGTCATCTGTTAGGAGAACACTAGTCATCTTTAGGACTGGGATTAGTTTGGGGAGACCTGAACATGGGGGCTCAGTTGATTGGTGACAAAAAATGGTCTTGGCTTTGGAAGACTTGGTTAATTTGAGCTAAGATTGATTTCCCTTAATCACCCCATAGTGCTAAGCACTGAATCAGTGTTAAACACTGGACTTTGGAGGAGCTCACGTGTGAACACGTGAAGGCCCCGAAGTGGGCATTGTTCCTTGAGTTTATTCCCTCATATATATATAAAAGTGCTGAGCACTTGGCTCACGTGTGAGCACGTGATGCGCCCGAGGTGAGAACTGTTCTCTGGATTTTATTCCTCTTTCATTTATAAGTGTTAAGCACTTGGTTCATCAAACAGTCACATGCAGACACGTGAGGTGCCTTCAAAATGCTAGCGTTGTCTTTGGAATTTTCTCCCTCTTTTATACACCACTGTTTGGGTGTCACGTGGGAACACGTGAGGTGTCCCCAAAATGGGAGCTATCTTGTGTTTATTCCCTTTTTCCTTTTCTGGGTGCTAAGCAGTATTGGGTCACGTGAGATCACGTGAGGCGCTCTAAAGAATGAAAATTGCCTTTTTTTATTCTCCTTTCTGCTTTATAAAAGTTGAGTACTGCTTGGGGGTCACGTGAGGTCACGTGACCTGATATCAATTGTTCTCTTTTGGTCATTGAGGGGAGGCTCACGTGGGCGCACGTGATATGTTAGGTGCCGATCTCTTTGACATGCATGGAGAGTTAAATCCCTTGTTTAAGAATTAAATTCTTTTATAGGGTTAAACCCTAATTCTATTTAGAGGAATTAAATTCCTATATGTTACATTGAAAGAATTAAATTCTTTAAACTCAATTCTCCCCCTAAGTTTTGAATCTGCATGACAGATATCCCCGATGAGAATTAAATTCTCAACTTGTGGGAAGATTTGCTTTTGCAGATCTTCAACCAGAGAAAGAACTAAGTTCTTTTTAGAAGAGTTAAACTCTTGGTTTGAGAATTAAATTCTCTTTTGTTTTGTGGAAGCTTATGGAGTAATCTCCTTTCTTCTCTTACCTAGAGTTTCTGTAACAACCTAGTTTATTTATACCATTTCCAGTTCCCGTATTTACTTATCTGTGGTATTTTCTTCATTTATCGTATTTGGGTGTGAATGGTATTTTACATTTTACATTGCATTCGACTCGACCCGCTTGCTTGAGCCTGTTTGACTCATATTTATGAATTACCTTGACTTGTCACATAGACACGTGCATCTCATGTATAATGCATACTGGCATATGGCATTGCATCTTTTACTATATAACATTTTAGGTCATGTAAAATAATTTAAAATTGCATTTCATAGCCTGCATGATACCTCTAACCCCGTGGTAGCATCCGCGCATCTTGTTCTCGTCCCGTTCAGTGAAACGGACGTGTTTGGATGACTACGCGCACGTACGTGCATCCGTTCTTGGGGGTATGCATTTTCGTTACTTGAGCATTCATTTTGAAATTTGGAAGTTGCATATATTTTTCATATTTTAAATCTGAATTTTTTAGACCCGACCCGGGCGCGTTTTGGAATATTTTGTATACCACCAAAATTTAATTTTATGAATTATAATATCTTTAAATTAATACGACAGCCTAACTAAATATTTTATCTTAACTCTTTTTTAACAAACTAAAATATTTTTAAATTATAATCCCAACTTTCTTATACAACATATCCTCTCTCTCTCTCTCTTCTCTATTTTCCTTTCTCTCTCTCTTTTCTCTTTCTCTCTCCCCACTACAGAACAATTTCATATCTCCTAACTGTTCACTTTCCTCTCTTTCTCCTCTCGCTATCTCTATCTCCCTCCTCTCGATTCTCTCTCTCTCTCCTCTCGCAATCTCCGTAGAGATCCCGTCACCGCCCAAGATCCCGTCACCTCCTTTTACAATTCATATTTTCTTTCCTTCTTTCTCACTTTAAAACCCCGAGCCCCCCATCGCTTTAACCCATCACCGAGCTCTAAATCTCAAACCCTAACCCTAATCCATCGCCTCTCTTCTCTCGATCTCGCCTCCACCCTCATCTCTATCATCTCCTTCATTCTCCTCTGCCTTCTCCCTTTTTCTCCCGAGATCCTGCACACATCCCTGCACCCACCGTGTAACCAAAACCCACGCCACCTCGTCGCCGTTCCTTCATCGCCGAAGACCCTAGCCTCACACCACCATCATCACCATCTCCTTTCTCTCCCTAACTTCTTTGTTATTCCTTTTACAACTCAGCAACCCCCAGCAAACAAACACAAACCCTAACCGAAACCCTAACACCAAACTCTAGCTTCGCCAGAGATCGTTCACGACCGTCGACACCCTCACGACCCCTCTCTGCAAACCCCAGTAAGCTTTCTCTTCTTCTCATTATTCTTCCTCTTTCTTTTCTTCTCTTTTTTTCTTTCTTTCTTTTCTTTTCTTTTCTGTAAATCTTGATTTCTGTAGTTCGCCGGAAACGTGACGACGCCGACGATCCAGACGACCCAGCGAACGTGCCTTGCTTGTGTGATCATCTTTGTGCGTTGTTTGGAACCGTTCCGTGTACCGTGCGCGCGTCGCGACATTTCGTTGACGTGAGACGTTCCGTACACATCCGTTTCTTGATCCGTCTAGGCAAGTTAATCTTGCTACGGCCCAGATTCTTTACCTTTGCTGCAGGCCGAGCAGTGAGGACTTGTTAGTATTTTGGTTTTATTTATGCATTTTCATTCCTGATGTGAGCCCGCGTTATAGGACGTACATTCCAGTTTATTCTTGTATTGGATCTTTTGCTTCCGCATTATTTTATTCTTGACTCGTTTATTCTGGCTTATGGACATGTGTTTGATAGTTTATTATTGTTCTTGATATCTCTACAGCCGTAATGTGACTGTGGAGGGATTTTTCCTATCCACAGGTAGCATGGTTGGCTCTGTCACGTGCCTATCTTAGCGTACTCTGGGAAGCGGGGCGTGACAGGGTTTGTTTGGTATCAGAGCCATAGGATTTAGGTTAATCGGGTTTGATTCTTTTGTAGTTAGGTATTGTACCCAATACACGAATCAGAATACTCGTGATTAGGAACATGTCCTGCCACCTTACCATCTTACCATTTTTTTTGAATCTTAACTTCCTCCTGATTCTACCTTGACGATATGCAAACCTCTTTTGCATCTCGACTCGAAAGCTGGTTTCCTATTGTGTATCTCTAGAACTTAGGCGACTTGGGTGGAGTTATGTGATTGTAGCTATGTACCGTGGCATGGTTACAATGCGGTACTCTATTTAAGTAACTTGGAGTTCTAGTCTTGATTCATATCCTTGATCTATATTTTTGAATCGGCTATCATACTAATCCTTTCGGTGTTTTGATTACAGAAACATGGCAGGCAAGAATCTGAAAATATACCAGAGGCGTGTTGATGAAGCCACTTTGCTTGGAGTAATCCGTGGGATGCGGGAGAACTAGAAGCGGCAGACCGAGCTGAACCAGCAGCAAGCTGAAGCTTTTCAGGAAGGTTTGCGAACCGTCCAGCAGTCGTTAACAATGTTGTGGCCAGACCAGTTGATTGTGTGGGTACCGTGGCCAATTTCAGGAGACTTGGTCCGTCCGTCTTTACTGGTTTGGAAGAACCGTTGCCAGCAGAGCAGTGGCTGGTGGACACGGAGAACATGCTTGTCGCGGCGCAGATTCCGGCAGATAAAAGAGTGGATGTCGTGCGCATTCAACTGGTGGACTATGCCCATGAATGGTAGCTTGTGGAAGAGACCCGCTTGCCCAAGCCGATCAGTTGGGCGGATTTTTCGAAGAGTTTCTTGGAGAAGTTTTTCCCGCAGACTGCACGGGAGGAAATGGAAGAAAAGTTTATCAGTTTAAAGCAGAACGGCGGATCCGTGGATGCGCATGCGGGTGAGTGGACACGGCTCAGTCGATTCGCTGGACCTTTGGTGGCCAAAGAAACTGATAGGGCAAGGAGGTTCATACGCAGTTTGGATGTGGACATCCAGAGGCAAATTATATCCCTAGGTTTGACCACTTTCTCACAAGTACTTACAGTGCCCGAGAGCGGCAGAGACTATCTATGAAGACTGGGAGTATGCAGCAGCAAGCAGTTACAGTGCGGAAGCCGGCATTTGCACCGAACCGAGCGCATGTACGCAGAGGTATTCCGGTGAACCGATGTGGCGTAACACCTATAAAGAAGCCTGTCGTTGTTGATCAAAGAAGGAGCGTGATTTGTGACTACTGCCATTTACCCGGACATGTGCAAAGAGATTGCCGAAGGATGCGGGGACTCTGTTTGGTTGTGGATTGGCGGATCATACTATCAACGCATGTCCGTCAAAGCTTCGCACGAAAGATGATGTTCAGAGGCCACCGCAGAAGCAGTTTCAGGGACAGAAGCAGCTGACTCAGGAACCCAATCAAGCTCGAGCATTTACCCTGACGGCTGAGGAAGCTAAGGCTTCAGGAGAAGTTTTTTCAAGTATTCTACTTGTTCATGGTTTTTCCCGCATTAGCGCTATTCGATTCTGGTGCATCCCATTGTTTTATGTCGTCCAAGTTTATTGCTACTCACTCGATTCCGTGCACTACCTTATCATGTTGTTGGGACATGCACACTGGGAATGGGAAGATCATAGCTAGTAGAGAATGTAAGGATTGTTCTGTTGTTGTTTGCGGACGAGAGTTATTTGCAGATTTCTTGGTGATTGATACCGGCAGTTATGAAGTCGTTTTGGGAATGGATTTTCTCGGCACTTTCCACGCTCACATTGATTGTAGGGCAAAGAAAGTAATTTTCCAGATTCCCGGACATCAAGAGTTTATCTTTACTGGAGGAAGCAGTTCTGTCGGGCCAGTCGAGTTTAGGGCTAGGCCGACAAATAATGTTCTTTCGTCTATGGAAGTGGATAAGGAAGAAGCGCCAGCTATAGTTCAAGATTTCATGGACGTGTTCGAGGACATCTCGGGTTTACCGCCAAAACGAGATGTGGAGTTCGCGATCGATCTTATTCCTGGTGCAGCGCCAATCTCTAAAGCGTACTATCCAATGGCACCAGTGGAGTTGGAAGAAGTCAAGAAGCAGGTTACTGAATTACTTGAGAAGGGTTGGATTCACAGCAGCAATTCACCTTGGGGAGCTCCAGTTCTTCTAGTCAAGAAGAAAGATGGCACAAGGAGGATGTGCATCGATTATCGAGAGTTAAACCGGGTGACTATTAAAAACAAGTACCCGATCCCTCGCATTGGCGAATTATTCGAGCAGCTTAGTGGCGCGGGGGTATTCTCGAAGCTGGATTTGCGATCCGGATATCATGAGGTCCGAGTTAAATCAGAAGATATTTGCAAGACGGCGTTCATAATTCGGTATGGACATTACGAGTATTTAGCAATGCCATTCGGAGTAACGAATGCACCGACGATATTTATTGTAACAACTCCAATTTTGTGTACCAAAAATTTGCTTTAAATATAGTGTATACTTGGAGTATTAATATTGCTGGAAACAATTTAAGTATCTAATTCCTTACAATAATTACAAGAAAGAGCTTGTAGCTCATTGGTAATACCTTGCACTGCTGAACCAAGCCACCGGAGTTCAAATCCCATGCCCCACATTATTTTTGTATTTATTTTGTTTTATTTTTTTTTTGGAAGTCAACGGTAAAAAGGCCATAACTCCCAAAATATGTACTGGATAACAAAAATTAAAAATACCAAGTTATCCTCAGGAAAACCCCCGGCCATTGGACCCTTGACTCTGCCCGACTCGGCGCCGCCGGCCTGCGACTCGGTCCGACGCCGCCGGCCGGACTTGGCCGGACGGCCGAGTCACCAACTGAGAAAAGTTGGCTCTTGACTTGGTCAACCCTCTTGCACACTTATTATATCTGGATCGGTTTTGATTTGGCCAATAAATCCCTTTTACTCCTAGGTTTAATGATTTTTAATGAATTTTTAATGTTTTTTATATTTTCTTTTAATATTTTTTATCCTAACCCTAACCCTAGCCTAGCCCTATATAAAGACCCCTACCCTCTACCATTTCACCTCACCACTCTAAGTCTACTCTCCCAAATTCTCGAGAACTCGGTACGAAGGGCGAGAAGCGAAGCGTTGCCGAAATCGACGACGGATTCCGGCGACCGGATCAGAACCTTCGCGACGTTTTCGACGCATCGACCACCACCACCTTCCCTAGCCCCCTTAGCTTGTCCAAACCCGTAAGTCCCACCTCTTCTATCTCCCTTTTCTTTAAGGTAAAAATACGACTTTTTGGAACCCGACGGAAATCGGACAAACCGATTTCCGATTCGGTTTTTCTATAAATTTCCACTTGTCACCTAATACATAATACCCAAACTTATGTATGATGACTATTAATAACCTAGAAACCAATTTAAATAAAGTTATTCATATGAAATGATAGTTTCTTTACAATATCGTATTCTTTTCATAAAAATACCATAAAGTTTATTTTTCTTGTTCTAATTAATTACCTCACTCCTAAATAGGTTTATCTTGATCACTAAACTTGTAGAAACCAATTTGAATGAAATTTCACACATGAAATGATAACGTTTTCGAATACCGTATTCTTGCGCTTTAATACCTTCAAGTTTAATATATCTTGTTTAACCTCTAAATTTCATCAAAACTTAAAATAAGTCACGAGGTAAGGACCTACCTCTACACACACACAAATATAACCCTAATTGATATATGTCAAAACATAGAATACGAAATTACAGGACTTTTCACTAAAATACCAAATTCTTTATAATCTTTTCTTGAAAGCTTTCAGTTGTAAACATTTCTAAATAAAATCTTTTATAAAATGAAAGCACGATTGGTCATGGACATCGATCGTTTATCTAAACTGACTTTGTGGTGTCTAGGCTAGGCAAGTGAGCTTGGGTAACTTTAAAAGGCCCGTCTCACGATTCGTGAGCGGATCCCTCCCTCCTCACTTGTACTTACCTGACCACAATTGGCGGTGAAGAGGCGATTTGAGGCTTCTAATGACTTATCGTTTAGACCTTAGAAATAGGCTAGTTGGCTTAGGAAACCCTAACAACTAAAATACGGAAAACTATACTCTTTTGCAAATAAATACCTTATATTTATAAAACCGTTTTTCTAAATGAAAAGTATTTATAAAACCTAAGCAAAGTGCCGCTACAACCCATCTTTGGGGAACCCATTAGGGATAGTACGGTTCATCTTGCACCCGCGGGCTACTAGTGCGAGATTCAGACCTCCGCAAGGAGCATTCGGTCTCGAAAGGTTTAAAATACGACATTTAAGAAAAATGTGATTTTTTGAAAATAAAATATTCATTTAAAAATTATTCATGCGTTAATATATATATAATTATCATTTAAACACCTATTTTGTTATAATATAAAGTTTCCACTTTTTCCTAAAATTCCGAGATTTAAAAGTTCCATTAAAATACCATGAATTTCAAATAAAATATTTAATACTTTTATTAGGATATATTCACTAGAATAACACAAATAAAATTCACATTTATTATAACAATAAAGACGATTATTAAATACTTGAGGTGTATTTTGAAAACTATACAAAAGTACTTTTTACATAAACCCCCTCAAGTTTCACAAATTACAATAAGGCCCCTAACTAATATTGAACTTCAAATTTATCTTTCTTTTAGTCTGACTCGGGTTAGATTCTGACTAATTTCTGACTTGAATATGATTCAAGTCAATCTATATTCTTTTATATTCCAACACAACTTGAATACATGAATCCCTGAATCCAGTTAACAATATATTCCTTTTGACTGAATCAAACCATGGATATTCATCCATTATCCTGATATTCCATTTACCTAATTATACAGTTACAACATGTTTACTGATATCCTGGTCTTGGTCAGTCACCCAATTTACATATTCCTATACTACAATACTGTTAAAACACTACGGGGTTTAAAGGGGTAGATTGGTACGGAAAGTGTTAAAGGTGGCACGAGGTGGTCAGATTAAGACACCTAACCTGAATCCTATTGCTGTTGTACCGTGGCATAACGGTTCCTTGTACTTTCCTTTTGCCCTGATCTCTAGCATATAGAGATCCCCCTCGTATACACTGGCAACCTTCTGTACCAAGCTACAAACAACATCGTTAACTCAATATTCCATAATATTCAACAATGTAATACTTTAGAAAATACTGTTACTCTGTTATTCTTATTCTTCTTATTCTTTGGGACTTACCGAGCGACCTGTTCGCTGACGACATTCTATTTCTATTTTCTTTGAATGTCGTCAGGTGCATTGGACCAAGCTGAGATCGAGCCCACCGGTGAAGATTTGGAGCAGTTCCAGGAAGATCCAGAGCTCTAGATACTGTACCTTGTTCTTTCCAGTTTATTTCATTTCCTGTTATGCCACTGTTTAGGCATTGCTTTTCATTCCAGTTGTATTTTCTTTTCCTGCATTGTAAAAAGAATGCTATTAATAAAAGTTGCTGTTATTTCTATATCATTTGTCTCTTGTGATTATTTATATTGCTTAGCTACGCTTAGCGTATGTACTTCTGAGTACATACGTAGCGGACCTCGTCGCGTCCACTTCGCCGTACACTGGGAAGCGGGGCGTGACAGGTTTTGTTGGTGGCCCATGCAGGTCAGAGCTGTATGAATCCCTGTCATGCAGTTCTGGTCTGCGTGAACAACCTAAGAAATATAACACAAGAACCAGCAACTAAAACATTCTTTACAATTCATGTTCTTTGAAACTTGCAAATCTCTATTCCTTGAATCTTAACATTTTATGTATTTGAATCTGTCCTAATCCAAATTTTTCTTCAGGGTTATGGATTCCCCGAACAACACCAGCACCAATGTTAACAACACCCCACCAGCACTACCTCTCACACCAGTTGTTCCGGCACCACCCACTGAGCAAACAATGCTATTCGATGCGATCCGCAGTCTTCTCGAGGGAAGCAACAACTTCTGAGCCGTCCTGATAACGATGCACCGGGAGTAAAGCAATTCAGGGCTTTGCACCCAAAGCAGTTCTCTGGTAAAGGAAGCCCTCTCGAAGCAGAAGAATGGGCACAAAGTATCGAAGACGATCTGGCAGCAGCTCAAGTGCCAGACCACGCTTGGGTCCGTGTAGCGAAGCTACAGCTCACGGATAATGCTCGCAATTGGTGGAAGGCGGAAGAAACCCGTCTAGCGCAGCCGATCGAATGGAAGACATTTCGCGAGAAGTTTGACGCGAAATATTTCCCTGTGACTGCCAGGTTCGCTATGGAGCAGCAGTTTATTCATCTACAGCAGGGATCAATGTGGGAGAAATCGGTAGATGAATACGATGCTGAGTTCACTATGTTGAGCCGGTAAGATATGTCACAATAGTTCAATTTTTAAAATATCACATACTACACAGCTAACACAATCTTTAAGCAGATTCGCGGCACACCTGATACCGACGGACGAGATCAGAGCCCGTCGTTTTCAGCAAGGTTTGGACACAGAGATCAAGGCTGCTCTAGCCACAGGAAAGTTTTTGACTCATGAGGAAGCCCTAGAAGCTGCCCGCAGTTATGAGGCAGTCATAAAAGAGAGGGGCAGATCTCAGTCTGTAGGAGTCAAGCGCCCTGCCAACCAGATGGCAGGTGGAGCCACGTCCAGACCACCCTTCGTGCCAAGGCGACCCGGAGTACCAACTCATCGTCCTAGCCCAGCCTTTTGCACTTACTGCAAGAGAACTGGACATATGATGAAGGACTGCCGTCGAGCCAACCGCCTCTGCTTAGTCTGCGGTTCAGCCACTCATGATATTGGATCTTGTCCCCAAAGGCAGAACTCGGTTGCTGCACCCAGACCAGCAAATACTTATCAGCAGCCACCAGCTCTTCAGGCACCTGCTCCCAGACTTGCACTACCTGCACCACCCAGGGGACCACAAGATGCACCACCTCCTCGACAGTTCCATCAAGCTCAAAGGAACGTTCAGAGGAATGCTCCTCAGGCCAGGAGGAATGTGCCGAAGCGTCAGGCTTTCATGATGTCTGTGGAAGAAGCTGAGGCCACTGGCTAAGTTATTACTGGTAAACTTTCTTTCTCAAATTTATTTTTTAGTTTTGGTTACCTACACACTTTCCCTATACCTAAAACCTATCCCATATACCTTAGGTACAATCCTAGTAGCTTCACTACCTGCACTTGCACTGTTTGATACTGGAGCATCCCACTGCTTTATGTCGCAACGGTTTGTCCGAACCCATGCGATTCCAGTCTCACCGCTTGTATCCAGCTGGAACGTCAGTTCTGGAAATGGTGTTCTAAAGGCAACTATGGGATACAGCATGTGTCCAGTCGTCGTCTGCAGTCGAGAGTTTTATGCCGACTTCAAGGTACTAGACATACCAAACTTCGATGTGGTTCTAGGAATGGACTGGCTTGGAACCTTTTATGCTACCATCGACTGTCGTCAAAGGAGGGTAGTATTTGAGATTCCAGATCATCCGGTCTTCTATTTCAAGAGTGGAGATCGCACCCTAGAGCCAAGTACTTACAAAGCAAAGCCAAGAGAAGCAGTAGTTGCAGCAGCTCAGGCAGAGGAACAATCAAGACCGGAGGTAGTTCGAGAGTTCGACGATGTATTCCCTGACGATATATCAGGTTTGCCTCCCGATCGAGCTCTTGAATTCAGTATTGACTTAGTACCAGGAGCACAACCAGTAATCAAAGCACCGTATAGACTAAGTCCGGAAGGATTGAAGGAAGTTCGAACACAGTTGGACGAATTACTGGCGAAAGGATGGATTCGTCCTAGCACTTCAAATTGGGGAGCATCTGTACTATTGGTAAAGAAGAAGGAAGGTTCATACAGAATGTGCATCGATTATAGGGCCTTGAACGAAGTTACTATAAAGAACAAATATCCACTTCCGCGCATCGACGATTTATTCGATCAGCTAAGTGGATCTTGTGTCTTCTCTAAACTAGATCTTCGTTCAGGTTATCATCAAGTGAAGGTCAAGGAAGCTGATATTCACAAAATAGCTTTCAGAACTCGCTATGGACATTACGAATTTCTAGTAATGCCATTTGCAGTGACCAATGCACCAGCAATCTTCATGAACCTTATGAACCAAGTCTTCCGGGAGTATTTAGACAGGTTCGTTGTCATTTTCATCGACGACATCCTGGTATATTCTAAGAATCGGAAAGAACATGCGGAGCACCTACGAATTGTCCTGAAAACTCTTCGACAACATAAGCTTTATGCCAAATACAGCAAGTGCGAGTTTTGGCTAAAACAAGTTGGTTTTCTTGGACACATCGTATCAGGAGAAGGGATTTCTGTGGATCCAGCAAAAGTTTCAGCAGTCAGCGAATGGCCTACACCAAAATCAGTGAAGGATATTCGGAGTTTCTTGGGTTTAGCTGGATATTACAGAAGATTCATTGAAGGCTTTTCGAAGATAGCAACCCCCCTGACCAAGCTCACACGAAAAGATGAAGAATTTGTGTGGTCAGAAGCATGCGAGCAAGCTTTCGTAGAACTCAAGTCAAGACTGACCTCTGCACCTATTCTCGTCATACCGGATCAGTCTGGAGGATTCGAAGTGCATTGCGATGCATCCGGTAAGGGATTAGGATGTGTTCTACATCAGCACGGTAAGGTTGTGGCTTATGCTTCAAGACAACTGAAGACTCATGAGCGCAATTATCCGACGCATGATCTGGAATTGGCAACCGTTATTTTTGCTCTCAAAATTTGGCGCCACTACTTACTTGGTGAACGAGTGAACATCTACATAGATCACAAGAGTCTGAAATATGTGTTTACTCAGAAGGAGTTGAATATGCGGCAGAGAAGATGGTTAGAACTTATGGCGGACTTTGACATCAATTTGCAATATCATCCAGGAAAGGTGAAGGTAGTACCTGATGCTCTTAGTCGCCAACCATTAGCAATGAATCTCACCGTCCAGTGGAAGCTTCAGCAGGATCTACATCAGATGGAGATTGAACTAGTCATGCCAGGTAATGTTTCAAATTTGATGAATCTACAAGTCCAATCAACTATTGTCAATCAGATCAAAGCAGCTTAAGCCAGCGATGCTAAGTTGCAAAAGATCAGAGAAAAAGTAGAGAATGGACTCAGAACAGATTTCATCATCCATGAAGACGGATCTTTGAGATACGGCAGTAGATTGTGTGTACCAAAGGGTCCTGTTCGGGAAGAGTTAATGAAAGAAGCTCACAACTCTCCCTATTCAGTACATCCTGGAGGTACCAAAATGTACAAGGATCTACGTCAGAATTATTGGTGGCATGGAATGAAGCGTGAAGTAGCCAGAAGTGTCGCAAAATGTTTGGTGTGTCAGCAGGTAAAAGCTGAACATCACAGGACAGCTGGACTACTTCAACCGTTACCAATTCCAGAATGGAAGTGGCAGCACATCACGATGGACTTTGTAACTGCTCTTCCTCGCAGCACAAAGGGTAACGATGCGATTTGGGTCATTATGGATCGACTCACAAAGTCGGCTCACTTCATCCCATTTCGAGTTGGCCAATCAACTGAGGCATTAGCGAAGAAGTACATGGAGGTAATAATCTAATTTAAGATTTAAACTCTTCATACTGTACTATCTCTGATACCCATGAACTCATACAGGAAATTGTGAGACTTCATGGAGTACCGGTCTGCATTGTCTCCGATTGTGACACCAGGTTCCGATCGCGACACCAGGTTCCGATCGCAATTTTGGCAAAGTCTGCAAGCTAGCTTGGGAACAAGTCTGAACTTCAGCACGGCTTATCATCCACAAACAGATGGTCAGTCGGAACGAACTATTCAGATCTTGGAGGATATGCTCAGAGCATGTATGCTCGACTTCAAGGGATCGTGGGAAGATCACCTGTATCTTGTAGAGTTCGCGTACAATAACAGCTACCAAGCAAGTATAGGAATGACACCTTTTGCAGCATTATATGGAAGGAAGTGTCGATCGCCATTAAGTTGGGACGACATCGGAGAGAGGGAACTCCTTGGACCAGAGATGATAGTAGCGACCATTGATGTGGTTCGTACTATCAGGGAAAGAATGCGCATAGCCCAAGATAGACAGAAACATTGGGCTGATGCGAGGAGACGACACTTGGAGTTCCAGCCAGGAGATCATGTATTTCTGAAAATCTCTCCGAACCGCGGAGTGATCAGATTTGGAAGACGGGGAAAGTTGAGTCCGAGATATATTGGACCGTTCGATATACTCGAACGAGTCGGTGAAGTGGCATATCGTTTAGCGCTTCCACCCTCACTGGAAGGAGTGCATAACGTGTTCCACATATCTCAACTCAGAAGGTATGTGGGTGACTCCAGCCATGTACTTGATCATTCCGAACTCACGATACAGCCCGATTTGTCTTGTGAGCAACAACCTGTGGAGATCCTGGACAGGAAAGTGAAGACACTTCGGAACAAAGAAGTTAAATTGGTCCGGGTAATGTGGAGGAAAGACACTCCAGGAGAATCCACGTGGGAAAGGGAGGATGAGATGCGTGCAAGATATCCGCACCTTTTTGTAAACTAGTCCTTAAATAAAAGTTGTAAATTTCGAGGACGAAATTTTTGTAAGGAGGGTAGATTGTAAAAACTCCAATTTTGTATACCAAAAATTTGCTTTAAATATAGTGTATACTTGGAGTATTAATGTTGCTGGAAACAATTTAAGTATCTAATTCCTTACAATAATTACAAGAAAGAGCTTGTAGCTCATTAGTAATACCTTGCACTGCTGAACCAAGCCACCGGAGTTCAAATCCCATGCCCCACATTATTTTTGTATTTATTTTGTTTTATTTTTTTTTGGAAGTCAACGGTAAAAAGGCCATAACTCCCAAAATATGTACTGGACAACAAAAAGTAAAAATACCAAGTTGTTCCTCAGGAAAACCCCCGGCCATTGGACCCTTGACTCTGCCCGACTCGGCGCCGCCGGCCTGCGACTCGGTCCGGCGCCGCCGGCCGGACTTGGCCGGACGGCCGAGTCACCAACTGAGAAAAGTTGGCTCTTGACTTGGTCAACCCTCTTGCACACTTATTATACCTGGATCGGTTTTGATTTGGCCAATAAATCCCTTTTACTCCTAGGTTTAATGATTTTTAATGAATTTTTAATGTTTTTTATATTTTCTTTTAATATTTTTTATCCTAACCCTAACCCTAGCCTAGCCCTATATAAAGACCCCTACCCTCTACCATTTCACCTCACCACTCTAAGTCTACTCTCCCAAATTCTCGAGAACTCGGTACGAAGGGCGAGAAGCGAAGCGTTGCCGAAATCGACGACGGATTCCGGCGACCGGATCAGAACCTTCGCGACGTTTTCGACGCATCGACCACCACCACCTTCCCTAGCCCCCTTAGCTTGTCCAAACCCGTAAGTCCCACCTCTTCTATCTCCCTTTTCTTTAAGGTAAAAATACGACTTTTTGGAACCCGACGGAAATCGGACAAACCGATTTCCGATTCGGTTTTTCTATAAATTTCCACTTGTCACCTAATACATAATACCCAAACTTATGTATGATGACTATTAATCACCTAGAAACCAATTTAAATAAAGTTACTCACATGAAATGATAGCTTCTTTACAATATCGTATTCTTTTCATAAAAATACCATAAATTTTATTTTTCTTGTTCTAATTAATTACCTCACTCCTAAATAGGTTTATCTTGATCACTAAACTTGTAGAAACCAGTTTGAATGAAATTTCACACATGAAATGATAACGTTTTCGAATACCGTATTCTTGCGCTTTAATACCTTCAAGTTTAATATATCTTGTTTAACCTCTAAATTTCATCAAAACTTAAAATAAGTCACGAGGTAAGGACCTACCTCTACACACACACAAATATAACCCTAATTGATATATGTCAAAACATAGAATACGAAATTACAGGACTTTTCACTAAAATACCATATTCTTTATAATCTTTTCTTGAAAGCTTTCAGTTGTAAACATTTCTAAATAAAATATTTTATAAAATGAAAGCACGATTGGTCATGGACATCGATCGTTTATCTAAACTGACTTTGTGGTGTCTAGGCTAGGCAAGTGAGCTTGGGTAACTTTAAAAGGCCCGTCTCACGATTCGTGAGCGGATCCCTCCCTCCTCACTTGTACTTACCTGGCCACAATTGGCGGTGAAGAGACGATTTGAGGCTTCTAATGACTTATCGTTTAGACCTTAGAAATAGGCTAGTTGGCTTAGGAAACCCTAACAACTAAAATACGGAAAACTATACTCTTTTGCAAATAAATACCTTATATTTATAAAACCGTTTTCCTAAATGAAAAGTATTTATAAAACCTAAGCAAAGTGCCGCTACAACCCACCTTTGGGGAACCCATTAGGGATAGTACGGTTCATCGTGCACCCGCGGGCTAGTAGTGCGAGATTCAGACCTCCGCAAGGAGCATTCGGTCTCGAAAGGTTTAAAATACGACATTTAAGAAAAATGTGATTTTTTGAAAATAAAATATTCATTTAAAAATTATTCATGCGTTAATATATATATAATTATCATTTAAACACCTATTTTATTATAATATAAAGTTTCCACTTTTTCCTAAAATTCCGAGATTTAAAAGTTACATTAAAATACCATGAATTTCAAATAAAATATTTAATACTTTTATTAGGATATATTCACTAGAATAACACAAATAAAATTCACATTTATTATAACAATAAAGACGATTATTAAATACTTGAGGTGTATTTTGAAAACTATACAAAAGTACTTTTTACATAAAACCCCCTCAAGTTTCATAAATTACAATAAGACCCCTAACTAATATTGAACTTCAAATTTATCTTTCTTTTAGTCTGACTCGGGTTAGAGTCTGACTAATTTCTGACTTGAATATGATTCAAGTCAATCTATATTCTTTTATATTCCAACACAACTTGAATACATGAATCCCTGAATCCAGTTAACAATATATTCCTTTTGACTGAATCAAACCATGGATATTCATCCATTATCCTGATATTCCATTTACCTGATTATACAGTTACAACATGTTTACTGATATCCTGGTCTTGGTCAGTCACCCAATTTACATATTCCTATACTACAATACTGTTAAAACACTATGGGGTTTAAAGGGGTAGATTGGTACGGAAGGTGTTAAAGGTGGCACGAGGTGGTCAGATTAAGACACCTAACCTGAATCCTATTGCTGTTGTACCGTGGCATAACGGTTCCTTGTACTTTCCTTTTGCCCTGATCTCTAGCATATAGAGATCCCCCTCGTATACACTGGCATCCTTCTATACCAAGCTACAAACAACAGCGTTAACTCAATATTCCATAATATTCAACAATGTAATACTTTAGAAAATACTGTTACTCTGTCATTCTCATTCTTCTTATTCTTTGGGACTTACCGAGCGATCTGTTCGCTGACGACATTCTATTTCTATTTTCTTTGAATGTCGTCAGGTGCGTTGGACCAAGCTGAGATCGAGCCCGCCGGTGAAGATTTGGAGCAGTTTCAGGAAGATCCAGAGCTCTAGATACTGTACCTTGTTCTTTCCAGTTTATTTCATTTTTTGTTATGCCACTGTTTAGGCATTGCTTTTCATTCCAGTTGTATTTTCTTTTCCTGCATTGTAAAAAGAATGTTATTAATAAAAGTTGCTGTTATTTCTATATCATTTGTCTCTTGTGATTATTTATATTGCTTAGCTACGCTTAGCGTATGTACTTCTGAGTACATACGTAGCGGACCTCGTCGCGTCCACTTCGCCGTACACTGGGAAGCGGGGCGTGACATTTATGGACTTGATGAACCGAATCTTTTCACCATTCTTGGACCAGTTTATAGTTGTGTTCATTGATGATATTCTGGTTTACTCGAGGTGTATTGAAGAGCACGCAGAACACTTGAAGATCGCGCTGCAGACATTGAGGCAAGAAAGATTATATGCAAAAATGAGCAAGTGCGAGTTTTGGATTGAGGAAGTGAAGTTTTTAGGGCATGTCGTGTCCGGAGATGGAATCGCCGTTGATCCCGAAAAGATTGCAGCAGTTCGAGATTGGCCGATTCCGAAGAACGTTGCAGAGATCAGAAGTTTTCTTGGACTTGTAGGATACTACAGAAGGTTCATGGAGAATTTTGCTCGTTTGACTGAGCCTTTGACCAAGCTTACACGCAAGGAGGTACCATTTGTGTGGACGGATAAGTGTGCGTCAGCTTTTGAGGCGTTGAAGCAGAGACTGATAACCGCTTCTATTTTGACCGTACCAGACAGTTCCGGAGGATTGGTGATTCACAGCGACGCATCTGGGAAGGATTGGGATGTGTTTTGATGCAGCATGGGAGGGATGTAGCTTACGCATCGAGACAGTTGAAGACCCATGAGAAGAATTACCCAACTCATGACTTGGAGCTAGCAGCTGTGATTTTCGCTTTGAAAATTTGGAGACACTACTTATTGGGCGAAAGGGTCGAAGTATTCACCGATCACAAAAGCCTGAAGTATGTGTTCACACAGAAGGAGCTTAATATGAGGCAGCGTAGATGGTTGGAGCTGATGGCTAACTATGATCTTGATCTTATGTACCATCCGGGGAAAGTTAATGTTGTGCCGGATGCGCTTAGTCGGTTGCCAGCAATTCAAATGTTGACTGCACAAAAGGAACTGATTGAAGACTTTCGGAGGTTCGATTTAGAGATTGTACTACCGCATTCTTCGGGACAGTTGATGCAGCTGCAAGTACAGTCGTCGTTGATCGAGAATATTAAAGCAGCGCGATTACAGGACCCAAGATTGCAGATGTTTCGAGAACAGGTTGGAGCTGGACTTCGAACGGACTTGTTGATTCATGAAGATGGTTCGTTGCGTTATGGTAGTCGTTTATGTGTGCCAAAAGGAGATATTCGCGAAGAAGTTATGAAGGAAGCGCACAGTTCCGCATATTCCGTACATCCAGGAGGAACGAAGATGTACCGAAATCTACGACAACATTTCTGGTGGGAATGCATGAAACGGGAGATTGCCCGCTTTGTAGCGAAGTGCTTGGTGTGTCAGCAAGTTAAGGCTGAACATCAAAGGATTGCTGGTTTATTGCAACCACTTCCGATTCCTCAATGGAAGTGAGAACATATAACCATGGATTTCGTGACGGCTTTACCGCGGAGTCTAAAGGGCAACAATGTTGTTTGGGTGATTGTCGATCGATTGACCAAGGCAGCTCATTTCATCCCATTTCGAGTTGGTCAATCAACAGAAGCTTTGGCAGAACGGTACATGCAGGAGATTGTAAGATTGCATGGAGTACCGGTGAGCATCGTGTCCGACCGTGACACCCGTTTCTTATCACACTTCTGGAGGAGCTTACAGGAAAGTTTGGGGACTCGATTGAAGTTTAGCACAGCTTATCATCCTCAGACAGACGGCCAGTCGGAGAGAACGATCCAAACTCTTGAAGACATGTTGAGAGCTTGCATGTTAGACTTCGAGGGTTCATGGGAGGATCATCTACATTTGGTGGAGTTTTCTTACAATAACAGTTTTCAGGCGACTATTCAGATGGCTCCATTCGAAGCATTATATGGTCGCAAGTGTCGTTCACCTGTCTGTTGGGACGATGTTGGAGAACGAAGATTGTTGGGACCGGATTTGATCGTGCAAACAGTGGAGAAAGTTAACACTATTCGGAATCATATGAAAGCAGCACAAGACCGACAGAAGAGTTGGGCAGATATATCGAGAAGACCTCTAGAGTTCGAGGTTGGTGATTTGGTGTTCTTGAAGATATCACTGACTAGAGGAATTATTCGTTTTGGGAGTCGAGGCAAGCTTAGTCCTCGATTCGTTGGGCCTTTCGAAGACCTCTAGCGTATCGATTGGCTTTACCGCAATCTTTGGGGAATGTTCATGACGTGTTTCATATATCTCAACTCCGTAAGTATGTTCGAGATGAAACACATGTGTTGGATCATTCGGAGCTGACTGTACGAGAAGATTTGACTTTTGAGGAGCGACCGATGTCGATTGTGGATCGAAGAGAAAATGTTCTTAAGAACAAGGTTATCCCTCTTGTACTTGTTTCTTGGGGAAATCGATAACATGGAGAATCAACTTGGGAACGAGAAGATGAAATCCGGCAGAAGTTTCCACATCTATTCTTGTAGTTCTTGATTGTTTATCATATCTTATTCTTGGAATTTCGAGAACGAAATTCTTTTTGTAGTTGGGTATAATATAACAACCTAGTTCATTTATACCATTTCCAGTTCCCGTATTTACTTATCTGTGGTATTTTCTTGATTTATCGTGTTTGGGTGCGAATGGTATTTTACATTTTACATTGCATTCGACCCGACCCGCTTGCTTGAGCCTGTTTGACTCATATTTATGAATTACCTTGACTTGTTATATAGACACGTGCATCTCATGTATACTGCATACTGGCATCTGGCATTGCATCTTTTACTATATAACATTTTAGGTCATGTAAAATAATTTAAAATTGCATTTCATAGCCTGCATGATACCCTTAACCCCGTGGTAGCATCTGCACATCTTGTTCTCGTCCCGTTCAGTGAAACAGACGTGTTTGGATGGCTACGCGCACGTACGTGCATCCGTTCTTGGGGGTATGCATTTTTGTTACCTGAGCATTCATTTTGAAATTTGGAGGTTGCATATATTTTTCATATTTTAAATCTGGATTTTTTAGACCCGACCCGGGCGCGTTTTGGAATATTTTGTATCCGGCCAAAATTCAATTTTATGAATTATAATATCTTTAAATTAATACGACAGCCTAACTAAATATTTTATCTTAAATCTTTTTTAACAAACTAAAATATTTTTAAATTATAATCCCAACTTTCTTATACAACAGATCCTATCTCTCTCTCTCTCTTCTCTATTTTCCTTTCTCTCTTTCTCTCCCCACTACAAAACAATTTCATATCTCCTAACCGTTCACTTTCCTCTCTCTCTCCTCTCGATTCTCTCTCTCCTCTCGCAATCTCCGTAGAGATCCCGTCACCGCCCAAGATCCCGTCACCTCCCTTTACAATTCATATTTTCTTTCCTTCTTTCTCACTTTAAAACCCCGAGCCCCCCATCGCTTTAACCCATCACCGAGCTCTAAATCTCAAACCCTAACCCTAAGCCATCGCCTCTCTTCTCTCGATCTCGCCTCCTCCTTCATTCTCCTCTGCCTTCTCCCTCTTTCTCCCGAGATCCTGCACACATCCCTGCACCCACCGTGTAACCAAAACCCACGCCACCTCGTCGCCGTTCCTTCATCGCCGACGACCCTAGCCTCACACCACCATCATCACCATCTCCTTTCTCTCCCTAACTTCTCTGTTATTCTTCCTACAACTCAGCAACCCCCAGCAAACAAACACAAACCCTAACAGAAACCCTAACACCAAACTCTAGCTTCGCCGGAGATCATTCACGGCCGTCGACACCCTCACGACCCCTCTCTGCAAACCCCAGTGAGCTTTCTCTTCTTCTCATTCTTCTTCTTCCTCTTTCCTTTCTTCTCTTTCTTTCTTTCTTTCTTTTCTTTTCTTTTCTGTAAATCTTGATTTCTATAGTTCGCCGAAGACGTGACGACGCCGACGATCCAGACGACCCAGCGAACGCGCCTTGCTTGTGTGATCACCTTTGTACGTTGTTTGGAACCGTTCCGTGTACTGTGCGCGCGTCGCGACATTTCGTTGACGTGAGACGTTCCGTACACATCCGTTTCTTGATCCGTCTAGGCAAGTTAATCTTGCTACGGCCCAGATTCTTTACCTTTGTTGCAGGCCGAGCAGGAGTATTTCAGTCAGCAGGCCGAGCAGTGAGGACCTGTTAGTATTTTGGTTTTATTTATGCATTTTCATTCCTGATGTGAGCCCGCATTATGGGACGTACATTCCAGTTTATTCTTGTATTGGATCTTTTGCTTCCGCATTATTTTATTCTTGACTCATTTATTCTGGCTTATGGACATGTGTTAGATAGTTTATTATTGTTCTTGATATTTGTACAGCCGTAATGTGACTATGGAGGAATTTTTCTTATCCACAGGTAGCATGGTTGGCTCTGTCACGTGCCTATCTTAGCGTACTCTGGGAAGCGGGGCGTGACAGTTTCTTTCTTCTTTGAAGAGACCTTCTTCTCTCTGGAGAATTAAATTCTCTTTTGTCTCTTTTTTTTTGCTTTCAAGGGGGTTCTTCTCTCTCCTTCCTTCTGTATTTTCTGTATATTTCTCTCCCTTATCTCCTTTTTTCCTTCTTGGCTCCTATTTATAGGAGAAAGAAAAGAATCAGTTTGTTCAGCCAATCTCTCATTGAGAAATTTTGATTGATTTTATAACTAACATGATCTTTAAGATCACTCGGTGAATTTTATTCACCTTTGGATTTTTTTAATCCAAAGTCTATATGATATTTCATTTGTTGTTCTTGCCAAATTTTAGAAAAATATTTCCTTGTACACAACTGGTGATTTTTAATCACCATTGGATTTTTAATCCAACGGCGCTCTATTTTACAGAGTGCAATCTTTCTTGTTTAGAAAGATCCAAGAAAATATTTTCCAAAGTAGTGCTTTTGATTCCTTTTAATTAGAATTTAATTCTATTAATTCAGAGGGTTTAAGAGTCCATCACGTGTTGGCACGTGACTTTACCAATTAAGCGTCTAATTAGAATTCAATTCTGTTAGTTCAGAGGCCTCAGGAAACCATCATGTGTGGGCACATGACCTTACCAATTAGGTATTTAGGCGCGGATAGATTTGGCCCATAAAAGGTTACGTGTCTGCATGTGAGGCCCGGTCACGTGTAGGCATGTGACGCTCCATTTGGGGGGTTTTGTTTGCTGCTTTATTTATATGTTTTATTCAGTTCCCATGAGGGAACAGGGGTTGTGGTACAACCAATTTATTCGGGTTCGGCGCAAGTTCTCTAGTGCGGTACCTTCAGAGCCAATTTTCGCCATTAATTATGCTGACTCACCCCAGGTGAATTACGCGGTGGAGGAGATTTATCGGATTATTGATGGACGCCTCTAGCCCTCGATGGGTTCGATACTTGTACAGCCGCCGATGGCTTTAGATATTCTGGGAGGCGCAAGACGAGTCGCGCCTTTGGAGGCAAGTGTACATGATTGGCTTGACTCCTCTCCATTCAGCCGGATATCTGCAGTGGGCCTGATACTTCTTGTCGGCCAAGAAACCGCTGCTGCTGAAGCTCGGGTTGTACCCCGCGATTCATGCGTCTCTTTTCCAGTATTCCACGCCCCCTGTATGGTGGGTCAAAGCTTTCTTGGAACAATGGAATGTCCCGACTCACACCTTTCTTCAATCAGATCGGGAAGTTTCAATCTCCTTGGAAGAGTTTGCGGAGATCTCCGGCTTACCCGTCAGAGGGGAACATTACGAGGAAATACTTCCCCCTGACGAGTATATCTTCCCCACCAAATCAGTGGTGATGGGTCTTACTCTGGAGAATGCTATTCAACATCGATTCCCGAGTCTGATCAAGGTGTTGAATATTTATGAGGGTCTGTTCCTCGAATCCGGAAGGCATGGGGTCAGTTTCACAGATTTCATCACCCGCTTTCTTCGCCCGGAAGCCTTATCAAAACAAGCTGCGAAGTTCGCTAAGCTTGACAATCCTTTTGGTTTTGGCTTGGACAGCCAGCCGACAGCGGAAGAAGATCAAAAGAATTTCTTCCTCCTAGATACAGCGATCGTCCCCTTTGCAAAGCTCGCAGCTTCAGACATCGACGAAGAGGCGTTCTTTTTGGGGTTCCTTGGTCTATGGTTAAGCTGGTTTGTGCTCCCAATGCACCCTCGCCATATGAGGCGATCCGTCTTCTATCTGTCTCATCGAATGGTTTCCGGGACGCGAGTGGCCATCGGGATCGCTAGGCTGGCTCACTTGTATCATGGCCCTAGCTTAGCGGCAGA
This sequence comes from Agapanthus africanus, assembly GCA_030015575.1. NCBI lineage: Eukaryota > Viridiplantae > Streptophyta > Magnoliopsida > Asparagales > Amaryllidaceae > Agapanthus > Agapanthus africanus. Next base: position 525,759,870 of record CM057347.1, on the reverse strand, counting down.
CACCACCCAACCGGGGGTGCAGCCCGTAAACCCCCCGCTGCATTATTTCACGTCGTGGATTGAGCTTCATGTGCTCGGCGCTTTCGGAGTCCATAAACGGCCACGTTTCTACGACAGTTATAATTTTTCTCAGGTCATGTTCCTAGTTGACGCTTTTGCTTTAGATCCGTCAAAGCGAGAGGCTCGGGGCCTGGTCCTTCGCCCGCGTATGGTCGGGGAAAGAATGACCTTTGTCGATAAGGTTCTAACTATCGGCAAGGAATCCACTAAAACGGTACAGCCGCTGCGCGATACCTTCAAAGATGGGGCTTCTACATTGAAGGCTCGGGAGATTCTACATCTCTACTCAATCAGGCCGGGCTTTTTAGTGTTTAGGCAGAATGACTCAGCGTTGTTCATGAGGTACAACCCGTACCGTTTTGCTCAACAGTCGAGCTACGACCAGGGTGTCCCGCTAGAGGCCTTTTTAGCTGAGCCGGTTGCTACGGAAGAGGGTATCCGCAGCGCGCTGCACCATTTCATGCGGCTAAACACCGGGTCCAACTTTTTTATCAGTGAGCCGAGCTGCGTTCCGAAAATCTCGAACGCATATGTGGTGTGGTACTCGCATGCGACGAGTGCTGTTATTAGGGAAGAAAAGCGGTTATTGCTCGATCGCAAGGGTGCAGTCCCTGGCGGTAATCTAACCGTCCCCTTAAAGCGACGGATCGCCGTTCGTCCTTCCTTAAGAGAAGCTGCTGCGGTTGTGGTCTCGCACGCCTTTCCTGATAAGCCTCTACCCCGTGTTCCTGTAGAATTGGTAGCGGCAGCGTCCCCGGAGTCTGGAACGGGTACAGAGATCGGGACTCGTCGCCCAAAATTGCTCGCCAAGCGCAAGCTCCTATCATCGGCTGCTAGCGCTCGCTCACAGAAAAAGAAGAAATCGCTCTTTTCTGCTGACGTTATACTCGGCCAGGAGCCACATGCTCCTTACAGCGAGGGTTTGTGCGAGTATGGGACTAATGGGGGTTTATTTATCGTGCCTGCAGATGATACCGTTCTCCAGGCCTCCCTTCTGGTTTCCGAGCGACTGGCTCACAAAGAAGCGGCGCTAATCACCATTGCGAAGTCAGGTATACTTTAGTCGTATCTTTCCGCGTTCATTCCTTCCTTATTATTATGCTTTTACTAATGTCTTTTTCTTCAACGGGTATTTCTACCGAAGAGGCCCTCGCGGCTTCCATCAAGACTTTCGAAGAGGAAGAGAAGCTCCGCGCTTCCTTGAGTCTTAGTATAATTCAGCTCATTGTGCCTTCATTCCCCTATTCTTTATTCGTGCTCTGACCCTTTCCTTTATTTTAATGCAGGGACTGCCTTGACTCAGGTTAACCCGAGTGCGGTGTCGATCCCAACTGGTGATGCGTCGACGCTTCCAGAGCCAGCTATTGTGGCCCCAGCTCCTCCAACATTACCGCAGGAGGCTTCGCTAAAGCAGCCGATGAAAGACGCTGTGACGGCTCCAGAGACAGAGTCTGGTTCGGACGACGATGTCCCTTTGATGGAGGTCTTGAAAAGATCAGCTCTCATGGCCCAAACTGAAAGGAAGGGCAGGAAGCGCGTAGTAAAGGAACGTGATGCCGCTTTGGCTGTAGTTGCAGGCTCAAGCACCACTCCATCTGTCGCTATTCATTCAGAGGTTGCTCCAGCTTCCCTGTCTACCGCCCATAGACAGGTTGCGCACGCAGCTCGGGAGGCAACCGAGAATCTTTCACAAGGTAACATAATGCCCGGCCTTTTTTATTAGAACTCGATCTGCAAATTCTTATACATCATATCCCGCAGGGCCAAGTCCTGGCGATGAGATAGCAGGCGAGACGATGGCGACCACAGAGCCCGAAATGGCTACTCTCTCTCGGGAGTCTGGGACTGCCCAAACCGCCGTTCTTTTCCCTTGTGGCTCCCTGGTATCGGCGGGCATCGCGAGTGTCACAACGGCCCTTGTCGAATCAGAGGATGAAGCCATGGGCGCAGAAACTACTCTTCTGAGCAAAGAAGCCGCTACGCCTGGTGATGCTTCCGTCGCGGCTTTGGTTGGTGACCCATCAGGTAAGTCTTGAGTCACTGTTCTTTTTATTTCACAATTCCGTTCAGCTTCTCCTGACGATGTTTTGTTTGTAGGTGCAGCGAACGCTGAGATTGTGCCATCTGAAGCACCTCCGGTCGCCGCCATGACGGTTGTTGCTCCATCGCCTTCTCCTATGTCCTCCAAAATGCTGGAAGGTATAAATTCGCGATTTATTTAGTTGAACTATGAACACCGTCTTTCTTGTATTGACTGTGTATTGTCGCAACTCTGCAGGAGTCCTTTTTGACCATTTATACCAGGTGTTGAACCTGTATTTCTCCTTCCAGTCGGAAGTCGCTCCGCCCACTGGTATTGGTTAGTATATCTTTCAGCTATTGTTTCTTTCTTTCTTTTATGAATAGCCGTACTGTTGCTAAGTATTCTTTATATTGATCGCAGCGTCACGGATCGGAGGAGGAGACAAGAGGATAGCCGCACTTCCAGTACTCCCAATTTTGCCATCTGCCACAGCCGGTATAGTAAACTCCATCGCTCGTATATTCTCTTTACCTTCCGAGTCGACATTTGACAATAGTTTGTATTGCAGCAATCGCGCTGGCTCCAGCTCCTTTTGAGTCTCGCATCCTAATGCCGGCAGGGCCCTTTGCCAAACGCCCATCTTCCAGGAGTGCTGCGACTAGCCTGCGAATGTTGAGCGAGTTCGTCGAGGATCTTGACGCCGAGGTCCTCGCATTTGCTGCAGACTTTGCTACTGAGGTTAATCCTATGCTGGCGACGCTCGTGAACTTCTATGAAGAAGGCGTCGTCGAGTCTTGGGTTAATTACTGCAGAAAGATCGAGGCTTTCCTGCATGAGATTGAGCTCAAACGTCCCGCTCCGGAAGTATCGGCTTTGAACTCCCAGCGGGCTGCATGGGTTAAGCAGAGTGTTCCTTTCCTTCGTCATTTTGAATAAGAGGCGACCCTGAGACGGAAGGAACATGAGGCGTCTTCCATCGAGTCTGTCCAATTGCGTGCCCAAGTCGAAGCGAATGCTGTGCAGCTGAAAGCTGTCTTTGAAAATCTCCAGCGATGTATTTCTGACGGGCTGGTACTGAGGAAGAAGCTCGACTTCACCGAGCAGGTTACGTAGAGTTGCGAAACTGCTCAGCAAGAAATCGATGAGAAACTTTCATCCTGTTTTCGGCAACGGGCTCAAATTGAAGCGGAGTTGGCTGCGGTGGCTGACCATGAAAGGGAGTTGAGAGGAGTGCGCTAGCGGCTTACTGACTTACTGAAGATGTCTCATTCTCAGTAGTCGTCTTTGTATCGACTGAAAATTTATAATTTATGAATAACATGCATTCATTCATTCATTTTTTTATTCTTTTATATGATGTATCTTGTACTCAATTGAACTCATGAATAAAAGACACATTTTTATCCCGTACTATCGCTTTCTTTTCTTCGTTGTGTCATTGGCATGTTACTTTAGCAAATGTGGCCTGTAGATAGTAGATAGCAGTCCATCTTAACCTCTTTGTAAAGTAGCGACGGCTTAGGAAACAGGTTCAGGTCTGCTGCCTAAGACTTTTCAACTTTATGAGCCGTGAGGGTCTCATAAGGACTTTTCTCCCTATGAGTCGAGAGGATCTCATAGGTGTAATTTCTCCTTAGGAATCGTGGGGATTCCTAAGTGCGTATTTTCTCTCGAGAGTCGTAAGGATCTTACAAGAGAATTTTTTCCTTTTACAAGTCGAGAGGACTCGTAAGTGGTTGTTTCCCTCCTTGTCGAGATTCGACTTTGGAGAGTGTGACCCAGGAATAATATATAATGTCCCATCTTAGGCCGACTTGCAGGGTCCCAATGCTTAGGAAACAGGTCTTTATCCATATTGTCTAAGGCTTTCCTCTACGAGTCGAGACGAATCGGGGGATTATTGGTTGACAGGCTCCTCTTTCTGCGGTATCGTGGTTGACTAGCTCTGCTTTCTGCGGTGTCGGGGTTAACTTGCTCCGCTTTCTGCGGTGTCGGGATTGACTTTCTCCGCTTTCCGCGGTGTCGGGGTTGACTTTCTCCGCTTTCCGCGGTGTCGGGGTTGACTTTCTCCGCTTTGGGTTGACTCTAAGTTGTCTGTGAACCGTGGAGTCTTAGAACTAGGGACTTTGTCGTGGCTCTGATTGGTGGTGTCGCGTCCGTATCCTGCTGGAATGAGGAGGAACGTCGTTGCTGATCTTTAGGCTGTAGATGTTGCCGTTGAGATCCGACTCTCCCTTTGACAGAGTCTGGTGGGGAAATGTGGTTCCCTTTTCGTTTATGCCCATGGATTGTATACGGGGGTCAGTATGGACTCACCTGTAGGGCAAAAGTTTCATTCTTTCATTTTTTCTTTATTTATTTCCGCGATGCTCTATCATTTTAGCTTTTTATATCGCGAAAGTCGTGATTGCCCAATCATTTCGGCTATTTTTTTTTTCTTTACTCGCTGCTTTTTATTGCGAGTTGCCCAATCATTTCGGCTATTTTTGTATGGATATATTTTACTCGCTGATTTTTATTGCGAGTTGCCCCATCATTTCGGCTATTTCATATGCATTTTTGGCTCGCCGATTTTGTTGCGAGTATGGCGCTCAAGACCTGATACCAAACTTAGCATCAGCATCGCTGCGAATGGAATATTGACAGGAGCGAATCATCATTTGCCATGAAAGGACTTAGAATTTGTTACCGATTTAGGTATCAGCATCGCTACAACTGGGGTATTGCCAGGAGCGAATCAACATTTGCCTTTGTCGATTCGAACAAAGGTGGCTTAGCAAACATGGTTAGGATCCTATCGACTAAGGCTTTTGACTTCATGAGCCGTAAGGGTCTCATAAAGATGTTTTCCACCTACGAGTTGTGAGGATCTCGTAAGTGTGTTTTCTCCTTAGGAGTCGTGAGAATTCCTAAGTGTATGTTCTCTTATAATTCGTAAGGATCTTACAAGAGTGTTTTCTCCATATAAGTCGAGAGGACTTACAAATATTGTTCACCACATGAGGACATTCCTCGCCATTGGTGGGACTTGGTGAGGGAATGTTTATTTATGCCCGTAGATTGTATACAAGGGTCAATATTGGACCGTTTGTAGGGCAAACTGGGGAATGCGATGGTTTAAGAACAGGTTCAGATCCCTGTAGCTTAAGGCTTTTGTATCCTATGAGCCGTGAGGGCCTCATAAGGGAATTCTCCTTACGAGTCGTGAGGATCTCATACGTGTAATTTCTCTCTAGGAATCGTGGGGATCCCTAATTGTGTTGCTCCCTTGTGAGTCGTAAGGATCTCACGCAGGTATTTTCTCCTTACAAGGTCGAGAGGACCTTCAAGTGTGCATGAATTTTTTACGAGTCTGCGCCCTTTCGGGTTTTCATAAACTCACCGGTAGCCCTGCTGTTTTTACTCACGGAGCCCTTTCGGGTTTTCATCTGTGCCCATTTTGCTTATGGACATACCGTTTTTTTTGTTTTTTTTGCCGTGTTAGCCTAAGGATGCTGCGGTTCGTAATAGTTTAAAGACATTTCGGCCCGTAGCTAGTTTCAGGACATTTCGATCCGTGGGAGTTTTCAGGCGAGATTTCGCCGGATACTACTTATAGAGTTTGGACTCGGGAAGATAGTGAGCGGACATAGGCGTCGTCATCTATCATTGACCCGGGCCGTGACTCATCAGGCGTAGTATTTCTTAAGGAAACAGTCGTCTATTGGCCGGAAGGGTCTTTCGCCATGCATATCCATGAGTAGGTAGGCCCCACCTTGGTAGACCATGTCTATAATGTACGAGCCTTCATAGTTCGGCTCGAATTTCCCCCGTTTGGCACAATTGGGGATCATAGGTCTTTTGACAACTAGCATGAGTTCGCCTTGGCGGAATGTTCTCGGCCTAGTTAGTCTTTCGTATGAGAGCGTCATCCTTACTTTGTAAGCCTCTGGGTTTTGCTGCGCCATGAGACGAGTTTCATCAAGGGCATCGAGCTCCTCAAGTCGAAGATGGGAATTTTCTTCGTCTGTTAGCTCATAATGAACCGCCACTCGTAGAGAGGGTAGCTCTATCTCGAGGGGGAGTACCGTTTCTGTGCTGAATACCAACGCGAATGACGTTGTGTTCGTGGCCATCTTGAACGTTGTCCGATACGCCCAGAGAGCTTCATGCAGTCTCTCGTGCCAGTCCTTTTTATTTTTGGACACCGTCTTCTTTATGATCTTTGTCAAGGTTTTGTTGAAAGCCTCAGGTAGACCGTTAGCTCGGAGATTATAGACCGAAGAGTATCTCCAGTTTATATTATGCTGCCGTGCGAAGCGGCTGATTTTGTGACTTCTGTAGGCCGGCCCATTATCAGAGATAATCCATTGCGAAGTGCCGAACCAATAGATGACGTGTGTTATGAAGAAATGGAGGATGTTCTCCGTCTTCACTTCACTTAGCGGTACTGCTTCTGCCCACTTAGTGAAGTAATCAGTTGTCGCCAATATGAACCGATGTCCTCTGGATGACGCTGGTTCGATGCGCCCAATTATATCGGTTCCCCACATTTTGAATGGCCAGCTAGCCACTGTTGGGTGTAGCGGGTTTGGATGCTAGTAGATGAAGTCCCCATGAATTTGGAACGAGTGGCACTGCTTCGCGTATTCGAGGCAGTCCTGAATCCTCATGGGCCAATAGTAGCCCATTATTTTGATCTTCAGCTTCATCTTTGGCCCGGCCTGATGAGAACCGCAGAGTCCGTCATGAGTTTCTTGGATGACTCTCTTTGCTTCTTCCGGTCCCAGGCATCTCAGCCATAGAGAGTCGAACGATCTCTTATACAGAGTACCATTGACGAAGGCGAAAGACAGAGCTTGTTTCATGAGCTGATGTCTTGAGGATGCATCTTCAGGTGTTCGGTGTGATTTGAAGTAGTCTATAAAGACTTCTCTCCAATCCTTAGCCTTTTCTTGGTCCTCTATTTGTAGGGCTGTTTGCTTGGTCGCTTCCTTTTCCTCAGACGACTCTAGAGACATTTCCGCTGGTGTATGAACCCGACGGTTTTGTACAACGATCCTCACGTCATCGAGGTTTTCGTCAGCCAGTTATTTAGCGAGTTTGGCTAATGCGTTCGCCTTGCTATTTTCTGTACGCGGTATGCTTTCTAGGACGTAGGAAGAGATTTGAGTCAGCAATTGTTGCATTCTTTCGCCGTATTTTACCAACTCTGGTTTGCACGTTTGATAGTCACCGTTTACTTGGCTAACGACCAGCTGGGAGTCTCCGTATATGAGGAGGTTTTCGATTCCCATGTCGACAGCGATCTCAAGACCTGCTATCAAGGCCTCATATTCCGCTTCGTTGTTTGTTCTTGGCTCCGTTAAGGAAAAGGCAAAACGCATTATCCCTCCTTGTGGAATTATGAAGATGAGGCCCACCCCAGATTTGATTATGGGGGAGGTGTGCTTTCACTTCCTCATGGAAGATGCCCCATCGAAGTAGAGTTCTCAGCGGGTATCACTCCCTCCTCTCTCCCCGTCGATCATGTCAAACGCGTGTTCGTCATGCAATTCGCAATTTAGAGGTGAATCGGCAGGTATCGGATGCTCAGCGAGGAAGTCAGCGATGGCCTGGATTTTTATCGGCTTGAGGGGTCGATATATTATCGAGAACACCATCAAGAAGAGGATCCATTTAGCAAGCCTTCCTGTTAGAATAGCTTTTGATGTCAGATATTTGAGAAGATCTACCTTTGATATGAGATGGACCTCATGAGCCAAAGCATAATGCCGAAGCTTAGTTATCGCGAAGATTAATGCCAAGCAGTGTTTTTCGATAGGGGAGTAGTTGTTTTCTGCCCCCAGGAGAACTCGACTCAAATAGTAGAGGGCTCTCTCTTTCCCTTGGTCATTCTCCTGTCCCCATAACGCGCCTAACAAACCTTCAAGGGCGGTTGTGTACAGGATGAGGGGCTTTCCCTTGACTGGAGCGGTCAGTACCGGCGGATTCTGCAGGTATTGCTTGATTTTGTCTAGTGCACCCTGGCATTTGCTGTCCCAAACGAATGGGGTTCCCTTCTTCATCAGGTGACTGTAGGGATGGCACTTTCCGGAGAGGTTGGCTATGAACCGTCGGATATACGCGAGCTTTCCTTGGAGAGACCGCGGTTGCTTGAGAGTTCTTGGTGGAGGCATTTCCATAATCGCCTTGATCTTTGACGGGTATATTTCGATGCCCCGGTGTCGTACGATGAATCCTAGGAATTTGCCCGAGGAAACTCCAAACGCGCATTTCAGAGGGTTCATCTTCTGGTCGTATTTCCGAAGGCGCTGAAACACTATCTTCAGATGCTCCCAGTGCTCCTCGTACGATTTGCTTTTCACCACGTGATCGTCAATATAACATTCGACAATCTCATGTATGAGGTCATCAAATATCTTTGTCATGGCCCTCTGATAGGTAGCGCCGGCGTTCTTCAGACCGAAAGGCATCACTTTGTAGCAGAATATGCCCAGAGGTGTCCAGAAAGCGGTATGCTTTTGTTCTTCGGGATGAATTTTTATTTGATTGTACCCCAAAGATCCGTCCATGAAGGAGAAGATTTCGTGGGTGGACGTGTTATCTATCATCAACTCGGTTACCGGTACGGGAAAATCATCCTTCAGCTAAGCTTTTTTGAGGTCCCGAAAGTCCATGCAGATGCGCACCGTCCCATTTTTCTTCATCACTGGGACAATGTTGGCGATCCAGTCGGGGTATTGAACTTCTTGAATGAAGCCGAAGTCAATCAGCTTCTTGACTTCGGCGTTGATGCTCATTTCAAGTTTGAGCCGCATTCTTCTTGGTGCTTGTTTAACTGGCTTGACGTCCGGAGATATCGCCAATTTATGCACAGCGATTTCTGGATCTAGCCCCGGCATCTCGGAATAGTTCCATGCGAAGCAGTCTTTGTACTGCATTAGCACATCTTTTAGCGTAGCCACTTGCTCTTTGGACAGCAGCTCACTGACGAACGTTGGTCGCGGGTCGTTTGTCGTCCCCAAGTCGATTCTTTTCAGGTTGTCCGCTGTGGTGTGTATCCCATCTTCCAATTCTTTTGGCGCCGGTGGAAATTCTGAGATCAACTCATCTTCATCCTCATTTTCGAAGCACCAGGAGAGGGCATCCATATTCTCATGCATTCCTTCTTCCGACAACGTTATCACGTGACAGGTACAAGCTCGTTTCCAAGACCGATGTTTCTCCGGTTCTACTCTTGCCATATACGTTGCTTTTGGAACATGCTTTTGTGGTGGGGCTACCCTCTAACCGTTGGATAGAGTGAATCTGCTGAGTTGATATTGGTCTTCGACCCAGTTTTTTAAGGTAAAGCGGTCTTCAAGAGGATGTCCTATCGCTCGGTGATGAGAGCAATAATCCGGGTGATGAACATCGTTTTCTTGATCGGGGTGTCGAGACTTCGGGAGTGTCATCATCTGATGGTTCATGATAAGGTCAAAGATTCTCCTTGTCTTGTCTTGAGGGAAATAATATGCTCGACCCATCTTTTTCATAAGAGACGGATTCCGGCTGACCTTTTCTCGATCGCGTGGCCTTTTGGATCCGTCTTGCCGCTGTCGAACATTTTTTCCGTTCTTTAACTTGTTTTTGCCTCCGCATCGGGCCTTTTTCTTATCTTGGGAATGCATGTCGGGCTGACGGTGGAGGGCATTGTCATCCTCCTAGCCTGCTGAAGGAGGCGTTGCGTCTTGGCCTTCTCGTAAATGGCCAGTTCGCGGCTGTGGTCGTTCCGAACCTTTTGACTCACTTCCCTTACTAGCTTGCCCATCTGTTCTTCAAAAGGCGGACTCGGCATTTTTATGGCAGGACCTCGTTCTGGTTCAACGTCAGCGTCTTTTAAAAGAGCATCCTCTTCTTCATCAAGGTCCTTTATGACATGGTAGCCATGGAACTGCTCCCGTTTCTTGGACTGGACATATCCAAGCCCGATCGTTTCTATTTTTCCATTGGGCAATTTTCGCTGAGTTCCGAGGACGTTCCAGATCCTGTTGTAGAATTGGGCCTGTCGTGCGGTTTGCTTAAAAGGTACGCCTTGGCATCTCAATAACCTCTTTAATCTCTTTGCGTAGTATCTGGGCAGACGGATTGGTTGGAGCCCGTCAAGCGCAGGTTCGGCACCACGCCAAACTTCTCTCTCGACTTTAGTTTCCGTGGATCGATAGAATAGGATCGCCTTTTCATCTCTTTGCCTGGGAGGGACGTAGAATGTCTGCAGCTCTTGCACACTATATGTTTCAAGCGCATCAAGCTCTTTGTAGTGCTGCCGCGAAACCTTGGCAATTTGCAAACTCTGATCATCTCCAGTGAGGACCTGCATTGATGGACGGATCAAGAACACCGCGTTGACCTCATCTTCAGACTCACTGCTAAAGACCAGGATAGGGGTAGATGGTCCCGGCCTGTTGCATTGGGGCGGCCCCAAATAGACTATCTCTTCCTCCTCCTCGGTATCGCTCCCGAAGACCGGAATAGTGGTGATAGCTTTTTGCTTATTCTCCGGTTTATGGCATTTTCCGTATCTTAAAAGTCTGGTAGGAAATACTTTGCATCTTCGTACTTTCGGACTTCATTTATGGAGAACGGGTTCAGTTCCCCCATCACGGTATACTCAAGACCATCTTTGAAATACTTCATACACTGATGTTGTGTAGAAGGGATGATGTTGTACTCGTGTAACCAAGGCCTGCCGAGCAATACGTTGTAGCAGGTCCCGGCGTCAATGACATGAAACTTGATGTCAGTGACGAGCAGCCCAAAGCGTAACGTCGATATTACAGACCCAAGCATCCGCAATGATTGGGAGCAGAACCCGGAGATGGTGATTTTATCCCGAGCGAGGTGCTGAACGTTCATGCAGATTTCTTTTAGCATCCTCACATTTAGGAGGTTGACAGAAGACCCGCTGTCAACTAAGATCTTCCCTATTTTGATGTCATGGCAGTACCCGGTGACATACAGGGGGCGGTTGTGATCGCACGTTCCGAGGAGGAGATCTTCATCGCCGAAAGTGATGTCAGCTGTGTGCACTTCTTCCAGCTCATCCTTCATCTTTTCTTCGGCAAGGAAAGCTTGAAACTGCTCGGGCTCTTGTAATGCCCTGATCAGGGAACCTCGTGCCTCTTTAGACAGGAGAAGGGCATCCAACACGCTTAGCTGCGAGGGTATTTTCCTCAGGTGCGCCAGGACATTGTAATCCACTTTGTCTTTCTTAGGTAGGTCCTTGGCTGCAAGTTCTTCGACGACTCGATCATCGAGGGCGATAACCTCAGGGACTTTTTCCTTCCTCTTATCTTTTTTGTTCGATCCCTTGTTTGTAGGTCCGAGATTCTTTTCGAGCAGCGTACGATTGCGCAGCTGAATATTCTCACAGTTCTTCATCTCTTCTTCTTTTTCTGAGGTGGATTCTTTGAAGAGAGGGACGAGGGCTATTTCTTCGTCAGAATCGCTTCCGAAGGTGAGAACTTGAGATCTCTTGGTATCAACCATGTGACAGTTATCGGCAGTTCTTTTGCGCTCATCTGTCGTATTTCTCTGCTCCCGACAAGTTTTGCGCTTCATCCGCTTGGAACGCTGTCGGTGAGCAACGTATCCCTGGCACCATTTCTTGAAGGCATTGCATTCTTCAGTGGTATGTGTAACCTTCCGATGGTACAAGCAGTAGCTCGGATGAATGTCCGCTTCGTCAGGGTATATACCGCCAGAAGTATCTCCTTTGAAAGGAGGCAGCTTCATTCCCATTGACAGGGCTTTAGTGAACCGTTTCCTTGTCTTAAGCCTGTTTTTGTTTGCCGCAGGCGTACTTCGATCTCGTTGGAGCGCTTTGCTACTCATCCCCACCATGACTTCTTCAACTTGGCGTCGATGCCTGGCCCTTTCAAATATGGCCATTTCACGCTCTTGATCAGTTTTGCTCTTCTGACGGGCTTCACTCAGCAACATATCAATCATCTCGTCTGACGGTTTCAAGAATTTTGGCACCGATCCTGCCCCCAGCTCCTTTACATTATCTTTTGATGCCGAGTGAGCTTCTTCGTCATTTATTGGTGAATGAGAGATCATGTGACAACTCTCCACATAATCCTCGGATTCTTCTGACAAGTCGTTTCCGTCGTTATTGTCATTATCTCCGCTCTCAAGGATATGGTTGAGAAACTCTTGGAGTGTGACCGGGGTTCGCGCCTTCTGGTTATATTCTTTCAGTGCGTCAATATACTTTTGCAGGTCCGTGCGCTTTTCATCAGGATGCGCGGGCTTCTTGGTCTTCTTCTTTTTCTTTGAAGATTTTGACGGCTGGGCCTGGGTATTTTGCCAATTTCTACCAACTCTTGGTGTTGGACGCGGTTTCAGCATTCCCTCAATGATCTCTGGCTCCAGCGGGCTTTTCCATCTGATTGCCGGACATGTTTGAAGATCCTTGAGCATTCTCTTAGTTTTGTCTGAAAGAACAACTTCCCATGGAGCTTCCTCTATAAATGAGCATGATGCCCCCGGCGTGTCCACCTTTTTAGGAGCGTGCGGTTGTGATGGGTTTACCCTCCAGTTTTCAGACAGTGCGAATTTGCCTTGTTGGTACTGGTCCTCAATCCAGTTTTTGAAGACGAAGCAATCTTCGATTGGATGGCCCAATATTCGGTGATAGGGGCAGTAATTGGGATTGTTGACATCGCCGGGCTGCAGTGGGCGTTTCGGATCTGGCAAGGTGATGAGCCTATTGCGCACCGCTAGTTCGAACAGTCTCCTTGTTTTATCCCGGGGAAACGAGTAAGGACGTCTCAACTTCTCGTTGAAGAATCACGGTTTGTTGCCTTGGCGAGCAACCGGTTTCAGATCACTCGGCTGTTGCTGAGCGTTAGCGACAAAGGTCGCTTTCCCTTTACCTTTTTCGTTCCGAAGCTCCGTTTTTTAGGATGGCGGTCTATGGCCCATCTGGTCCATTTGGGCCAGCTTGTCGATCAAGGCTTAGAAAGTGGTTAGCTTGAAGAACATCATGAATTGGGATATAGTTGCCTGCGGATCCAGGGTCCCCACGAACATGCCCACTGCAGGAGCTTCTTCTATGTGTTGTTCGCATCTCGACCATAGGTTCCGCCACCGAATTGCTTACTGAACTCAAGTCTCTCATGGATTCACCCTGGCATTGATCAATATCGTGATTGGGGTGCGTTCGCTGGTACTTGCGAAATGCTGGGTGAATAACAACTCCATTTCTATGAATGTTTTAATGGAGTCATTCAGAAGCTCTGAGTACCATTCGAAAACTGTCTCCGCTAAACTGCCGACGAACTAGCGAAGTAGCAATTTTTCGTCACCTCCAGTATTACCGCAGAGAACCCTGAACTGAGCGACGTGCTGATGGGGGTTTCCTGTTCCTTTGTACACGTGAAATTTAGGGATCGTATATCCCGGCGGGTACTTAATTTGATCATACCAGCCTGGATATGGTCACCCAGTTCTGACGACTTGGCCAGTACCTTCACTTTCCTGATGAGCTCGTATTTGTTGAGCTATGTAGTCATCAAGCACAGCTTTCGAGATCGTCTCCTTCCTGGCTGCTGATAAAGCCGGAAGAGGATTTGATGTCTCCCCTCTGTCGTCTTCAATGATTATTGGGGGATCTTCGGCTAGAGGGTCCGGCTGGATCATCATCCCCACCATATCTTGGAACATGAGCGTCATTTGTTTTTTATTAGCCGCTTGTTCCATGGTCTCTTTATCTTTTTTCTCGAGCATCCTTCGTAGGAACTCGGCATTGGTTTCCTGCTCCTGGCGTTGATCTGACAATACTTCCGAGCTTTCTTTCTACCCAGTAAGTGCGGCCATCTTCGTCGGCATCTCCTGGATTTTCTGTTGTTGCTCTTGAGCCTTAGTTACGGACCGCGTAAGTGGTCGATGACCCCCTGATGTACGGCTTTCCTCTTTTCCGGAAGCCATGTAGACGGTGTGCACTACCATGCCCCCAGACTTGGGGCATTTAGGTTCAGTGCCCTTGAGATTTGTCATAGACATGGGGATCTTCTCCGGCCTTCTCCTTTTATGGGCGATCAAAGTTGAGGGGGCTGTCGCAGACGATACTTTCCGTGGTAAGACGGCGGGATGATTCTCCTCTTGCCGGACCTTCATTTTCTTTGATCAGCGAGAGTAGTCTTTGTCAATTACAAAGGCTTGGACTCTTCGCCAGACCCTGTAGATTTTGGAGGATAGACGCTGAGAGGGCTATTCCGGGTTTGCCTTTGTAATGTTCTCCACAGGTGGAGGAGTCCTTTTCAACACGCCAATTAGAGAGTTCTTGCGCACCCTCCTGAGCGACTCAAAGCTGTTCCCAGTTGGAACAATAGCATCAACTTCTACCATTGGAGCTGGTGGTGTAAGTCCAGAAGGAGAGCTGCCCCCAGCTTTCCTCACTCAGCGCCAGTGACGACGTCGAGCATGTCGTGTAGCCGGGATCACCTCTGTTGTCGGGGTAGCTTCGTCATGTCCCCTGATCTGATAAGAATTTGTTGTCGGTGTCAGCCTATCGAAGACAGACATCCGCTGAGAGGGAATAGTCAATCTTGCAAGGGCCGACTTTTGGGCAGGGGAAGCACTTGTAACGACCTTACCCGAAGCAGGAATTGGGATGGCCAGTCTTGCAAAGACCGGTCCCTTAGCAGGAGAAGCCCCTCTGACGACTTCGTTTACCGGAGCTGGGATGGCTATCCGCTTCGGGACAACTCCTTCGGGAATTGCAGGCTTCTTCATGGGCCCACTTGAGCTTTGGCCTAGTCTGTTAAAGACCGAAGCGTTGGACTTGGACGACCCGTTGAAAGGGGTCGTGGTAGTAGTAAGCCGATCAAAGGCCGACTTCTTTGGAGCTTCTTGTGACGGCACTGGAGCGTTGAAGCCCAATGGAGGGAGCATGGTCCTGAAGAACAACCTAGTGATGGCCTGTGTCACCTGTTCCACCGGCATTGCGAAGATGGAGACCGCTTGGGGCCTGTAAGTTACTCCTCTAGACGGGACGGAACGAGAGTTGTTGCAGTTGGTGCAGTTGGAAGCCATTGATCTTCTTTTCTCTGCACGGGAGCAAGACACCAAATCTTAGTACCTCGAATCCACAGGCAACCATAGCAGACCGTGATTTGTTCGCGAAACACGACACACGAAGTGTGGAGTGGAAAAAGGAAAAGAGTCCCACCAGGCATGCCAGAATCTGTTTACCGCCGAAAGACGCGACCGGGACGTTGGGACGTTTGGCCTGAATTTTGGTGGCAGATGCAATTTGGTTTTTCCTTCCACCTCTCCAAAGATGCCAAGTTTATTTATGGCACCGTGTATCAGAGGTTTAAACGGATGCGGCCGATGTAGCAGACTTTGTCAGATTCCCCCTCGTTTGCGAGGGGTTTTTGATTGTAGGGACGCTTTTCTCTGCAGGAGCAAGCCCCTGCAGTTAATTACGTTACCGCGTAGCGATTGTTGGATATAGTGCCCTCAAAGTCAATTATTGGACCGCAGGCACGTGATTTCAATGATTGAGGGAGGACCTATACCGGTAGGACAGTCTTACTCAAGATGATAGTATGCTATCTGGTTTATCTTTGTCATCGTGTACATGCTTTAAGTGATATTACAGATCACTATTACACGTTGATAGAGCCCTTAGGATTCTTGCTTGACTACCAGCAGTATGATGGCGATCATATACGTGAGAGTTGGGTAGTCTAAAAGCATATCCTTAAAATGACCCTAATCGTGGGAGTTTCAAGACTGGGCATCGATACTCCATCAGTAGACTAGTGTATACAGTCGAGACCCCGACGAGGGGTGGTGGCCGGTCTCATAAGCCATTGGAATCAGTTGGTTCATCTAAGATGTATACAGGTGCTCATTGGGTTATGAGTACACCGGACGGACTCGCCGGGAACATGCTAGTTGGTTTTATACCTAGCGTCAGATAGCAGTTCCCTGGTGACATGTGTATAGGATAGTTTATCGACCTGAGATCGTCATTTGTCTCGTGTGAGTTCCCAATGTGCTTTGATTACTACCCTACCACAGCTCAAAGGAGTCGTGCAAACAGGTTTTAGTTGGGTACAGTCCCGAGCCACATGGAAGCAGTGAGTTGATCGGCAGGGGATTCGTCTCTCCCGGTATTGGGGGTGAGATCGCGTTGTGTTTAGGAGAGCCATTACACGAAGTCCTTGGCCAAGGCAAGTGAGATTTACTGGTAGGTATTCCAGTAGTATCTCAGGGTGTTCTGGGCTACACTCCGACACGGCTTGTACCGCTTTTGGGGGTCTGACGTTTATCAGCCCCCTAGGCCCAATATGTGATACTCATAGAAGAATGGACCGGACTGTACGTATATTTTCACTGACAGGCTCAGTAGGGTTTCAGGATGAGTTCGCTCATCGGTCTCCCTTTTTGTCAATACAAGGGTAGCCGTTACGTACAGCTAGTACCACTGACGTGCTTGTGGTTAAACCCACTGCCAGCATATTGACGAGTCTTTAGAGTCCCCCACATATAGTTTCCCAAGTTCAGGCGAAACGTTGTAGAGGCCGTATGGTTTTATGGCAGGGTTCGATCATATATGTGCACTAGTGCACGTATCATGATCGGACGGATCATACTAGTGGGTCTTAGTTTAAGCCGGATCCTACTATTAGATTTGTTAGATTACTTTAGTCTCATTGCATTCGCATTCAGTCGGAATGCGGATGCAGGTATGTATATACAGGTGAGGGGTATCCTGTGATCCGTCACGAGTTTGCTTTAGATGTTGCCATATCTTTTTGTCGGACTAAACATTTGGGTTAATGTTTAGATGGTGGAAATTGTGAGTGGGAGTGATGATTTTGTGCATTAAATGAGACATGTGCTTCATTGGTGACTCATGGTCTTATTTCTTGTGCAAATGTCACATTAGTGATTGTTTATTGTGTTGAAATGAGAAGTGGAGAGAGAGTGGACAACCACTAACCTTTGGGTTAACACTTGAGATTATTCTATGGCTCTCACATTTCATTCCAACACAATAGAAAAAGAAAAGCCTCTTCTTCTTCTTTCTCTAGCTCATAACTTCCACCAATGGTATCATTTTCAACCTCCATCCATACACTCTCATGTGTTGAGAATCAATGGATGCTTGAGACAAAGTTGTCACACACATTCTTTACATCACCTTGGACATGGCGGCTAGCAAACTTCATGTCCGAGTTGCTTCGGTTTGAAGCGGGAGCCCGTAAAAAGACTTCTTGATGTGGTGCCCTTTTCGACGAGGAGACCGGAGATCGAGCGAGATCGGAGATGCCGCGAGGAGCAAGAGATGGTGGCTAAAGACTGAAGGACACGGATCGATCGGTATAGCCTTTCTATCATCTTTATAGTTAGCTAGTTTGTGTAAATGGTTCAATCCAGGTGAAAGACTACGATAGCGCCGGTTTCGTAAAAAAAATTTGTTCCACATTTGGCCTCGGATTGACAGCCGGGGCGCTACTGTAGACTTACAGCGATAACCACTTTCTCCTTTTCCAGATGTTCACTTCGTGTCGTGTGTGTTTATTTTATTTTTGACTAATTTATGTTGTCGCCCGTAGGGCGGGGATTAGTCCAAATCCGTATTGTCTTAGATTTGGGTTTGGTTTGATTTAAGGATCGTTAACCTCATTTGAGAATAAGATCAACTTAAATATTTGTTAAGGATACGTTAGTCTAATTTTAGACTAAGATCTACTTAACAAGATTTAGGATCATTTAGATCCAACAAAAGAGCATTTGGGCACTGTTGCTTTAGTTTAGGGTCATCATGGTCCATTGGGTTTAAGAACATCATAGTCCATGGAGTTTAAGGGCATCATAGTCCATACGGTTTAAAGACATCATAGTCTTTAGGGTTTAAAGACATCATAGTCTGTAGAGTTTTGGTTTAACAGTTTAGGGGTGCACCAAAATTTATTGGTTATTGGGACCCTCCATCTCTCTGAAGACGTTAAAGAATTACAACGGCATATATCAGAGGTATGAAGAGATGTACCCTCGAACCAATGGATATTTGTCAAAAGATCGGTAGTCTTGTTTGGGACTAAGACTAGTTTGGAAAAATAAAGAGCACATGGGCTCGGTTGATTAGGAATTTGACTAACTTGGGCTCAGCCCACAGAGTCTCTGTCGTTTCCTATTTCAATAAAGTGTTAGACACTTACTAGGACACGGTCCTTTCTCTGTGCACATAATGCTAAACCTTTATATGAATACTGACACTCACACTTCGCTTTGCTTTTCCCACTTTCTTTTGTTTTGTTTGTTTTCACTTTTTTATTATGAGTGCTGAACACTCTTTATGGCGCTAGGCTCTTCTTACAGAGCGCTCTTTATTTTATCAGCGCCCACGTGAGGAGCACGTGGAGCGCTAGGTGCTTGGCGCCACCCACTAAGTGCTAAGCACTTTTATAAAATAGTGCCCACGTGAGGAGCACGTGGAGCGCTCGGCGTTGAGCGCCAGACTTGGAGTGCTAAGCGCTTCTTATAAAATAGGACCCACGTGAAGAGCACGTGGAGTGCTTGGCGCTGAGCGCCAGACTTGGAGTGCTATGCGCTTTTTATTGAATAGCGCCCACGTGAGGGGCACGTGAGGCGCTTGGCGCTGAGAGCCAACCACTGAGTGCTAAGCATTCTTTATTTTGCAGCGCTTGGCGCTAGGTTTTTTCTTTCTTTCTGTGTTATGATCTGCAAAGTTCAATTCTTTGTTCTTCCCCGGATCTTCGATCCCTAAGAACAAATTCATCCCCGTAAGAATTAAATTCTCATTTATGGGAGACTTATCTCATGGATCTCAGATCCGAGGAAAGAACTATGTTTTTTGTATGAGGATTAAACCCTTGCAGATGAGATGTTCTGATCTCCCTTAACTTGAAGAAAATTCTTCTTCCTAAAGCTAGCTCTTCTATTTGAGATCGAAGTTTATGGGGGGGTTCCTCAGTACAAGACTTGAAGTCTTGGGTCCTTTATATAGGGGAGGCTGATTTGTTGAATCAGTTAAGGAAATCTCTCATTGAGAGATCTCTAATTGATTTGGGGAATTTATCCACCGTTGGATCTTTGATCCAAGGACTTCTGTTTTACAGAAGACATTTTTCTTATTTTTAACAAGATTGGGAAAATATTTTCCCATACAGAACTTATTCTGTATCTTGGTGATTTTTTAATCACCATTGGATCTTTGATCCAACGGTGCTCTGATTTACAGAGCACAATCTTTCTTATTTAGAAAGATTTGAGGAGTATTTCCTTAATCAGAATTTAATTCTGCACTATGATGATTTATCATCTTCGTTAGATCTTTGATCCAAGGGTGAAGAACTTTTAGTTCTGGTGCTGGCGCTCTCGTGCTTTGCACGTGAGGCGCTGCCTCAGAGTCTTTGACTCTTGGCGCAGGCGCTCTTGACGCTAGCGCTCTCGTGCTTTGCACGTGAGGCGCTGCCTCAGAGTCTTTCACTCATGACGCTGGCGCTCTCGTACTTTGCACGTGAGGCGCTGCCTTAGTTCAAATTTCAAATTTTGAACAGAGCCCTGCTCTCTTATTAGGGGGAAACAGACGTGTGTAGTCCAATATCTACAGATGTACGAAGTGGTTATTCCTATTTCATTACTTTTACGGATAATTTCTCTAGGTTAGGACATGTCTTCTTGTGAAAGCATAAATCCGAACCCTTTGCAAAATTCCGGGAATATAAGAATGAAGTGGAAAATAAACAGGCAAAAGTATCAAGACACCGAGATCTGATCGACGTGGTGAATACTTAAATTGCCGAGTTTCTGGATTACCTAAAAGAGAATAGAATTCTCTCTCAGCTTACTCCTCCATACACACCACAACACAACGGTGTATAGGAAAGGCGGAACATAACCCTATTGGATATTGTTCATTCCATAATGAGTAACGCTGAGTTGCCGCGATCCTTCTGAAGTTATGCACTAGAATAAGCTGCATATCTTTTGAATAAGGTTCTTACCAAGATTGTGTCTACCACACCATATCAGATGTGGAGTAGGAAGAAATCCTATCTTCAGTATCTGAAGATATAAGGATGTCCAGATTTTGTTGAAAAGCAGTATACGGACAAGCTCAAGGCACGCTCAGTACTGTGTAATTTTGTGGGATACCCAAAGAACTCCAGAGGGTATCTTTCCTATTACGCAGAGGAACGAAAGGTTTTTGTTCCTCCTCATACCCATTTTTTAGAAAATCAATTTTTTGTAAAAGGAAATAGTGGGAGCGCAATAGAACTGGAAGAAATTCCAGAACCAAAAACTATTACTGAAAGTATGGTAGAACCAGAGCTTTCAAAAGAACCGGACATCCCTATGCCAATCCGCAGGACTAGTAGGCGGTCTCATCCACCTTAGAGATACTACGGTTTTCTCATAGACGGGGATCGAGAGGATTGCATCATTAACAATGATGAGCCAGCCAGCTTCCAGTAAGCTATTCAGAGCGGTGACTCGGTAAAATGGCTGGATGCAATACGGACGGAAATGGAGTCCATGTACACCAACAAAGTATGCACTTTGAACATTGCTTCAGAAGGGGTAAAAGCCGTAGGCTGCAAATGGATCTTCAGAAAGAAGATTTGTGTAGGTGGATAGGTTGAAACCTATAAAGCTAGACTTGTTGTAAAAGGTTTTCGTCAAAGACCTGGTTTGGACCATGATGAAACCTTTTCTCCAGTGTCTATGATCAAATCCATTCGGATCCTTCTTGCCATTGCTGCCTTCCAAGATTTTGAGATCCGGTAGATGGACGTAGAGACGGCTTTTCTAAATGGTAATTTGGAAGAGTACGTCTATATGGATCAGCCAGAGGGTTTCAATCAGAGTGGGAGCAGCGGGACAATGTGCAAGTTGCTTAAGTCTATTTATGGACTAAAGCAGGGATCACAGAGTTGGAACATCTTTTTTTATTGAGACGGTCAAAGAATTCGGCGTTATTAAAAATCCAGATGAACCATGCATTTATAGTAAGATTGTAGCAAGAACTGTGGAATTTCTCTTTGAATACGTGGATGACATTCTCTTGATAGGAAATGACATTCCTATGCTACAATCAGTCAAAGGATTCTTGTCACAGAGGTTCTCTATGAAAGACCTGGGTGATACCAACTACATTCTGAGGATCCAGATCTATCATGATAGATCAAAGAGGATGGTAGGACTTTCATAGTCAAGGTAAAACAACACCATACTGAAAATATTTAGTATAGACGATTCTAAGTGCGGTAGTATACCAGCTTGTCACGAAATCACCCTCTCCAAAGAGATGTCTTCCAAGAATGATTTGGAAATGGCTCGCAAGTCGATTATACCCTACGCTTCTGCGGTAGGCTCTATAATATATGCGATGTTGTGTACCAGACCAAATGTAGCTTACGCGCTGAGCGTGGTAAGCCGGTATCAATCAAACCCTGGGGAGAAGCACTGGGAAGCAGTAAAGAACATTCTCATGTATCTGAGAAGGACTAAGGAGATGTTCTTGGTGTATGGCGGAAAAGGACCTCCAGATCGAGGCCGTTGCTGAATCCAACTTCCAAAGTGATAAGGTTGACTCCAAGTCCATGTCGGGTTATGTCTTTACCCTCAGTGGAGGGGGGTATGTTGGAAGAGCTCTAAGCAGGACAACGTTGCAGACTCGACGATGGAAACAGAGTAGTTCGCTGCATGAGACGCTGCAAAAGAGGCAGTCTGGAAGTGGAAGTTCTTAACTGAACTTCGGGTGGTTCTTTCCATTGTTGGTCCAATACTTTAGTATTATGACAACAACGGTGCTATAGATTTAGGGAAGGAACCCAGGTCCCATCAGAGATCCAGACATATCTTGAGGCGGTACCACCTGATCAGTGAGATCAGTGATCCCAGGAAATCGAGGTGAGGAGAGAAGATACGAAGAACAACACTGCAGATCCACTCACAGAAGCCATCCCTCAGAAAGTATTCGAGATCTTCGGTCTACGATATGCCAGCATATGGCCTTAGTGCAAGTGGGAGATTGTTAGTGATATATGCCCTAGAGACCATTATTGTATCATACTGGATTGTATATTACTTAATGGGAGCTTGGGATATACACGGATATAGTAACAGTCTTGCTCGAAATGGTAGTATGCTACCTGGTTTGTTTCTACCTCAATATATGCATGTGTTTTCTTAGCATATCACTTATACATATTGGTAGAGCCCTTAGGATCTTTGCTTGATTACCATCGTTGTGATGGGAGTCACACTAGTGGGGGCTGGGTAATCTATAAGCACATCCTATACAGGTTCTTAGTCATAGGATTATCGAGGCGGGGCATCGATACTCCACAGTAGACTAGTGTATACGCTTCTCATCCCAGCAAGGGAGATGGTCTTATTCCCCTTCGAATGGCGGCCGACGGCGCGAGGGCGTCTTGCCTGAGATTCGGGGCAGATGCTATATAGTTTTATCCGTCTACCTCTCCGAAGATGCCAAGTTGATTTATGGCACCGTGTATCGGAGGTTTAGACGGATGCGGCCGATGTAGCAGACTTTGTCAGATTCCCCCTCGCTAGAGGGGTTTTTGATTGTGGGGACGCTCTTCCCTGCAGGCGCAAGCCCCTGCAGTTAATTACGTTACCGCATCGCGGTAGCCACTTTCTCCTTCTCCAGAATTTCACTTCGTGTCGTGTGTGTTTGTTTTGTTTGTGGTTGCCCGTGTATTGTATACGGAGACTGAGTAATGCCATCACCCGTAGGACGTGGATTAGTCCAAATCCGTATTTACTTAGATTTGGGTTTGTTGTTTTTAGTCTAAGGATACGTTAGCCGTATTGAGGCTAAGATCAACTTAAACGTGGTAATCCATTTAATATATGGCCGTCGGGACTCGTCGCCTCTCTGACGTCGTTGAAGGATTACAACGATAGATGTCAGAGGAGTTCAGAGATGTACCCTTGAACCAAAGTCGATTTGGAGTTTTATAGTCTATTTAAGTGTTTAAGGATACGTTAGCCGTGTTTGGGGGTTAAGATCAACTTAAATGGGATCGTTTAGATCCGGCAAAAGAGCATTTGGAGGCTCTATTGTTCCAGTTTAGGGACGTAGTGGTCCATGTTCCAGTTTAGGGACGTAGTGGTCCGTCGCCAGTTTAGGGACGTGGTGGTCCATCGCCAGTTTAGGGATGTGGTGGTCCAATATTAGTTTAGGGACGTTTCGGTCCGTTATTAGTTTAAGGACGTTTCGGTCCGTTATTAGTTTAAGGACGTTTCGGTCCACGAGTTTAAGGACCCCGCAGTCCGTATCGATATGTGGTCGTCGGGACCCGTCATCTCTTTGACGTCGTTGAAGGATTACAACGATAGGTGTCAGAGGAGTTCGGAGATGTACCCTCGAACCGAATATAAATTGATTTAAGAGAGCAATCTTGCTCAGTCAATTTAATTTGAGGACTTATGGCCACGACTGGGCTAAGTCCAGTATTCTTTTGTCTATGGCCTATTGGACCTGTGCTAGGCCTTGCCCCCTCACTGCATTATTTTTCTTTGTTTTGGTTGGGCTCTGCCCTTTTATAAATGATGCAGAGCATAGCATTTTTGATTAGGCCTGTTAGGCCTTTAAATTGGGCTCTGTCCCTTTTCTTAATAATGCAGAGCATTAAATACTCTGACAGTGCCCCACATGGCTTATCAGGCGCTTTGCGCAAATTAAAGTGCGCAAGCGCATGTGGAAGTTACACGTGTCACGCTCTGATGAGCGCAAGCGCAACAGCGCAGTGCGCTGCGCTGTTGCACTACTGACACGTGGCGCTTCCTGGCGGCTTGCGCAACAGTGCAGTTTTGGCAAGTGCTGGGCACTGTTCTTATTCTTTTGGATCAATTTGAGATCAAAGAAAACAATTTTTTTCTTATTTTCAAAGAACCAGTGGTTCATAAAAAGTGCAAGGCACTGTTATCTTGAGAATCTTTTAGATTCAGAACCAATGGTTCATAAAAAGAAGTGCAAGGCACTGTTTTTTTTATTTATTATTTTTCGTTTCATTAGAGATCCTTGATCTTGTTCTCAGATCAATGATCTGTTCATAAGAGAATTTTCTCTTTTTCCAAAGGTTTTTACCTTTTTCTTTGTTCTTGAGGATTTCTCTCCAATTCTTCAGAGTTTTCTCCGTTTATTTTTTCACAAAAGTTCCTTTTTCTTTGAATTGAGGTTTGAGATCCTTTTTATAGTGCCCATAAATTAGTTAAATTTGTTAAAGAAATCTTTCTCTGAGTGATTTGGGGAATTTTCCCCACCGTTGGATCTTTGATCCAAGGGCCTCTGTTTTACAGAAGAAAATCTTCTTGTTTTAACAAGAACAAAAAAGATCTCTTTAAAATCTCAATTCTATTTTGCGCAAAAGCCCCAGCGCGTGACACGTGTCGCGCAGCGCAGCGCTTGCGCAGCTGTGCTTGCGCAAATGCGCAGACACGTGTCGCGCAGCGCAGCGCTTGCGCAGCTGTGCTTGCGCAACTGCGCAGACACGTATCACGCAGCGCAGCGTTTACGCAACTGAAACATTGCTTCCTTTAATTTTTCTTTAAATAGAGGTTTGCTCTGATTAGGTGCGCTGCTTTGGGCGCTGCGCTGATGTGTCTGCGCCTGACACGTGGCGCGTTGCGCGCAGCGCAAAGAATCTGAAGCGTTGCTTAATTTATTAAAGTTTAAATTTTCAAAGCAGAGCTTTGCTCTGATTGGGGGAAGATGAAGCGTTGCTTCATCTCCCGCCTCGGAATTTGAACAGAGCTTTGCTCTGATTGGGGTAAACAAATGCCCCACCACCGTTGCACTTACGTGGCCCCAAACGTGAGCACAACGGTGGCGGAATTCCAACCGCCGTGGCAACTTTTGGAAGTTGAAGAGGCACTTAATGCCTATAAATAGGCCCTTTGGTCCCCCACAGATGCTTATCATCTTTCAGATTTTTATTTTCAAAAAACTTCAGAGCTTTGCTCTTGCCTTCAAGAACTCTAGAGCTTTGCTCTCCTTTCCAAAGTTTTTTAGAAAAACTTTAGGTAAAATTGATTCTTAGATTAAATTAATTTCAATTAATCTTAACCAACAGAGCTTTGCTCTCATAGATCTTCTGATCTAAAGAAAATCCCTTCGGGGTTTCACCAGCAGAGTTTTGCTCATTTTCAAAGTTAGAAACTTTAGGTAAAATTAATGTAAATCAAATTAATTTAAATTAATCTCATCCAAAGAGCTTTGCTCTCACAGATCTTTTGATCTAAAGAGATCCCCATTGGGGTTTCATAAACAGAGCTTTGCTCTCAAAAAACTTATAGATCTGCGGAGCTTTTGTTCATGGGTTCTAATCCATGAACAGAGCTTTGCTCTCGAGGAATTTAGCCCTCTGTGTATATTATTTTTCTTCTATCGCTAATCTTCCTGTGGTATTTCCTCCAGGCATAATGGCGGTGCGTTTATACAGTTTGCACGAGTTCATCACCTATGACGATATCCGCGCACAGGGTCGTCAACAAAACCAGGAGTTTACAGACGCTCAATGTGCAGAGGTCATGGGTCGTCTGAACGCAAGCGGTGGTTGGCTGCTTCCTCGTCGTTCAGCTCTCTTGAAAGTCGTGCTGGGAGCAATATAGAGAGCACTTCCGGGGTTTCACGAGGCCCTACCACTCAATGTGCTGGATGATGCCGAAGACAAGGTGCATTCAGTGTACCTGATGGGGCTGATCTCAAAGAAACGGCGGGACAGCCTCATCGACATCCTACATCAAATTTTTCAGCAGACGACAATAGTTGCTGCTTATCGAAGGACGGAAGGGCTTGCCGAGGATCTTGACACGCAGGAGCACGAGAGGCTGCGCATAAGAATAATCAGAAAGGCCAGAAGAACTCTAGATGGCCTTACTTTTGACTTTCTCAATCCGTGCCCTAGATCTGAAGTTATTCCATTGTAATAATATTTTTCGTTCATTGCTTTTTATGGTTGTAAGAATTTTTGGCAATATGAATGGAAACTTTTTATTTCAGCTTGTCTCATTTCTCGTCCTGAGTCTTCTGCCCATGCATGAATGAGTGTGTCTCGAATGTTTGAACAAATGTAAATCGGATGTTCTTTCTGTCATTTTCTTCTCTCCTTTTATTGTTAGCAGGCTGTCTTAATAAATAGGTTCAACAGATAATGGAGTAGGCATCTTAGTTTCTTCAAGGAATGGCGATGTCTTAAGCCGCAGGTTCAGATCTGCTGCCCAAGATTTTTCAACTCTATTAGCCATGAGGGTCTCATAGAGATTTTTCTCCCTACGGATCGAGAGGATCTCGTAGGTGGGTTTTTCCTCCTTAGGAATCGTGAGGATTCCTAAGTGTGGTTCTCTCTTATAAGTCGTAAGGATCCTATAAGAGAAATTTTCCCTCTTACGAGTCGTGAGGACTCGTAAGCGGTTGTTTCCCTCCTTGTCGAAACTCGACTTCGGAGAGTGAGACCCGTGGATAGTATGCAAGAGACCGTTTTAAATCGACTTGCAGGGTCCCATTGTTTAGGAAGCAAGTTTTTTTTAGTCCCTGCTGCCTGAGGCTTCATCTTGCAAGTTAAGACAAATCGGGAATTTCCCGCGGAGGCACTGGTTGCCCTGCGAGCCGACGCGAATCAGGAGGCTCTCATCAAGGATTGTTTGTTTCCTTGAGTTGAGGTGTTTTCTAGGGATTATTTGTTTCCCTAGCGCCAAGGATTATTTGTTTCCTTGGGGTTGAACCGAGTCGAGAATTTCCCACGGAGGCACTGGTTGCTCTGCGAGTCGACGCGGATCAAGAGGCTCTCGTCAAGGAGTGTTTGTATCCGTGAGTTGAGGTGTTTGCTAGGGATTATTTGTTTCCCTAGCGCCAAGGATTATTTGTTTCCTTGGGGTTTGAAACGAGTCGAGAATTTCCCACGGAGGCACTGGTTGCTCTGCGGGTCGACGCGAATCAGGAGGCTCTCGTCAAGGAGTGTTTGTATCCGTGAGTTGAGGTATTTGCTAGGGATTATTTTTTTCCCTAGCGCCAAGGATTATTTGTTTCCTTGGGGTTGAAACGAGTCGAGAATTTCCCACGGAGGCGCTGGTTGCTCTGCGAGTCGACGCGGATCAGGAAGCTCTCGTCAAGGAGTGTTTGTATCCGTGAGTCGAGGTGTTTTGCTAGGGATTATTTGTTTCCCTAGCGCCAAGGATTATTTGTTTCCTTGGGGTTTGAAACGAGTCGAGAATTTCCCACAGAGGCACTGGTTGCTCTGCGAGTCGACGCGGATCAGGAAGCTCTCGTCAAGGAGTGTTTGTATCCGTGAGTTGGGGTGTTTGCTAGGGATTATTTGTTTCCCTAGCGCCAAGGATTATTTGTTTCCTTGAGTTGAGGTGTTTGCCGAAGACACTGGTTTCTTCGGAGTTGGGATGAACCGTCGAGATTTGGCTTCGTTTTCTGGCGGAGCCTGTTGGGAAAGTATGGTTCCCTCTTCGTTTGCGCCCTTGGATTGTATACAGGGATCGATGTGATCTTAACTGTAGGGCCAAAGTTTTATCATCTTTTTTTTATTTTATTTCCGCGATGCTCTATCATTTCAGCTTTTATATCGCGAAAGTCGCGATTGCCCAATCATTTTGGCTATTTTTCGCGGTGCCCAATCATTTCGGCTGTTCATTTTATTTTTACTCGCTGTTTTTTTTATTGCGAGTTGCCCAATCATTTCGGCTATTTTGCATGCATACATTTTTACTTGCTGCTTTTTATTGCAAGTTGCCCCATCATTTCGACTATTTCGTATGCATGTGCGGCCTATCGGCTTTTCGCCGTAAATCTGAAATTAGACACCGATTTCGGCATCAGCACCGCTACAACTGGGATATTGCCAGGAGCGAATCATCATCTGCCTCTGTCGATGTCGAACAAAGGTGGCTTAGCGAATAGGGTTAGGGTCCTGTCGACTAAGGCTTTTAACTTCATGAGCCGTAAGGGTCTCACAAAGGTATTTCTCCCTACAATTCGTGAGGATCTTGTAGGTGTATTTTCTCCTTAGGAATCATGAGGATTCCTAAGTGTTTGTTCCTCTGTAAGTCGTAAGGATCCTACAGGAGGGTTTTCTCTTCGTAAATCAGGAGGATTTACAAGGGTTGTTCACCATGCAAACATATCCCCCGAAACGGATGGGACTTGGTTGGGGAAATGTTTTATTCGCGCCCGTGGATTGTATATAAGGGTCAATATTGAGCCACTTGTAGGGAAATATTGGAAGTTTGTGGGGTTTTGCTTAAGCACAGGTTTAGGTCTCTGTAACTTAAGACTTTCAAATCTTATGAGCCGTGAGGGTCCCATAAGAGAGTTCTCCTCACGAGTCGTGAGGATCTCGTGAGTGTATTTTCTCCCTAGGAATCGTGAGGATCCCTAAGTGTGCTGCTCCTTTGTGAGTCGTAAGGATCTCACGCAGGTGGTTTCTCCATACAAGGTCGAGAGGACCCTGTAAGTGTCCTTTAACGAGATTGCGCCCTTTCAGATTTTCACAAACACTCGCCGGTAGTCCTGCTGTTTTTACTCACGGAGCCCTTTCGGGTTTTCATCCGTGCCCATTTTGCTTATGGACATACCGTTTTTATTTTATATATATTTTTTATTTTCTTCTTCTCTTTTTTTTACGAGGTCGTGCCCTTTCGGGTTTTCACGAACACTTGCCGGTAGCCCTGCTGTTTTTACTCACGGAGCCCTTTCGGGTTTTCATCCGTGCCCTTTTTTGCTTATGGACATACCGTTTTTTATATATATATATATATATTTTATTCTTTTTTTTATCTCGTCAGCCTAAGGATGTTGCGACAGTAGTTTAAAGACGTTTCGGTCCGCTATTGAGAAGGCTGGCTACTGCTTATAAAGCTTGAGCTTAGGAAGATAGCGAGCGGACATAGTCGTCGTCATCTATCATTGACCTAGGCTGTGACTCATTAAGCGTAGTATCTCTTTAGGAAGCGACCGTTTATCGGCCTGAAAGGCCTTTCACCATGCATATCCATGAGTAGATAGGCCCCACCCTGGTAGACCTTATCTATGATGTACGGGCCTTCATAGTTTGGCTCGAATTTTCCCCGCATGGCGCGATTGGGGATCATAGGCCTTTTGACCACTAGCACGAGTTCGCCTTGGCGAAATGTCCTCGGTCGGGTCAATCTTTCATATGAGCGTGTCATCTTTGCTTTATAAGCTTCCAGATTCTGTTGTGCTATGAGCCGGGTTTCATCGAGGGCGTCAAGCTCCTCAAGCCGAAGGTGAGCATTTTCTTCGTCTGTCAGCTCGTAGTAGACTGCCACTCGTAGAGAGGGTAATTCTATCTCGAGAGGGAGTACTGCTTCTGTACCGAATACCAACGCATATGGCGTTGCGTTCGTGGCCGTTTTAAACGTAGTTCGATACGCCCAGAGAGCTTCTTGCAGTCTTTCGTGCCAGTCTTTCTTATTTCATGACACCGTTTTCTTCATGATCTTCGTCAAGGTCTTGTTGAAGGCCTCAGCTAGACCGTTAGCTCGCGGATTATAAACTGAGGAATATCTCCAGTCTATATTATGCTGTTGCGCGAAGCGACTGATTTTGTGGCTTCTGTAGGCTGGCCCGTTATCGGAGATGATTCGTCTTGGCGTTCCAAACCGATATATGACGTGCGTCTTGAAGAAATGGAGGATATTCTCCGTCTTAACTTCTCTCAGCGGTATTGCCTCTGCCCATTTGGAGAAGTAGTCAGTCGTCGCCAGGATGAAACGATGTCCCCTGGACGATGCTGGTTCGATAGGGCCGACTATATCAGTTCCCCACATTTCGAATGGCCAGCTAGCTACTGTCGGGTGTAGCGGATTTGGATGCTGATGGATGAAGTCCCCATGAATTTGACATGAGTGGCATTGCTTCGCATATTCGAGGCAGTCCTGAATCATCGTGGGCCAGTAGTATCCCATCTGTTTGATCTTCAACTTCATCTTCGGGCCCGCTTGATGAGAACCACAGAGTCCGTCATGAACTTAATGAACGACTCTTTTCGCTTCGTCAGGTCCGAGACATCTCAGCCACAGAGAATCAAATGACCTCTTATACAGAGTATCATTGACGAAGGCGAAAGACAGAGCTCGTTTCATGAGCTGATGTCTTGTGGACGCATCTTCGGGCATTCGATGGGACTTAAAATAGTCTACGAAGACTTCCCTCCAATCCTTAGCATTTTCCCGGTCTTCTATTTGCAAGGTCGTATGTTCAGTCACTCCCTTCTCTTCGAACGATTCCGGAGATATTTCTGCTGGGGCAAGCACCCGACGGCTTTGTACCATTATTCTAACGTCATCGAGGTTCTCGTCAGCCAGTTCTTTAGCAAGTTTGGCCAATGCGTCTGCTTTGCTGTTTTCCACGCGCGGTATGCTTTCCAAAGTATAGGAGGGGATTTGGGTCAACAATTGTTTCACTTTTTCACCGTACTTCACCAATTCTGGTTTGCATGTCTGGTAGTCGCCGTTTACTTGACTAACGACCAGTTGAGAATCTCCGTATATGAGGAGGTTTTCAATTCCCATGTCAATGGCGATCTCGAGGCCTGCTATCAAAGCTTCATATTCGGCTTCATTATTTGTCCTCGGCTCCGTCAGGGAGAACGCGTAGCGCATTATCCCTCCTTGTGGAGTTACAAAGATGAGTCCTACCCCCGATTTGATTATAGGGGTACTTTGTTTGCGCTTCTTCACGGAAGATGCTCCATCGAAATAAAGCTCCCATCGGGTATCACCACCGTCGATCGCATCAAACTCATGTTCATCTGGAAGATCGCAATTCAAAGGAGAATCGGCGGGTATCGGGTGCTCAGTGAGGAAATCGGCGATGGCCTGGCCTTTTACTGCCTTGAGAGGCTGATAGGTTATCGAGAACTCCATCAAGAGCAGGGCCCATTTAGCGAGTCGTCCGGTCAATATGGACTTTGACATTAAATATTTAAGAGGGTCCACCTTCGAAATGAGACGGACCTCATGCGCCAACGCATAGTGTCTGAGCTTTATTATCGCAAAGATCAACGCCAAGCAGTGTTTTTCAATGGGGGAGTAGTTGCTTTTTGCCCCCAGCAGGACTCGACTTAAGTAGTAGAGTGCCCTTTCCTTCCCTTGATCGTTCTTTTGTGCCCATAATGCGCCTAAGGAACCTTCGAGGGCGGTTGTATAAAGAATGAGGGGTTTTCCCTTGACCGGAGCAGCCAACACCGGCGGGTTCTGCAGGTACTGCTTGATTTTGTCTAGTGCACCTTGGCATTTTTGATCCCAGACGAATGGAGTTCCCTTCTTCATCAGGTGGCTGTAAGGACGACACTTGCCTGAAAGATTGGCTATAAATCGCCGTATGTATGCGAGCTTCCCTTGAAGAGACCGCAACTGTTTGAGGGTTCTTGGCGGAGGCATTTCCATGATCGCCTTGATCTTAGACAGATCTATTTCGATACCTCGATGTCGGACGATGAATCCCAGGAATTTGCCCGAAGAAACTCCGAACGCACACTTAAGGGGGTTCATCTTCAAGTTGTATTATCGAAGGCGTCGAAATACAGTCTTTAGATGCTCGAGATGTTCCTCATATGATTTGCTCTTAACCACGAGATCGTCGATATAGCACTCGACGATTTCATGTATGAGGTCATCGAAGATCTTCGTCATGGCCCTCCGATAAGTAGCACCGGCGTTCTTTAAACCGAAGGGCATCACCTTGTAACAAAATATCCCTAAAGGGGTCCTGAAGACGGTGTGCTTCTGGTCTTCGGGATGCATCTTTATTTGATTATACCCTGATGAGCCGTCCATGAAAGAGAAAACCTCATGAGTGGACGTATTGTCTATCATCAGTTCGGTAACTGGCACTGGGAAATCGTCTTTCGGGCAGGCTTTATTGAGATCCGGGAAGTCCACGCATATGCGTACTGTCCCATTTTTCTTCATCACCGGGACGATGTTGGCGATCCATTCCGGATATTGAACCTCCTGAATAAAGCCAGAGTCGATCAGCTTCTTGACCTCGGCGTTGATACTCATCTCAAGCTCGAGCCGCATTCTTCTTGGTGCTTGTTTGACCGGCTTGACGTCCGGAGATATCGCCTATTTGTGTACAGCGACTTCTGGATCTAGCCCTGGCATCTCGGAATAGTTCCACGCAAAGCAATCTTTGTGCTGTACAAGGACGTCTTTTAACACAGCCACCCTTTCTTCAGATAGCAGCTCGCTGATGAATGTCGGTTGCGGGTCATTCGCCGTTCCCAACTCAATTTTCTTAAGGTTATCTGCAGTGGTATGTATTCCATCCTCCAGTTCTTTCGGAGCTGGCGGAAATTCTGAGATCACCTCATCATTGCTGTTTTCGAGGCACTAGGTAAGGCTGTCCATGTTCTCGAGCTCTTCTTTTAGTATTGTTATCATGTGACAAGTGCGAATCCGCTTCCAATCCCAATGTGGAGTTGGTTCTGTTCTTGTGGCTTTGGATTTGTGCTTCTGCGGCGGCGTTACCCTCCAGTTGTCAGAGTGAACTTGCCAAGCTGATACTGATCTTCGACCCAATTCTTGAAGGTGAAGCAGTCTTCGAGAGGATGCCCTATTACTGGATGGTAAGAGCAATAGTTTGGGTCAGAGGCTTCGCCTGCTTGTTTGGGATTCTTGGACTCCGGCAGTGCGAGCATCTGATGTTTTAAAGCGAGGTCGAGTATTTTCTTCGTCTTGTCCCGAGGAAAAGAGTATGCTCGACCCATTTTTCTCATAAGGGATAGATCAATAACGCTCGACTCTCATTTGCGTGGCTTCTTAGCCCTGCTTTGTTGCTGTTGGGCGCTTTTTTGGTCTTTCGACTTATTTCTGCCTTTGCGTCGAGCCTTTTTTATAACAGGTTGATAGGGGGTGGCACTTTCATGTTTCACGGCATGTTGAAGAAGGCGTTGCGTTTTGGCTTTCTCATAAATGGCCATCTCACGGTTATGGTCGTCTCGGACTCTTTGACTAGCTTCCCTTATAAATCTGTCCATTTGTTGTTCAAACGATGGACTGGACACTTCTGCATCAGGAACTTTTACTGGTTCAGGATTAGCGTTCTCCCACTGAGCGTCCGCTTCTTTATCGAGGTCATACACGACGTAGCAGCCGGGTAGTAACTCTCGTTTCTTTGACCGGATGTATCCAAGCCCTTTTGTTTCCATTCTCCCGTTAGGCAGTTTGCGTTGAGTCCCGGGGACGTCCCAGACCCTGTCATAGAATTTGGCCTTTCTAACGGTCTGTTTGAAGGGTATCCCTTGGCGTTTCAGCAGCCTTTTTAAACCTTCCGTATAATATCTGGGAAGACGGATAGGCTGAAGCCTATCAAGCGTAGGATCCACGCCATGCCAGATTTCTTTCTCCACTTTGGTTTCTTCAGAGCGGTAGAATAGAATTGCTTTTTCGCTTTCTCGACTGGAAGGGATATAGAACGTTTGCAGCTCTTCTACCTTGTAAATATCAAGTGCATCCAGTTCTTTACGGTGTTTAAGCGGCACCATGGCGACTTGCAGACTTTGCTCTTCGTCAGCGGAAGCTTGTATTGAAGGTCGAGCAGAGAATACGACATGGACCTCATCCTCCGAATCACTACCAAAGACCAACGTAGGAGTGGACGGTCCTGGCTTGTTGTGTTGGGGCGGACCCGAATACATTATCTCCTCTTCTTCCTCGGTATCACTGCCGAAGACAGGGATGGTGGCGTTAGCTTTGTTCTCCGGCTTGTGACACTTCTCTGTGTCTTTGAAATCCGGTAAGAAGTATTTGGCGTCTTCATATTTGCGGACCTCGTTCACAGAAAACGGGTTCAGTTCTCCCGTCACGGTATACTCGAAACCATCCTTAAAATACTTCATACACTGATGTTTTGTAGAAGGGATGATGTTGTACTCGTGTAACCATGGTCGGTCGAGCAAAGCGTTGTAGCATGTCTTGGCGTCTATGACGTGGAACTTAATATCCGTGACGAGTAGCCTGAAGCGTAGCGTCAGTATCACAGATCCAAGAGTCTTTGATGATTGGGAGTCGAATCCGGAGATGGTGATCTTGTCCCGAGTAAGGTGCTGGACGCTCATGCAGATTTCTTTTAACACCCGCACATTAAGGAGATTAACAGACGATCCGTTATCGATCAGGATTTTGCCTATCTTTATATCATGGCAGTATCCTGAGACATAGAGAGGGCGATTGTGTTCGCACGTCCCAAGGAGAAGGTCTTCATCACCGAAGGTGACATCTGCCGTGTGCACTTCCTCCAATTCA
The DNA here is from genome assembly GCA_030015575.1 of Agapanthus africanus. NCBI lineage: Eukaryota > Viridiplantae > Streptophyta > Magnoliopsida > Asparagales > Amaryllidaceae > Agapanthus > Agapanthus africanus. The sequence goes on along the minus strand of CM057347.1, from coordinate 525,725,468 downwards.
TCCTTCATCTTTTACTCGGTCAGGAAAGCTTGGAATTGTTCCAGATCTTGTAGTGCCTTGATCAACGAATCTCTCGCCTCCTTTGATAGCAAAAGGGCATCGAGAATGCTGAGCTGTGAAGGTAGTTTCCTCAGGTGCGCTAGGACGTTGTAATCCACCTTATTCTTCTTCGGCGGATCTTTGGCAGCTAGCTCTTCCACCACGTGGTCATCCAGGGTGATATCCTCGGAGACCTTTTCTTTCCCTTTATCTTTTTTGTTTGAGGGTCCGAGATTCTTATCAGGCAGTGTTCGATTCCGCAGCCGGATATTTTCGCAGACCTTTGGCTCTTCTTCTTTTCCCGAAGTGGATTCTTTAAAGAGAGGGGCAAGTTCCAGCTCCTCATCAGAATCGCTCCCGAATGTAGGCACTTGTGACCCGCCGGTGTTAACCATGCGACAATCGCCGGTAGTTCTTTTAAGCTCTTCGGTCGTATTTTTCCGCTCCCGACGAGTTTTGCGCTTCTCCCGCTTAGAGCGTTGTCGATGAGTAACGTATCCTTGCCACCATCTATCGAAAGCTTTGCACTCTTGAGTGGGGTGCGAAACCTTCTGATGATATAAGAAATAGGAGGGGTGCATTTCTATTTCTCCAGTGATGTTTCCTTCGGAGGATGGTAGCTTCATGCCCATTGATATGGCCTTAGCAAACATTTTCCTCATCTTGAATTTGATTTTATCCGCAGTGGGTGTATTTTGCTTCCGCAGAAGTGTCTCAGCTCCTTCGTCGAGGCGCTGGCGTTTGACCCTTTCGAATATGACCGTCTCACGCTCCCGATCAGCTTTACTTTTCAACCGAGCTTCATTGAGGAATGCGTCAATTACTTCATCCGATGGCCCCAGAATTTTTGGTTCAGGATCTGCCCCCAGCTTTTCAGTACAAGGAGTCTCCTCATCATTCGTGAGCGAATGAGAAATCATATGACAGCTCGCCACATATTCCTCGGATTCATCCGATAAACTTTCTCCCTCATCTTCCTCTTGAAAGACGTGAATGAGGAACTCTTGAAGCGTAACGGGAGTCCGTGCCTTTTGGTTGTATTCATCCAGCGCGTCAATTTGTTTTTGCAAGTCCGTGCGCTTGTCGCCAGGCTTCACGGGCTTCTTTGATTTCTTTTTCTTCTTCTTCGAAGATTTTGACGGCTGGTTGCGAGTGCTTAAGCCACCACCATCGGTCTTTGGAGTTGGACATGGCTTCAGCATCCCTTCAATGACCTGCGGTTCCAACGGGTTCTTCCACCTAATCGCTGGACATGTCTGAAGATCGTTTAGCATCCTCTTTGTCTTGGCCGATAATACAACCTCCCAAGGAGCTTCTTCAACGACGGAGCATGTTGCCCCCGGCGTATTCATCCCCTTAGAGGTGTGGGGCTGCGGGTGATTCACCTTCCATTTGTCAGATAACGCGAATTTGCCCTGTCGGTACTGGTTTTCAAGACAATTTTTGAAAACGTAGCAATCTTCGATCGGATGACCCAGCACTCGATGATAAGGATAGTAGTTAGGCTCGTTGACATCACTTGGTTGCAACGGGCGTTTCGGATCTGGCAGATTTATGAGTCGGTTGCGCAACGCCAGCTCGAATAACCTTCTCGTTTTATCGTGGGGAAAAGAGTAAGAACGTCCTAGCCTCTCCTCAAGGGCTACGTACGGACGCATATTATTTTGATGAGCAACCGGCTTCGAGTCGCTAGGTTGTTGTCGAGCATTAGCGACAACGATCGCTTTTCCCTTCCCTTTGTCATTTCGGGAGTCCGGCTTTGGAAGAAGGGGTTTATGGCCTATCTGATCCATTTGCGCTAGCTTGTCAATCAAGGCCTGGAAGGTAGTCGGCTTGAAAAACATCATAAATTGCGAAATGGTTGCTTGTGGATCAAGGGTTCCCACAAACATACCCACCGCGGGGGCTTCTTCAATGCGCTGCTCGCACTTCGACCATAAGTTCCACCACCGTATAGCATATTGAACCCACGTCTCGCCTGGTTTTATCCTGGCGTTAATCAGTGCCGTCATCGGGGTGCGTTCACTGGCGCTTGCAAAACGCTGAGTAAACAGCAGCCCCATCTCTGCGAAGGTCTTGATAGAGTCGTTAGGGAGCTCGGAATACCACTCGAACGCTGTATCTGATAAGCTACCAACGAATTGGCGAAGCAACAACTTATCATCCCCGCCGGTGTTGCCACAAAGCGCCCTGAACTGGGCAACATGCTAGTGGGGATTGCCAGTCCCCTTGTAGACATGGAACTTGGGAATTGTGTAACCCGGCGGGTACCTGATTTGGTCGTACCAACTTGGATATGGCCGCCCCGTTTTTTCGACCTGGCCGGCTGCTTCGGTCGCATGATGAACCCGTATTTGCTGGGCTATGTACTCGTCCAAATCAGCTTTAGAGATTGTATCCTCTTTAGCCGTTGACAGAGCTGGCGGAGGATTTGATGTCTCTCCCCTATCGTCTCCAAGGACGATTAGGGGCTCTTCAGCCGGAGGATCTTGTTGTATCATCATCCCTATCATGTCTTGGAAGAGGAGGCCCATACGCTGTATGTTGGCTGCTTGTTCAGCAGCCTCTTTGTCCTTCTTCTCTAGTATTCGACGAAGGAATTCGGCGTCGGTTTCTTCCTCCTGGCGTTCATCCGAGGATGTTTCAGGGTTTTCTTTTGGCCCAGTAAGTGCGGCCATAGCATTCATCATTTCTTGGAGCTTCTGTTGCTGCTCCTGCGCCTTGGTCACTGACCGCGTATGCGGTCTATGACCCGTAGATATGCGACTGTCCTCTTTACCAGATGCCACATAGACGGTATGAACTATAATGCCCCCTGACTTAGGGCGTTTGGGTTCACCACCTCTGATATTTGTCGCCAGTGCGGGGGTTTTCTCCGGCCTCCTTCTTTTGTGGGCCGTTGAAGCTGAAGGGGCCGTTGCAGTGGGCATCCTAGCGACTGTTGTTCTCTGCTGTTCAATAGGACGGACCTTTTCTTTTTGCACCTTAATCTTCTTTTGTTAACGAGAGTGATCTGGGTCGATCATGGAGTCTTGAACGCTTCGCCAAACCTTGTATATTTTTGAGGACAGCCGTTGAGGGGGTTGTTCTTGCTTTGTTTCCGGAACTCTCTTCGTGGGCGGAGGAGATCTTTTCAGTGTAGCGGTTGGAGAATTCTTACGTACCCACCTCAGCAGTTCAAAACTGTTCCCAGTTGGAACAGCAGCATTGACTTCCACCACTGGGGCTGGTGGAGTTAGCCCTGAGGGGGAGTTGCCCCCTGTCTTCCTCACTCGTTGCCAATAGCGACGTCGAGCGTGACGAGCCGTTGGGACTGGCTCGGAGATTGAGACAGCTTCTTTTTGCCCCCTGTCTGAATGGGGCGCCGCCGGTGTTAATCTCTTAAAGACTGAGATTGTCTTTCGAGGGGTGATATTCAACCTGTCGAAGACGGATTCTCGAGCAGGGACAGGAGCAGGAATCGCCAGTCTTGAAAAGACTGACTCTCTGACAGGGGAAGCCACCTTGATAACTTCTGGAGCAGCAGTCATTGCCTTTCTTGGGATAGCCAATTTAGAGTTCTGATCTAGCCTGGCGAAAACAGAGGCTGTTGGTTTGGTAGTTGGCGGCCCATTGACAGGGGCTGTCGTAGCAGTGAGCTGGTCGAAGACCGACTTCTTGTTCACTTCCGGTGCAGGTATTGGCATAGAGAAGCTTGTAGGCGGGATCATGGTCCCGAAAAACAGGCCGGTGGTGGCTTGGGTCACCTGGTCTACCGGCAGAGCGAGGAAGGAAGTCGCTTGGGGCCCATATGCTACACCTCCCGGTGAGGTGGAGCGTCCATTGCAGTGGCACTTCGAGCAGTTGGTGCAGTTAGAGGCCATTGATGCTTGAGTTCTGCGCCAGGCAAAATACCAAATCTTAGTAACTTGAAATCCGAAGGCAACCATTTAACAAACCGCGATTGGTTCGCGAAGACGACACACGAAGTGTGGAGTGGAAAGAGGAAAAGGTCCCACCGGGCGTGCCAAAATCTGTTCCCCTCCGAATGGCGGCCGACGGCGCGAGGGCGTCTTGCCTGAGATTCGGGGCAGATGCTATATGGTTTTATCCGTCTACCTCTCCGAAGATACCAAGTTGATTTATGGCACCGTGTATCGGAGGTTTAGACGGATGCTGCCGATGTAGCAGACTTCGTCAGATTCCCCCTCGCTAGAGGGGTTTTTGATTGTGGGGACGCTCTTCCCTGCAAGCGCAAGCCCCTGCAGTTAATTATGCTACCGCATCGCGGTAGCCACTTTCTCCTTCTCCAGAATTTCACTTCGTGTCGTGTGTGTTTGTTTTGTTTGTGGTTGCCCGTGGATTGTATACGGAGACTGAGTAATGCCATCGCCCGTAGGACGTGGATTAGTCCAAATCCGTATTTACTTAGATTTGGGTTTGGTGTTTTTAGTCTAAGGATACGTTAGCCGTATTGAGGCTAAGATCAACTTAAACATGGTAATCCATTTAATATATGGCCGTCGGGACTCGTCGCCTCTCTGACGTCGTTGAAGGATTACAACGATAGATGTCAGAGGAGTTCAGAGATGTACCCTTGAACCAAAGTCGATTTGGAGTTTTATAGTCTATTTAAGTGTTTAAGGATACGTTAGCCGTGTTTGGGGGCTAAGATCAACTTAAAGGGGATCGTTTAGATCCGGCAAAAAAGCATTTGGAGGCTCTATTGTTCCAGTTTAGGGACGTAGTGGTCCATGTTCCAGTTTATGGACGTGGTGGTCCGTCGCCAGTTTAGGGACATGGTGGTCCATCGCCAGTTTAGGGACGTGGTGGTCCAATATTAGTTTAGGGACGTTTCGGTCCGTTATTAGTTTAAGGACGTTTCGGTCCAATATTAGTTTAAGGACGTTTCGGTCCACGAGTTTAAGGACCCCGCAGTCCGTATCGATATGTGGTCGTCGGGACCTGTCACCTCTCTGACGTCGTTGAAGGATTACAACGATAGGTGTCAGAGGAGTTCGAAGATGTACCCTCGAACCGGATATAAATTGATTTAAGAGAGCAATCTTGCTCAGTCAATTTAATTTGAGGACTTATGGCCACGACTGGGCTAAGTCCAGTTTCAATATTCTTTTGTCTATGGCCTATTGGACCTGTGCTAGGGTCTTACCCCCTCACTGCATTATTTTTCTTTGTTTTGGTTGGGCTCTGCCCTTTTATAAATGATACAGAGCATAACATTTTTTATTAGGCCTGTTAGGCCTTTAAATTGGGCTCTGTCCCTTTTCTTAATAACGCAGAGCATTAAATACTCTGACAGTGCCCCACATGGCTTGTCAGGCACTTTGCGCAAATTAAAAAGCGCAAGCGCATGTGGAAGTGAAACGTGTCACGCTCTGATGAGCGCAAGCGCAACAGCGCAGTGCGCTGCGTCAGTGCGCTGCGCTGTTGCACTGCTGACACGTGGCGCTTCCTGGCGGCTTGTGCAACAGTGCAGTTTTGGCAAGTGCTGGGCACTGTTCTTATTCTTTTGGATCAATTTTAGATCAAAGAAAACAAGTTTTTTCTTGTTTTCAAAGAACCAGTGGTTCATAAAAAGTGCAAGGCACTGTTATCTTGAGAATCTTTTAGATTCAGAACCAATGGTTCATAAAAAGAAGTGCACGGCACTGTTTTTTTTATTTATTATTTTTCTTTTCATTAGAGATCCTTGATCTTGTTCTCAGATCAATGATCTGTTCATAAGAGAATTTTCTCTTTTTCCAAAGGTTTTTACCTTTTTCTTTGTTCTTGAGGATTTCTCTCCAATTCTTCAGAGTTTTCTCCGTTTATTTTTTCACAAAAGTTCCTTTTTCATAAAAGTTCCTATTTCACTGTTTATTTTTTAACTTTTTATACTACCCTACCACGGCTCAATGGAGTCGTGCAAACAGGTAGTAGTTGGGTGTAGTCCCGAAGCACTTGAAGGCAGTGGCAGTTAGATAGGATTCGTCTCTCCCGGTATTGGGGGTTGATATCGCGCTGTGTTCGGAAGGCCATTACACAAAGTTCTTGGCCAAGGCAAGCGATATTTAATGGTAGGTATTCCAGTAGTTTCTCAGGGTGTATTGAGCTACTCTCCGACACGACTTATTGCACTATTAGGGGTCTGACGATTACTGCCCCCATAGGCCCGATATGCGATACTCTTAGACAAACAGATCGGACTGTACAGAGATTGTCACATTCAGGCTCAGTAGGAGTTCGGATGAGTTAGCTCATCGGCCTTCTTATCGACATCTACCTGGGGACCATTATGTGCAGCTAGTACCACTTGCGTCCTGTGGTTAAACCCACTGCCAGCGTAGTATCGAGTCTTTAAAGTCCAACATAGAGAGTTTCCCAGCACCGGGCAAAAGGTGTAGAGGCCGTATGGTTTTACGGCAGGGCTTCGACTACGTACGTGCACATGTGCGCGTATGATGTTCGGGCGGATAATACTGGTGGGCTTTGGTTTAAACCGGATCCTAGTATTATATTGATGGATCAGTTTCGTCTCTTTGTATTCGTGTTTCTCAGAACACGGATGCAGGTATGTATATACGGATGAGAGAGGCATAGAAGGAGACACCTCATTAGGGTTTTGACCATTGACTTGATTAAAACAATTATGAGGTAGAGGAAATTATTTGTTATTTTTGTATATGATAATTGAGGCATGGCTACTTGTTTTGACTACTTGACTTGGTTTGACTCTTTGACTAGATATTTCTTGTGTGAGATATTTTGTGGCACTAGATATTTTGGATGAGATATTTTCTTGCCATGCTTGTAGTCACGTCAAGAGAGCCATCTCATTTTATCATTATCAAAAAAATCATTTCTCTTTCCTCAAGCTAGCTCTCTTCTTCTTCCTCTCAACTAAAACCCTAAAAACTCTCATGTGTTGAGAATTCTAGGGTTTCAAGAGACAAATAAATCCATCTTCATACTCTACATCACCTAGGCCATCAAGTTTAGCAAGCTTGTTGCCCTAGTTACCTCGGTTTTGAGGTGGAGCTCGGACTATAAACTCTCGGGTAGATCGTCTTTGACTCGAGGAGGCCGTAGAAGAAGTTACGATCCGGATCGATCCTTGGAGCCTACATAGACGAGGAGGACGGCGATGAAGACCCGAAAGACATGTATCGTGAGGTATAACTTCGTATCCGAGTAGTTAAACCTTAAGTAGTTTACTAGCTAGGGTTTATGGACGATCCTTGGTTCTAGTCGGTGTTGCGAAGCTCGTAAAAATCATTTTTTTTGCAAATTCCGCCTCCCGCGAACACGTGGGGTGCGCGACATCGACTTACAGTTCGGTCAAGTTAAGTCATGTTTGCATGTTGATCTTGTTCTGGTATTTAGGTTGAAGTATTCATGTTAGAGTTTGGATTCATATTCGAATTGGATTGAGTTTGGATTGAATTCAGGTTTGGTTAAGACTCAGACGTGAGTAAGACACTTAGAACTGATTTGGATCCTGAATTAGATTCGGGAGTTATCAGTAACTGCTGCACATGGACGGCAGGATTTGCGTCTTTTTCCAAAATAATTACCATTGATAAAACTGTTAAGTTTTTCTACCTTAAATAGGCAAACACTCACTTTCTCCGGCTCCATGAGGCTCAAGAGAATTGATCCCGCTTAAACCTATATTTACTAAAGTCCTTAAATGTAATTTTATATAACTCGAGGGGGTTTTATGAAAACTATTTTATATACTTTCAAAATAAATCTCGAATATTTATTTATATTATTTAGGGTTTCCATAATTGTGAATTTTAAGAATGTGAAGTATTTTAGTGATAATAATTTAGCTTGGATAGTTCAAGATATTTTACTGTAAAGCTTGACTTTTGGATAAGTTGAAGGTATTTTGATGAAACTTGTCATTCTTTTATTTTCTAGAAAATATAAAATTCTATTATATCTTGAAAATATGTGGTTTAATAATATTTATATAATTGTTTAAAATTAATTTTATTATTAAGTAGAAAATTTCGTTTTTCTTAAAATTCGTATTAAAATTCTTTCGAGACCAAATACTCCATGAGGAGGTCTACATCTCGCTCTACTAGCCAAAAAATGTGCGATAATCCGCACCATCTGATAATGGGTTCCCCAAATGGGTTGTAGAGGTATAATCGCAAAGAGTTTAATAATACTATTTAAAAGAAAATCGTTTTTTATAGTTGATGGTATTTTAATGAAATATTGTATTTGCCACAAAAATATGTTCAAAGAGTATCGTGCTATATAAACATGTGTATGTTAAGGGTGGGTCATTACCCCCATGATGTTTTCTAAAGGTATGTACAAACAAAGGAATAAAAATGACGTATATAAAGTTCATGGTATTTTCATGTAAAAGTGAGATTTAAGTTATTTAACACGATGTTTTAGAGTGAAAGTTGGTTCTAAACATTTATAATAGTGTTACTAATATTATGTAAAAGTTAAATGAACAATATGTAATTAAAAAGTGAGATTTTATAGTTTAGAAGATTTATATCGGTACTAACTCCACTTACTGATATTTGTTTTGAAATGAGATTTTAGAGAAGATGTAACACCCTAGTTCATTCATACCAGTTATATTTTGGGTATTTCTTTATTTATGGCTATTTCTTGATTTATTGTGTTTTGGGTGCGAATAGTATAATTGGCATCTGTATTTACATCCGACCACGACCTGCTCGCTGGAAACCCGTCTTGATTCCTGTTTATGATTTATCCTGGCTTGTTATGTGGATCCGTGCACTTTCATTTTTTTTATACTGCATGCTGGCATTTTATCCGGCATCTGCATTTTTCAACATAACATTTAGAGTCTAATAAAAAATTTTAAAAATATATAGCATGGTCTGCATGATACCCCTAACCCTGTCATGGCATTCGCGCATCTTGTTCTCATCCCGTTCAGTGAAACGGGATCGTTTGGATGGCTACGTGTACGTGTGTGCATCCGTTCTTGAGGGTATGCATTTTTTTACCCGGATATCCATTTTTAGTTTTGGTCGACACGAATATTTTTCGTATTTTAAAACTGGATTTTTAGACCCGACCCGGGCGTGTTTTGGACTATTTTGTATTAACCAGAATATTAAATATTTTACTAATATTATATTTTTAATATTATTAACAGTTTAAAATTTAGTTAACTAAAAAGATTTTTTTAAAAAAAAATCTCTCTCTCTCTCTCTCTCTCTCTCTCTCTCTTCCTTTCTCTCAGCTCTCACAATCACTGTTCCCTTCTCGATTCCCATCACCTCTCTCTACGCTACACTCACATCCCTTCTATTTTCTCTTCCTCCTCTTTAAAAACCCCTGCACCCCCGCGGTGAGAACCCACAGAAAATCCTAACCCTAACTCCGCCGCCTCCTCAAACCCCAACCCTAAATCTCATCCGTTCTTAGCGCACTCTGGGAAGCGGGGCGTGACAGGGTTTGTTTGGTATCAGAGCCATAGGATTTAGGTTATCGGGTTTGATTCTTTTTGTAGTTGGGTATTGGACCCAATACACGAATCATAATACTCGTAACTAGGAGCATGTCCTGCCTTATTGCTATCTTGCCATCCTTGAATCCATAACTATCTTGCTTCTTGTATCCTGTTTATTGAATCTTGTTTATCATGCTAATCTTCTTCAGTGTTTTGACTTCAGAATCATGGCGGATAGAAATCTGTGATCGTACCAGAGGCGTGTTGATGGCGCCGCATTGCTTGGAGTAATTCGTGGGATGCTGGAGAACCAGAAGCAACAAACCGAGCTGAACCAGCGGCAAGCCGAAGCTTTTCTGGAAGGTTTGCGGAACGTCCAGCAGACCGTAAACAATTTTGCGGCCAAATCAGTAGAGCGTGTGGGTACCGTGATGGATTTCAAGAGACTTGTTCCGTCCATTTTCACTGGTTTGGAGGAGCCGTTGCCAGTAGAGCAGTGGCTAGTCGATATGGAGAATCTGCTCGTTGCAGCACAGATTCCAGAGGACAAGAGAGTGGATGGTGTACGCATCCAATTGGTGGACTATGCCCGCGAGTGGTGGCTTGTAGAAGAGACCCATTTACCCAAGCCGATCAGTTGGGCAACTTTCTCGCAGAGTTTCTTAGAGAAGTTCTTTCTGCAAATTGCACGGGAGGAAATGGAAGAAAAGTTTATCAGTTTGAAGTAGAATGGCGGATCCGTGGATACGCATGCGGCTGAGTGGACACGGCTCAGTCGTTTCGCTGGACCTTTGGTGGCCAAAGAAGCTGATAGGGCACAAAGATTTATGCGCAGTTTGGATGTGGAAATCCATAGGCACATTATATATCTGGGATTGACCACTTTCTCGCAAGTTCTTAAAGCAGCCCAAGAGCAGCAGAGCTTATCAATGAAGACAGGGGGTACACAGCAGCAGGAAGTTGTGGTACGGAAGCCGGCGTTTACGCCGAACCGAGCACCTATACGCAGAGGTATTCCGGTGAACCGACGTGGCGTAGTACCGATGAAGAAGCCCGTCATACCCGAGCAGAGAGGAAGGGTGTTTTTTGAGTTCTGCCATCTACCTGGGCACCTGCAGAAGGATTTTCGAAGGAAGCTTGGAATTTTTTTGGTTTGCGGATCAGCTGATCATACTGTCATTGTTTTCCCGTCGAAGCTACGTTTGAAGGATGATGTTCAGAGGCCATCGCAGAGGCAGATTCAGGGGCAGAGGCAGATAACTCAGGGACCTAATCAAGATCGAGCCTTTACTCTGACGGCTGAAGAGGCCAAGGCTTCAGATGAAGTTGTTTCAGGTATCCTACTTGTTCATGATTTTCCCACATTAGCATTATTCGATTCTGGTGCATCCCATTGTTTTATGTCATCCAAGTTTATTGTTGCACACTCTATTTCTTGCATGACCCTGTCTAGTTGTTGGGACATACACACTGGGAATAGGAAGATCATATCTAGTAGCGAATGCAAGGATTGTTCTGTTGTTATCTGCAGACGGGAGTTATTTGCAGATTTCTAGGTAATCGATCCCGGCAATTATGAGGTTGTCTTGGGAATGGACTTTCTCGGCACTTTCCACGCTCACATTGATTGTAGGGCAAAGAAAGTGATTTTCCAGATTCCCGGACATCCGGAGTTTGTTTTTGTTGGAGGTAGCAGTTCTGTCGGGCCAGTCGAGTTTAGGGCTAGGCCGACAAACAGTGTTCTTTCGTCGATGGAAGTTGATAAGGAGGAAGCGCCGGCTGTAGTTCGAGAGTTCATGGACATGTTCGAGAACATCTCGGGTTTACCGCCAAAACGAGATGTGGAGTTCACGATCGATCTTGTTCCTGGTGCAGCGCCAATCTCAAAGGCGTACTATCCAATGGCACCAGTGGAGTTGGAAGAAGTCAAGAAGCAGGTTACTGAATTACTAGAGAAGGGTTAGATTCGAAGCAGTAATTCACCTTGGGGGGCTCCAGTTCTTCTAGTAAAGAAGAAAGATGGCACAAGGAGGATGTGAATCGATTATCGAGAATTAAACCGGGTGACTATTAAGAACAAGTACCCGATCCCTCGCATTGGCGAATTGTTCGAGCAACTTGGTGGCACGAGGGTATTCTCGAAGCTGGATTTGCGATCCGGATATCATCAGGTCCGAGTTAAATCAGAGGATATTTGCAAGACTGTGTTCCGAACTCGATATGGACATTACGAGTATTTAATGATGCCCTTCGGAGTAACGAATGCACCGGCGATACTTATGGACTTGATGAACCGAATCTTTTCACCGTTCTTGGACCAGTTTATAGTGGTGTTCATCGATGCTATTCTGGTCTATTTGAGGAGCCTTGAAGAGCATGCAGAACACTTGAAGATCGCACTGCAGATATTAAGGCAAGAAAGATTATATGCGAAGATGAGCAAGTGCGAGTTTTGGCTTGAAGAAGTGAAGTTTTTGGGGCACGTCATATCCGGAGATGGAATCGCCGTTGATCCCGAGAAGATTGCAGCCGTTCAAGATTGGCCGATTCCGAAGAACGTAGTAGAGATCAGAAGTTTTCTTGGACTTGCCGGATATTACAGAAGGTTCGTGGAGAATTTTGCTCGTTTGGCTGAGCCTTTAACCAAGCTTACGCGTAAGGAAGTACCGTTCGTATGGACGGATAAATGTGCGTCAGCTTTTGAGGCGTTGAAGCAAAGATTGATAACTGCCCCTATTTTGACTGTACCAGACGGTTCCGGAGGATTGGTGATTCACAGCGACGCATCTGGGAAAGGTTTGGGATGTGTTTTGATGCAGTATGGGAAGGTTATAGCCTACGCATCGAGACAGTTGAAGACCCATGAGAATAATTACCCAACTCATGATTTAGAGCTAGCAGCTGTGATTTTCGCTTTGAAGATTTGGAGACACTACTTACTGGGCGAAAGGGTCGAAGTATTCACAGATCACAAAAGCATAAAGTATGTGTTCACGTAGAAAGAGCTTAACATGAGGCAGCGTAGATTGTTGGAGCTGATGGCTAATTATGATCTTGATCTCAAGTATCATTCGGGGAAAGTTAATGTAGTGCTGGATGCGCTTAGTCGGTTGCCAGCAATTCGAATGTTGACTGCACAGAAGGAGCTTATCGAGGATTTTCGGATATTCGAGTTGGAGATTGTGCTACCACATTCTTTGGGACAGTTGATGCAGTTGCAAGTACAGTCGTCGTTGATCGAGAGTATTAAAGCAGCACAGTCGCAGGATCCAAGATTGCAGAAGTTTCGAGAACAAGTTGAAGCGGGACTTCGAACGGACTTGTTGATCCATGAAGATGGTTCGTTACGATATGGTAGCCGTTTGTGTGTGCCGAAAGGAGACATTCGCGAGGAAGTTATGAAGGAGGCACACAGTTCCGCATATTCTGTACATCCAGGAGGCACGAAGATGTACCGTGATCTACGACAGTATTTCTGGTGGGAAGGTATGAAAAGGGAGATCGCCCGCTTTGTAGCGAAGTGTTTGGTGTGTCAGCAAGTCAGGCTGAACATCAAAAGGTAGCTGGTCTATTACAACCACTTCCGATTTCTCAATGGAAGTGGGAACATATAACCATGGACTTCATGACAGCTTTACCGCGGAGTCCAAAGGGCAACAATGCAGTTTGGGTGATTGTTGATCGATTGACCAAGGCAGCTCATTTCATACTGTTTCGAGTCGGTCAGTCGACAGAAGCTTTGGCAGAACGGTACATGCAGGAGATTGTGAGATTACATGGAGTACCTATGAGCATCGTCTCCGATCGTGATACCCGATTCTTATCGCACTTCTGGAGGAGTTTACAAGAAGGTTTGGGGACACGATTGAAGTTTAACACCGCTTATCATCCCCAGACAGATGGCCATTCGGAGAGAACGATCCAAACTCTTGAAGATATGTTGAGAGCTTGCATGTTAGACTTCAAGGGTTCATGGGAGGATCATCTACACTTAGTGAAGTTTTCGTACAATAACAGCTTTCAGGCGACTATTCAGATGGCTCCATTCGAAGTATTGTATGGTCGCAAGTGTCGCTCACCTGTTTGTTGGGACGATATTGGAGAACGAAGATTGTTGGGACCGGATTTGATCGTGCAAACAGTAGAGAAGGTTAATACTATCCGGAATAACATGAAGGCAGCACAATATCGGCAGAAGAGTTGGGCCAATACATCGAGAATACCTTTAGAGTTTGCTGTTGGTGATCTGGTATTCTTGAAGATATCACCGACTAGAGGAGTGATTCGTTTTGGGATTCGAGGCAAACTTAGTCCTCGATTTGTGGAGCCTTTCGATATTACGGAGTGTGTTGGAGAAGTGGCTTATCGATTGTCATTACCACCATCCTTAGTGAATGTTCATGACGTGTTTCATGTATCTCAACTCCGTAAGTATGTTCGAGATGAAACACACGTGCTAGATCATTCGGAGCTGACTGTTAGGGAGGATTTGACCTATGAGGAACGACCGATGTCGATTGTTGATCGAAGAGAAAAGGTTCTTAAGAACAAGGTTATCCCTCTCGTACTTGTTTCTTGGGGAAATCGCTCGCATGGAGAATTGACTTGGGAACGAGAAGACGAGATTCGACAGAATTTTCCACATCTCTTTTCTTAGATTCATGTTTGTTTATCTTTTCTTGTTCCGGGAATTTTGAGAACGAAATTCTTTTTGTAGTTGGGTATAATGTAACACCCTAGTTCATTTATACCAGTTTTATTTTGGGTATTTTTTTATTTATGGCTATTTCTTGATTTATTGTGTTTTGGGTGCAAATAGTATAATTGGCATCTGTATTTGCATCCGACCCGACCTGCTTGCTGGAAACCCGTCTTGATTCCTGTTTATGACTTATCCCGGCTTGTTATGTGGACCCGTGCACTTTTTTTTTATACTGCATAATGGCATTTTATCCGGCATCTGCATTTTTCAATATAACATTTAGAGTCTAATAAAATATTTTTAAAATATATAGCATGGCCTGCATGATACCCCTAACCCTGTCGTCGCATCCGCGCATCTTGTTCTCGTCCCGTTCAGTGAAACAGACTCGTTTGGATGGCTATGTGTACGTGCGTGCATCCGTTCTTGGGGGTATGCATTATGTTACCCGGATATCCAATTTTAGTTTTGGTCGACACGTATATTTTTCGTATTTTAAAACTGGATTTTTAGACCCGACCCGGCCGTGTTTTGGACTATTTTGTATTAACCAGAATATTAAATATTTTACTAATATTATATTTTTAATATTATTAACAGTTTAAAATTTAGTTAACTAAAAGGATTTATAAAAAAAAAAATTAAATCTTTCTCTCTCTCTCCCTCTCTCTCCCGTGACTCTTAAAATTTAGTTAACTAAAAAGATTTTTTTAAAAAAAATTAAATCTTTCTCTCTCTCTCTTCCTTTCTCTCAGCTCTCGCAATCACTGTTCCCTTCTCGATTCCCGTCACCTCCCTCTACACTACACTCACCTCCCTTCTATTTTCTCTTCCTCCTCTTTAAAACCCACTGCACCCCCGCGGCGAGACCCCACAGAAAATCCTAACCCTAACTCCTCCACCTCCTCAAACCCCAACCCTAAATCTTGCCTTCATCTTCTCTTTCTCCTGCCCTCGACCTCCTTCCTCACTCTCTCACCTTCACCCCTGCAGCAACCTCGAAACCCCTGCACACCAAGAAACCCAAATCCTATCTCCTCAACTTAACTCAACCGCCGACGACCTCCCTCATCTCCTCGTCGCCCTCACACCCTGTAATACCCGGTTCTTTTATATACACTTAAATCCGTATTTCTCTTTAAATTATAAATTTTGTTAAATATTTAATTATTTTAAAGAAACTCCATCAAACCCAATACCACTTTCCCTTTTATAATATATTCACTCAACCCATTTTTATTAAACCCAGCCCATTCCTTTTTAACTTAATTTCTTTATTAACACCAAACCTAAACCCTAGATCCAATATTTTCCCTAAACCAAAACCCCAAGACATTCTCTTCTATTCGTTTTCTTTTTCTTCTGTTTTTCCAGCCCAAGCCAATTTATGATGGAAATCCATTTTTTCTATTTAAAACCTCGGCCCACATCCTTCCTCAGCCCACTTAGTTTTATTAAAATCCTTTTAATAATTTTTCCTGCCCTCTTTCCTTTTCCACTTCTTTTAATCCTTTTATTTCTATTTAGCCCGATCCCTCAGGCCCACTCTTCTCTTATCCCTCACCCATGCCCATGACAAAATTTTTCATTTCATTTATAATCCCGGCTCGGCCCAGCTCCTATTTCCTTTATTCTTTTTAATTTACTCAGCCCAAACTCTCTGGGCCGTTACCTTTTATTTTCTTAGCCGGCCCACTCCCTTAATTCTCCATTTAAATTCCCTTTAAACCCCGGCCCAGCCCTTTTATCCCAATTTCCCTAATTCTTTTATATTTCGCCGGCCCGGCCCGCTCCCGCGTCCCTCTCTCCAAGCCCACGCTCGCTCCCTCAACCCGACCCGCTTAGCCCCTGTTCATCTTCTTAAAATCCCAACGGCTCTCTTCCTATGCTCGCGCGCCCGTTCCTCCTCCGCCGCCTCCGCCCTCGCTCACGCTGCCGTTACGCCCACGACGCGCGACCCCGTCCCCACTACCTCTCCTCTCTCCCTTCTCTCGCCTCCACATTCTCTTTCTCTTTCCCTTGCGTTTCCCCCTCTCTCTCTGCTTCCGTTCTCTCTTTCTCGAACCCACTCATCACCGAGCTCCTCCTCCTCGACTCCTCCCACCAACTCCGCTCGCCCGACAGCAACGACCACGACCTCGCCCCTCTCTCCACTTCCTCCACTGCCCGAGCGCCTTCGCCTACACCCACTCCCCTGCACCCACTCACCTGCACCCGAGCTCGACCTCCCCTGCGCCGACGACCGGTGAGCTTCACGTCTCATCGTCGGCCCTCGTCACCGACCCCATCTTCTCATCACTCCTCTACTCTCGTCACTCGTCTCTCTCAACTCCCTCTCCTCCTCAGGCTCTTCTCCCTCTCTCTGCTCTCTCTCTAACTCTCAGCCTCTCTCTCTCTCTGTAACCCTCTCTATCTCTCCCGCTGTGCTCTCTCCTTCTCACTGCACAATCCCCCCTCCTCTCTCTCACTACATACACACTCTCCCTTTCTCTCTGTCTTACTCTCTCTCACTCTCTAATCCTCTGCCCTTTTCTCTAACACTCTCTCTCTCTCAATAACTCACTCCATCGGCCCCGACAGCCTCAGCAATCACTAGCCACGACTTTGCCCGAGGCCGCAACAGCCGACTCCACCAAAACTGCGAGCCGTCGTGGCCGAGACTCGAATTCGAGCCAAGTCGAGTACCGTGACGCGTGTGCGTCGCGCGTTCGTGACGTTACAATCACCGTGCATCCCCGGAACTGATCCAGGCAAGTTTTTACTTGCTACATGCTATTTATTATTAGTTTACAAATCAAAATCGTGTATGTATTTCATGTTTTGCCTTATGCTAAGAATTACAACAAAACTGTTCGATGCTTGTCCTCTTAGAAAATCATTATCACATTTGACAGAATTGGATATCATTGCATGGCCCGTATTGCTGTGGACCTAATGTGTAAATTTCGCTGGAAAATTTGATCGTTTGTGACTAAAACAACTGCCCCCAAGTTTAACCGTAAAAATGTAATTCTGTTACACCTGAAAACCGTTAAATTCACCATAAATCATATACATAGTAGAATGTTGCGTTCGAGGGCTCAAATCGAATCCGACTCGATGAACTTTGACCCTATACCAGTTTTCAGACATTTCTGTATTTAAACTGTGATGATATTCGGATCGGAGTGCGACTCTGGACTGCAGTCCAGAGCTACTCCAATCATTGCTTGCTGTTCCGTATTGGATACCATAGGATTTCCTTAACTTGTAGGTAGCGGAACTCCACTGATTATTGTTGGTAAATCTGTTAGCTAGACAACACAATTGATTTCATCCTGTTTCGTTACCGTTTGATATTTAATCTGTAATTTAGAAGATCGGGACACATAACAGTCCCAGCAGAATCAGAATTGACATGTTGATATTAAACAGATTATAACTCCTAACGTACAGACGCGATTGAAGATCCGTTTGTTGCGTTGAAAACTTTACTGAAAACCCTAGAATTCATTCAACTGTAGCGTCGCTAAATTATGATCCCAACTGGGGTTAAAATGCGTTGCGAAATGGATTCCTGATTCTGAAACCGGATTTCCAGCCGCGTGCGCTTAAAATGAAACAGTTTTAACTAATGATCCTGAAAGCTGATTGGCTCGAAACCAAATTAGATGGATAGCTAACTGAACATATTAATTACTACCTGTTTATCATTTCGCTAAATTATATACATATGTTTCATGATAAATCGTGCAAGTGATAGACTGTTGTTTTTATGACACCTCAATTGTGCTTCTTATACTGTTCATGCATCACATCATACCCGTATCATTGTAGTGATAACCTAGTGACATCGTGCATTTACCCAGTGTTAGATTTTAGTGGTGATTGTGGCAATTACGTCAGTGTTCGTGTATCCGTGATTAAGTGAAAGTGATACGTACTGGTACACAATCAGCGATCCTATTATTTCATTGCATTGTCGACATCTGTGAGATGCGTGCACGTGTGACTATAAGTGGAATGGGATATTTATGGAAGCGTTGCACGGGTGTCACAGATAAGACACCAGACACTGCCGTTTATCTTAGGTATTAGTCGGGACGTGCTTGATGGAGGTCCTGCCTCCAGTTCTCGCGCAGACTTGTCACGGATCGATTAGTATTTAGGTTGATGGTTAGCGTTTGATGTAGACCATGGGGTGTGGGGTAGTTTAAGTGTGAGTTCAACAGAATCTCGGGAGTCCCATGCCGGCTTATATATTTAGGGAGTTATATGGAGATTTACAGGGTACGTGATATATACACCGTGATATTCTTGTTACATGTTGGGTCCGTGGTCCCTTCCCCTTGGGTTCTACCCTTGGGTGGAGGACACTCACGAGTGGTTGACTCTCACACTTGGACTGACGATAGGCTTAGTGACCTGTACAGTGAGACTTAGAGACTGATAGGGATACTGGCATTTTATTCATGATATACTGTGTGGCATACGTGACATATCGTATACTGATTTACTGTTCCGCTGCATTGATTACTGCACATCCATATTCATACCATCATTGATTTACTGTTATTCATTTCCATTACCACTGTTAGAACTATCACTTGATTATATATATATTATAATTGCTATTGTGTCGCTCTGACGACCTGAGTATGCATGCTCAGTGTGAGGAGAAGATTTAGCTTGGATCAGAACTAGACGTGCATCACAGGCTTCTTGACTTGCTACTCCGAGTTACTTTCGTTTGTTCCATTTCAGGTCAGTTTATATTATTGTACCTTTCAGTTACTGCATTTCTCATTACCTGCGCATTGATTTACTGTTTACCATGATAAACTAGAAGCCGAAGTGTGACTACGGCAGGACATTTCCTTAACCGTAGGAGCATGGCTGGCCTTGTCTACCCCTCGTATTCCGTATTTTGGGAAGCGGGGCGTGACATGGTTTAGTTGGTATCAGAGCCAGGTTTTGCATCGATTGGGATTGCAGTTTTTCGTGTATAGTTTGGTAATCTAAGATATCACTCGGTCTAGATTGCAAACTTGTCATTCTTGATCCATATTCACATCGTGTGTTCAGCTATCTATTCGTTATGGTTTACTTAAAATCATACCGTTGATTCTTCACTCGTAATAGATTCATCACCTCTAATATTCTTGAATCTTTGTCCTATCCATATTACGTTTTGACTCGTATACCTTGTGACTTATATCATCCTTAAAATTCTTGTCTCAAGATCATGTCTTCCAACGACTCTTCATCTTTATCCGCTCCCCAGAATCAGACTGTTGAGATCCTTAGTGTACTACAAGGTTTAAAGGAAGCCCAGGAGCGAACAAACGACCTATTAGCTGAAGGACTGAGAAGACAGGTGAGTCAGACCCCAGCGTGAGTCTCCTATCATAAAGGGACCCCTATTGGACGAGGAAAAGAGAGGAAGATGAAGCGTCAACAGAAGCATCAGAAGAACCCTTGCTGTGGATATTGTAAGAGGCCAGGACACCTTCAGAGGGATTGTCGCCGTGCCCAAGGGAAATGTCTGATATGTGGTTCCAACAAACACCTCATCAACGGCTGCCCAGAAAGGAAAGAACTGCAAGGAAGAAACTCGTCCACACTCTCCGCTTCTGCCAAGTGAGGATTGCCGCGTAGTTCGGATTTCGAGGATAAAGTGGACCCAACACAGGATTCAACTCGCATAACGATGATGCAGCGTTCTGGCAATCGAAGGAGAATTCTATGATTTCCAATTTCAATAATAATGTTGTCATCTTTTATGAATATTTCCTTCCATTTGAACCTTTGTATCCGTCGAACTTTAGTTGAATGAAATAAAATTTGAATTATAATATAGGTATCCTTCTCATGCTTTCTCTATGTCAAATTCTATTCATTATCACAGTATTTTCATTATGATCTTTCAGTTCCTGCAACCGCCTATTTTCCTATATTTCGTACCCTGAGCTTTCCTTGATGTATTCCATTGTCTAATCATGACTCTTTTCTTTCAGACATGGCCCACCCTGGAGCAGCGCCGCATCTAGATGAGGATATACAGTCGTGCGTTTCCTTAGATCACACACTGACGAGTTCTGATGATGAGGTCAACGGTCCCCAGGTCAACTTCGGAAACAACGATTCAGAGGACGAAGGAGCAGCCGCCCCAGAGTTCGACATAATGGCTGATTCTGACGAAGAAGAAGGAGGTCCCGGAGAGAACCCTATAGAAGAAAATCCAGTTGAGGAAAATCCCGTGGAAGAGAATCCAGAAGAAGAGAATCACATGGAATCGGACCTCGATGAAGAAGCTCTATCAGAGGAAGAAGGACCAGAAAATCAAGACCCTGTGGTGGAAGGACTTCCAATAGAGGTACCTGCGGGGCGCTATGGAAATGGACGCCCCTACCTGAGTGCGCGAGCCTATCGCAACCTGCTGAATCTCCACAACCACGGCTGACGGAATTTCTTTTGATGTTGTCTTTCTGGCCAATGAATCTGTGTATAGTTTAGGGCCACCTTTCTTCTTTGAGAATGCTTGATTTGGAATCTTTTGAAATGAAATAAATCTTTTGAATTCGTAAACCTTTTTTATTATTGGTTTGCTTGATGCTTGTTTATTGCTTATATCTACTTATTTTCGGCTGAGATCCTTGACTGTCCACCCCTACTCGTTGTATAGTTTTCACCCTCGTTTCGATTAGAAATTACCGCACCCGGATCCTTGGAATGAGCCACCATTCATCCTTCGTCTGTGCCTCGATTGAGATCCTTCTGGAAGGAGAAATTCATAGCGAAATTTCAAGATAGCTAACCTTTCAAATCTTGATTCGTGTGTTGTATCGACGGTTGTTTCCCCCACACCTTTCCTTTCGGATTCCTTTGTTGCTCATCCTTATTTTCTGTGCTGACCCGATCCCATTCTCCTTGATCTTTAGCCAAAAGCCGCTACATACCCCAACCTGTGAATGATCCACACTTCTTTGTAACCCTTACCCTAGCTAGCCCTATATTTTTTTTTCGTGTGTTTTCCGTTTGCCCTATATATGCTTAGGGACTTTATTATTCGAATTTTGGTTTTCATTATCTTGCGTTTGTCGAAGAGTGCGCGTTATTGACTGCTTCGTTATATATATTTTAAAGTGCACTACTATTATCCTTATTTTTCAGTAGCGCAACCATACACCGCGCATATTTGGTTCCATATTACTCATTTTCATTATGTGAGTTTTCTAAGATATTTTAAAACTATTTGACCGATACGTTTTCCTAAAATGGTTAAACCTACCGACTAAATTCCCACTACTGTATTCTTGTTATCTTATTTTCGGGTTGTGCGCCTATGATTCCTATTATAAATGATTGTGCCTTATGCTTAGTTTTCTGTCATGCTATCTTTAATACACTTATACGTGCACATGTTTGGATTTCGACTTTTATTAAACACACTCTGATTATTATTGTTCGCGATTGACACCTATACTCTCGTATACTCGTATTTGCTCCTATAGTTATTCTTGCTTTATACCTATTTAGACCTACCTTTCGTATGTTGTTCTTACTTATATATAAATTTTCAAATTTCTTCGTCCCCGTACTACTAATAAATCTTTGGTGTTAGTGTGCAATCTAATAGCTTCGTTTTGTTGGTATAACTTATCGTTTATTTTAAATTTCGAGGACGAAATTTTTGTAAGGGTGGTATGATTTAATACCCGGTTCTTTTATATACACTTAAATCCGTATTTCTCTTTAAATTATAAATTTTGTTAAATATTTAATTATTTTAAAGAAACTCCATCAAACCCAATACCACTTTCCCTTTTATAATATATTCACTCAACCCATTTTTATTAAACCCAGCCCATTCCTTTTTAACTTAATTTCTTTATTAACACCAAACCTAAACCCTAGATCCAATATTTTCCCTAAACCAAAACCCCAAGACATTCTCTTCTATTCGTTTTCTTTTTCTTCTGTTTTTCCAGCCCAAGCCAATTTATGATGGAAATCCATTTTTTCTATTTAAAACCTCGGCCCACATCCTTCCTCAGCCCACTTAGTTTTATTAAAATCCTTTTAATAATTTTTCCTGCCCTCTTTCCTTTTCCACTTCTTTTAATCCTTTTATTTCTATTTAGCCCGATCCCTCAGGCCCACTCTTCTCTTATCCCTCACCCATGCCCATGACAAAAATTTTCATTTCATTTATAATCCCGGCTCGGCCCAGCTCCTATTTCCTTTATTCTTTTTAATTTACTCAGCCCAAACTCTCTGGGCCGTTCCCTTTTATTTTCTTAGCCGGCCCACTCCCTTAATTCTCCATTTAAATTCCCTTTAAACCCCGGCCCAGCCCTTTTATCCCAATTTCCCTAATTCTTTTATATTTCGCCGGCCCGGCCCGCTCCCGCGTCCCTCTCTCCAAGCCCACACTCGCTCCCTCAACCCGACCCGCTTAGCCCCTGTTCATCTTCTTAAAATCCCAACGGCTCTCTTCCTATTCTCGCGCGCCCGTTCCTCCTCCGCCGCCTCCGCCCTCGCTCACGCTGCCGTTACGCCCACGACGCGCGACCCCGTCCCCACTACCTCTCCTCTCTCCCTTCTCTCGCCTCCACATTCTCTTTCTCTTTCCCTCGCGTTTCCCCCTCTCTCTCTGCTTCCGTTCTCTCTTTCTCGAACCCACTCATCACCGAGCTCCTCCGCCTCGACTCCTCCCACCAACTCCGCTCGCCCGACGGCAACGACCACGACCTCGCCCCTCTCTCCTCTTCCTCCACTGTCCGAGCGCCTTCGCCTACACCCACTCCCCTGCACCCACTCACCTGCACCCGAGCTCGACCTCCCCTGCGCCGACGACCGGTGAGCTTCACATCTCATCGTCGGCCCTCGTCACCGACCCCATCTTCTCATCACTCCTCTACTCTCGTCACTCGTCTCTCTCAACTCCCTCTCCTCCTCAGGCTCTTCTCCCTCTCTCTGCTCTCTCTCTCTCACCCTCTCTCTCTAACTCTCAGCCTCTCTCTCTCTCTCTCTGTAACCCTCTCTATCTCTCCCTCTGTGCTCTCTCCTTCTCACTGCACAATCCCCCCTCCTCTCTCTCACTACATACACACTCTCCCTTTCTCTCTGTCTTACTCTCTCTCACTCTCTAATCCTCTGCCCTTTTCTCTAACACTCTCTCTCTCTCTCAATAACTCACTCCATCGGCCCCGACAGCCTCAGCAATCACTAGCCACGACTTTGCCCGAGGCCGCAACAGCCGACTCCACCAAAACTGCGAGCCGTTGTGGCCGAGACTCGAATTCGAGCCAAGTCGAGTACCGTGACGCGTGTACGTCGCGCGTTCGTGACGTTACAATCACCGTGCATCCCCGGAACTGATCCAGGCAAGTTTTTACTTGCTACATGCTATTTATTATTAGTTTACAAATCAAAATCGTGTATGTATTTCATGTTTTGCCTTATGCTAAGAATTACAACAAAACTGTTCGATACTTGTCCTCTTAGAAAATCATTATCACATTTGACAGAATTGGATATCATTGCATGGCCCGTATTGCTGTGGACCTAATGTGTAAATTTCGCTGGAAAATTTGATCGTTTGTGACTAAAACAACTGCCCCCAAGTTTAACCGTAAAAATGTAATTCTGTTACACCTGAAAACCGTTAAATTCACCATAAATCATATACATAGTAGAATGTTGCGTTCGAGGGCTCAAATCGAATCCGACTCGATGAACTTTGACCCTATACCAGTTTTCAGACATTTCTGTATTTAAACTGTGATGATATTCGGATCGGAGTGCGACTCTGGACTGCAGTCCAGAGCTACTCCAATCATTGCTTGCTGTTCCGTATTGGATACCATAGGATTTCCTTAACTTGTAGGTAGCGGAACTCCACTGATTATTGTTGGTAAATCTGTTAGCTAGACAACACAATTGATTTCATCCTGTTTCGTTACCGTTTGATATTTAATCTGTAATTTAGAAGATCGGGACACATAACAGTCCCAGCAGAATCAGAATTGACATGTTGATATTAAACAGATTATAACTCCTAACGTACAGACGCGATTGAAGATCCGTTTATTGCGTTGAAAACTTTACTGAAAACCCTAGAATTAATTCAACTGTAGCATCACTAAATTATGATCCCAACTGGGATTAAAATGCGTTGAGAAATGGATTCCTGATTCTGAAACCGGATTTCCAGCCGCGTGCGCTTAAAATGAAACAGTTATAACTAATGATCCTGAAAGCTGATTGGCTCGAAACCAAATTAGATGGATAGCTAACTGAACATATTAATTACTACCTGTTTATCATTTCGCTAAATTATATACATATGTTTCATGATAAATCGTGCAAGTGATAGACTGTTGTTTTTATGACACCTCAATTGTGCTTCTTATACTGTTCATGCATCACATCATACCCGTATCATTGTAGTGATAACCTAGTGACATCGTACATTTACCCAGTGTTAGATTTTAGTGGTGATTGTGGCAAGTACGTCAGTGTTCGTGTATCCGTGATTAAGTGAAAGTGATACGTACTGGTACACAATCAGCGATCCTATTATTTCATTGCATTGTCGACATCTGTGAGATGCGTGCACGTGTGACTATAAGTGGAATGGGACATTTATGGAAGCGTTGCACGGGTGTCACAGATAAGACACCAGACACTGCCGTTTATCTTAGGTATTAGTCGGGACGTGCTTGATGGAGGTCCTGCCTCCAGTTCTCGCGCAGACTTGTCACGGATCGATTAGTATTTAGGTTGATGGTTAGCGTTTGATGTAGACCATGGGGTGTGGGGTAGTTTAAGTGTGAGTTCAACAGAATCTCGGGAGTCCCATGCCGGCTTATATATTTAGGGAGTTATATGGAGATTTACAGGGTACGTGATATATACACCGTGATATTCTTGTTACATGTTGGGCCCGTGGTCCCTTGCCCTTGGGTTCTACCCTTGGGTGGAGGACACTCACGAGTGGTTGACTCTCACACTTGGACTGACGATAGGCTTAGTGACCTGTACAGTGAGACTTAGAGACTGATAGGGATACTGGCATTTTATTCATGATATACTGTGTGGCATACGTGACATATCGTATACTGATTTACTGTTCCGCTGCATTGATTACTGCACATCCATATTCATACCATCATTGATTTACTGTTATTCATTTCCATTACCACTGTTAGAACTATCACTTGATTATATATATATATATTATAATTGCTATTGTGTCGCTCTGACGACCTGAGTATGCATGCTCAGTGTGAGGAGAAGATTTAGCTTGGATCAGAACTAGACGTGCATCACAGGCTTCTTGACTTGCTACTCCGAGTTACTTTCGTTTGTTCCATTTCAGGTCAGTTTATATTATTGTACCTTTCAGTTACTGCATTTCTCATTACTTGCGCATTGATTTACTGTTTACCATGATAAACTAGAAGCCGAAGTGTGACTACGGCAGGACATTTCCTTAACCGTAGGAGCATGGCTGGCCTTGTCTACCCCTCGTATTCCGTATTTTGGGAAGCGGGGCGTGACACACCCTCTCCACCACCTCTCTCCTCTCTCCTCTCCTGTTCCCTGCACAGAAACCCAACACTCACTGCAACCCTAACCGAGCCTCACCCAAGAACCCTAGCACCCCCACTGCCGATCCCAGAAACTCCATCGCCTGCATCTCGCCGTCGACCGATCACCGTCGTCGACGACTCCCTCGTCTCTATTTCCTCTGTCCCCAGAAATCCAGAGCAACAACAACCCCAATCCCACCATCTCTTTCTTCTCTTTTCTTTCTTTTCTTTCTTGGTTTCTTGATTCTTGGCCATCGTCGGAGCCGTGCTCATCACTGCCGATCCAAGCGATCCAGTGAACGTCCCTTACTTGCTTGATTACCCTCTTGCCTTGCCTGGACCCGTCCCGTGCGTGCGTATGGTTTTTTGCGACGTTTACCCGACGTCGGACGTGCCGTACGTACCCGTCATGTGATCCAATCGAGGCAAGTTTATCTTGCTACATGCTATAATACTTATCTTGCATCCATATGAATAAAAATATTACATGTCGATTGAATTGTACATCCATGTTAAGTTTTACTGTTTTTCGGATACCCGTATGCATCCATATCGTTTATTATACATGTAGGTGCATCTACAGATCTTATTAATCCATGTTATTGTTGTAGTATCACCCCATGCTTAATAATGTACATCTTACATATTCTTGGAACTGTAAATGTAACCCCGAACGATATTTGTGCATCCATACCATTAATTATATATCAATTTGCATGCCATGTCACATTGTTTCATATTATTGTTTTATTAGTATCCCGTGTTTGATAATGTGCACCCTACATAGTCATGATGTAACCCCTGATAAATATTTGTGCATCCATGCTTTTAGCGTGCATCCGTACTTGCTACAGTTTTATTATGAGCATCCGCTTGATACCTGTGCACTACTTGTCATATCCTGATGCAGCACTGCTTGATTTGATACCTGATCTTGTTATTAATGCCGAAAATCCTGACCTGTAGTCCCGATGGATATATCCTGTTGTCTGTATAGACTAACCTGTACCTTCTTGATCCTGTGTTGGCATTAGCTTCAGATTATCAATACCTGACTGGAACACATAACCTTGGGGGTATGGGAAAATCAAAGGTGTAACTGAAGTGTAGCTTAAAAGGGTATTACTTGATCCGTGGTCCAGGGGGATAACGGGACAGAATCACTCGTGATTCTTACTTGATCCATGGTCCCGGGGGATAATGGGACAAAGTCATTCATAACTCCCACTACCTGATCCGTGGTCCCGGTGGATAACGGGACATATTCTTTGAGTTACATAGAGGAGTACACTAATTGATTTCAAACAAACTTTAGAATAGATAACCCAGTAGCATAGTTAGATTGATGACCGCACGTCACATACACTGATACACTTCACTGCTCTATATCTGTGTTTAATTATTATATTTACTTACTATTCATGCCTGCATATATCGTTACATCCTGATTGCTTATTATCATTGATATTATGACGCACTGACGTCTGGGTTTTGCATGGCCCAGATCCTCTATCTTTATCACAGGTCGTACATGAGTATTTCAGTCAACAGGCCGAGCAGTGAGGATCCTGTTAGTAGCTAGTTAGTTAGTTTTATTTTCGTACTTTCATTCCTGATGTAAGCCTGTATTTTGGGACGTATTTTCCAAATTGTTATTGTTTTGGATTTATTGCTTCCGCATATTATTTCTTGACTCGTTTATTCTGGCATATGGACATGTACTAGATAGTTTATTTTATTTCTATTGTTCTTGATATCTTAGACAGCCGTAATATGGCTGAGGAGGGATGTTTCCTAGCCACAGATAGCATGGTTGGCTCTGTCACATGCCGATCTTAGCGCACTCTGGGAAGCGGGACGTGACAGAAGAAGGGGATGATGAGAGGGGACTTACAAGCTAGAAAGGTGAAGATGAGGTAGAAGAAGAGGGTGTAGTTGTCGTGGCGTCGTGGGGTTGCCGGAACTTGCTCGATTCCTCGCCGGAACTTGATCTTTGGCTAACTCAACTTCTACTCCACTTGTACTTGAGAAAATTTGAGGGTTTTGGCTAGAATTTTTAGAATGAAGAGGGGATAGGGTATGAGCTTGTATTTATAGTGTGGAATTAGGGTTTTGGAATTGAAAAAATGAATTAAAATGCATTTAAATTGGATTTAAAGGTGGAATTGAAGTCTCTGTTTCATTTCAGAAAAATCGAACAGTGCAGGGGTGATGGGAGTAGGGGAATCGACACTTGTGCAAAGCCCGGGGACTTTTAGCCATGTGGGGCCCGTCTCCGCCGGCCCATATAGACATCTCGTTGGCTAAAGTTATGAGGGGAGCCGGTGGATCTTGGCCACGTGTCCAAGGTTGTGTACACAACATTTTGCACATGTTTGTTTTTCTGTCTTTTCATTTTATGTGCAGTGCACGTATAAACTTTTGGGCTTCCAAAAAGTTTAAAAGAAAAATTAGAAAAATATAATGTGGCTGATTGGATTCGAACACAAGGGCTACGTCACAGCAGTACAAGGCTTTACCAATGAGCTACAAGTTATTTCTTGCTGTTCTTAAACAAAAATAACTTATAAAGTGTACTCAGGCTTGGAAACTCCATTCTGTACATTAACTTAAAAAATTTCGTACAGTAAAATCAGAGTCGTTACAGTGCTTCCCCGGCTGCACAATTTTCATGTTAAATCGTTTAAGAACACGATCATTGTAAACATGCTGAGACAACCCTAAAACTCCACGATTCCTATCATAATGAATTTCTATGCCCAATATTAAGGAAGCTTCTCAAGGTCCTTCATTTCAAAATGTTTAGCCAATACTGATTTGGTTTCATGTAATAAACCCAGATCATTACTAGCTAGCAAAATGTCATTCACACATAAAATAAGAAAAATCAACTTGCTCCCATTAACCCTCAGGTATATGCAATGATCAATGAAATTTTCAACAAACCAAAAGAAGCAATCACACGATCCCTTTGAGTGAAGCCTTTGGCTATGTTGGGGTCAAAAATTATGTCCCGGTTGACCAAATCAAAGTCAAAGTTAACTCCAATTCAAGTGGGACCAAGCCCCGGTCAAGTGGGCCTATGTCCAAGTCGAGCCCAAGCATAAAGAGACCGGCCCTCCCCACACCAAAGGAATAATTGTTAAGCAATAAATAGGTTTGATATAATTTTCATGCATGAATGTAAAATAAATGGATATAAAACCAAAATTTTGTAGAGCACATGGCTCATGTGCAAAAAGAAATAAGCACATAAGGTATGGGATGAGCAAAATGCCATTTTGTAAAGCCCAAAAGGCTGTGTAAATTTGTAAGCCTATATAAGACAATATTATAATGAAATGAAAGATGATCGATTCCCCATAAAAAATTTAGGGTTTGTGCATCCATCTCCTCTCCCTCACTCTCAAGTTCTCCCTATTTCCTTTCATTTCCAATTAAATCAAGAGCTTAGCTCTCTTTTTCTCAAAAACCAAATAAAGTTTCACCATAAAACTCTCAAAGGGGAGTTCAGATCTCCCATCTAATTCCTAAAATGGAGATTTTTAATCCCAACTCTCTTTTTCTCCAAGATCCAGCAAAAAAGAGGAGGAGGAAGAAGACCCGCCTCCAAAATTCCCATTTTGGGAGGATCCAAGTCTCAAAGAAAAAGAAAAGGGTCCCCTTTGAAAATCTCCTAAGATCTTTGAGGAGTTCAACTTCAAGATCCATATTCTCAAAGAAGTTTAACTCCAAATTCAAGCCTTTTGGGAGTTTAATTATAAATCCACACCCAATTCCTGTTCAAGAGTTCAACTCCAAGCCCAAGGGCTTAGCCCCTTCTTCCGCTGGCATTTCCAGCACCCGCGCATCGCGCACGTGACCCTCTAGCGCCCAGCGGTCACGTATTTCCTCACGTGTCCTTAGGATGCTCATCACCCTTCTTTTTTCAATGCTCCACACTCAAAAATTTTCTAACAGGGTGTTTCCCCGCATCCCGCAAGGGGGCTGCTAGCCCCCTTGACTCCCAGCTATCGGGGTAGCGGGGGCCCCGTAAACTCTGCGAGGCCCCCGATACGTCCAAGACCCTTTCAAAACACACGCACACTGCACATTGAGTTCGCATGACCAGTTTTACCTATGTCACGCCCCACTTCCCGGTGTACGGATAAGGAGACGTGACTAGGCCCACGACGTATTTACTTAGAAGTAAACACGTTAAGCGTAAATAAGCAATATAATATAAATGTACACAAGAAAGACATGAGATATAAAAGAACATCAATTTTTTTATTAAACATTCTTTACAATATAACTAAAAAGTAAATATAATGTGGAAAGTAATGCCTAAACAATGGCATGAACTGAAAGTAAAAGTATATACAAGTGACTAGAGCTGTCACGACCCGGAAAATACACTTGACTGGCACTTGAATCATGTGAAATCTATAGGACCCCACCTAATTCAAGTAAGCCAAAAGCCCAGAAATCTAAACCTTTTAGGGAAAATAGTGGAGGTGAAGTTTTGAAATGAAGGTATAATGAAAACAAGTTCTTTTTTAAAAAAAAGTAATAGTATATGAAAACACAATGTTTTATAGCTATCTTGAAAACATGTTTCGTCATTGAAAATTTCGGCAGCACCTCCTTTGTATATTTTAACCCGAAAACAAATACAAGTAATAATAATAAAAGGCATCCCCAAGTGGGAGCTAACTCTTCGCCAATGGGCGGAAACAACCACGCAATGATATAAATATACAACGCCGAAGACGAGAATCAAGCACAGAAAGAAAATAAAGAAACCATAAAAACATCATCAAGAACCAGCATAAAGAATAAATACATGAGTATGACTCTAAGGCCGAAAGAATATACAATAAGGGTTTCTAAGTCTACAAATATATACAGTCTGGTTGATGGAGTTTTAACTAGATACAACTGAATAATTATACAAATACAAATGGTGGTCATGAGACAAGTGAACCCCACCTACCAATGCAAATCACCCAGAAGAAAAGCGGTGTGCCAGCAAAGCCGTACGAAAAACCTGTGTGGTCAAATCTGCAAGAAACTGTGGGATAACGGGGGTGAGTTACCAACTCGTGAGTAGAAGACATCACCGAGTAGAAACCGAATGTATGACTATCTCCTAAGTCATACAGTACGATACAGTAATAATAGTAACACAATAATATCGAGAAGCAGTAAAGGTAATAATATAAGCATATGTGTAAAGCCAAGTACTCGTGTCTGTTTCACAAAGTAACTGCATGTCATGTGTATCATGTATAAATGCATCAATCACCGTGTGTCCAGCAACGACACACAAAATCATGATAAAACCTGAGTGCTAAGCATCGACACTCGAAAATATCATGAAAACCGTGTCCATCAGCGACACATAATCCTCGTATCTTGGGCTCCGTCAGTCCAGATCAGCCCAAACTATCACCAATCGGTAGTGCTCCCCTGCCGGGCTCAACGTCTTTATCTCTTTATATACGTCAATCTTTCCCTGGGGTACCGTACCGGGTCCACCATGTATCCGCAGACGGCGTCGCCCTCGCTTTTCGTGGCGGGTAATCATATATCATATATGCTCCAGAACCGAGAAATCTCATGGTGGACGCCACGCATCATATCAAGGGAAAAACCATATTTTTCTTTAAAAGGAGCATACGTTTTCGAATTCACATGCGGTTTCCCAAATCCAGAAATCTCATAAAAATCAGAATCTCATAATCTTGAGCGAATAAGGAGATAATAAATACCAGCATAAAGCCAAACTGCAGTGCATAACCAGAATGTATGTATACAAATGCATGTGGCATCTAAGTAAGAAATACGAAATCTAAACTAGCATATGATATCACAAATGCAAAACAATACTACTTAGCTACAGTTTATCAGGGTATACAAATGAAGTAACGGTTACTAAAGTGTACGTGACATGGCAATTACCGATGCTGTTGTGTGTGAGCTGGCAAGCAAGTGTATGTGCAACATACGCATCATCGGTAATGGTGCAGGTGTCCTAGCAAACAAGATCATAAAAGAAAGTAAACAGGAATCGAAAGCATATCCGAGTCGATATATCTAGTAGTCGGCGATCCAGCCTCATAGCATCACGTACGGTAATATCCATCGTACGGCATCCTCGAGTCAAGAGTGTGGATCAATCATCATATGTGCATCTCGTACGGTATAGTCTGTAGTACGGCATCCTCAAAATCGGGACAAATATCATATATATCATCATTCGTACGGTATCAACCATCGTACAAAATCAAAATCAAGGGTACGGATCTAAGGTCTCGTCCAATCTATTATATATAAAGTCACATGTTATCGCATGTATGTATATAACGCCCAACGATCCTCTAATATATCGCATCATAAACGATGTCTCATCCCAAATCATATATCAATTATATCTTGACATCTTTCTCGATCGTATCGACTCCAACCATATAGTACATCATATCCTCATCAACACGTATATGTATAGTGTGTGTGTATGTGTGTGTGTGTGTGACATACTCATATATATATATACATATCATAACAAGTGTGTGTGTGCATGACAAAGTAAACCGACGACTCACGACTAAGGAATTAAAGTAAGAGTAAACTATCCTACAAGTACGCTTAATCTAACCTATAGTCTCCTAGTAACCCTATTTGGTAGGTATCCAAGTCTTGTATCAACATAAATATATAATATATAAATATAACCTATTTTATGGTTGCGGGGGTGCTATACGCCATCCACCCGACTTCCCCCGTAGATATACATCTACTCACCTCGATCCTCGCTTGCCGAAGTCGATGACGCCTTGTTCTCCCTAGTCGTCGTGAAGTCACGCGAAGGTACCTACAGTTCAAAACACACCATATCGCATCAAAATCATATTTGAAAACCGACACTACATGTGAAGTTCTTATAGGTTAGAACATATAGCCTACGCATGCAAAAACAACCAAATAACCTTCGTTGTTGACGTACAAACGTCCAACGACCAAATCCAAATCAAATACCAAAATCCAAGTTTTAGAAATCGGAAAAACATTGCCAAAATCAACATTAAAATGCTCCCAGATTTTTTCTCAGGTATATTGGGACAAATCTAACAATACAGGGGCTAGGTTATAAGAAGTAAGAGCTACAGACCAAAACACAACACCAGACTCCAAAATTTGGCCGGCGAGAAGTGTTATAGTAACGGGTGTCGCCGGCCCAATTTTGGTATTTTAGTCTCGTTCTTCTGTGGTGGTCTCCTAGTGGTCTAATTAGGTCAATGTAGTTGTTTGATTTTTTTTAATAATATCCCAAGTTGCTCCAGATTTCCTGTAAATCCTAAAAACTCCACAAACCGACATGAGAAAATTCTAAGATCGTGTATTGGTTTCTATTCTCTGGTCTAGGCCAGTAAACATCACTAATGTCACGCCCTACCCCCAATACAGAGAGTATTGTCCGCTCTGGCCGAAACCGCACGGTTTTGTCCTTCGGAGCGAACCGGACCCGACCAGGGGCCACATCCCAGGAGGTCACCCATCCCAGGACTTCCCTGGCCCGAGCACGCTTAACTATGGAGTTCTCAAACTCCTGTAGTGCCAGTTCACTTAAAAAGCGCCTCTGTATTGAAGAGTGGTATCATTCCATATATAGTACAGATCTGCCCCTTTTCGGAATGTATTCCGAAGAGTCCCCATTGTTCTACAGTGGCTCCCACGGACTCAAGAGGTGGCCCCTACGGATTCAAGAGGTGGCCCCCGCCCACTTAACACGACACTTGGCGTGGCACTTTGTTCCGTGTGGCACTTTGCTCCGTGAGCAAGAACCGGGTCCCGACATTCTCCCCACCTTTGAACAATGGTTCGTCCTCGAACCACAGACCTACTATTGAGGGACCAGCTCTGATACCAAACAAACCCTGTCACGCCCCGCTTCCCAGAGTGCGTGTCACGCCCCGCTTCCCAGAGTACGCAATATTGGGCACGTGACATAGCCAACCATGCTACCTGTGGGTAGGAAGTATCCATCCACAGTCACATTACGGTTGTAGAGATACCAAGAACAGTATAAATAAACTAATCTAACACATGTCCAAATCCATAATAACAAGAGTCAATAAACAATAGTGCGGAAGCAAATGATCCAATACAATAAATAAACAGTATGTCCCATAATGCGGGCTCACATCTGGAATGAAATGAAATAAATAGACTAAACACTAAGGAACTCACAGTTCAGCCTGCTGGCTGAAGTACTCCGCTCGGACATCGACGGTGGTAAGGAATCTGGGCCATGCAAAACCCAGACGTCAGCGCGTCATGTATACCAATAATATAATATAAACATGGTAATAAGCAATGCAGGTATGAACATGAATAAAGCAATACTAAGAAACAACAGTGCAGGGTAACGTACAGTGGTAACTAAACTGTCCTATCAGGTTTCTACTCTACAGTCTTTGAAATCAATTGATGAATCGTCGATGTAACTCAATAGTATCCCGTGCGTGCCCGGGACCACGGTCAAGGTTCTCAGGGCTGAATCCGAGACGTGCCGCTAGGCAGTAAAGTAGGTAGCAGGATGGACGGGTGATGTCAGCATCATCACTCCCGGACTGGCCAAGCCCGTAAGACTGATCAGAACAGGTATCGAACTGTTGAGTTACAAGTCGGTTTCACCTTTGATTTCCCCATACCCCCAAGTTATGTACGTCAGGTCAGGTATTCAGTAGTCCAGGATTAATGTCAACCCAGAATCAGGTAAAAAAACAGGTATGTCTGGATAGACAGCAGGAATGGTCCATGAGGACCCCAAGTCAGGTTTATTGGCATCAGGCATGAGATCATGTAATAAGTCAGGCTGTAGTCCAATAGGTTGAGTCAGTATGTATAGGGTGTCATGTCCGGGTATCAGTACATGTGTCAGGTGTATCAAGATCGGGTCAATATGTAATGCAATCAAATGTACGCTTATAACAGGTATAGTAACGAATAAGGAACAACAGCAGGAACAGTAAATAACAATATTATTCCATGTAAACACAGTGATGCTTTGTATTCTCTTATTAACAGGTTCAAGCACCCTTGGGGTGCAATAGTCACAAAGTGAAACAATATCAACAACATACGTAATGAAGCTACATGAATTTAAACTAAAGCATAATAATTGTCTCATGGGTGATTTAACAAATGAAGCAAGGACGATTTACTTGGTTTAGTTAGTTAAGGTGTGGTTTGATAGCAGACCGATTATTTACAAGAAACTACTATACCGATTCAATGTTAAGGATAATTGTGACCGTCAATTCTAAGTTATAAAATGATATCGATGTTACTAATAGCTGTGTGGTTATAATAAATAATATGATAATCAAGAGTAAAGCAAGACTTGATATTGTGTACTAGCATGTTAAAGCAAGTATTCGGATACTTGCCTCGACGGTTTCGCAAACCGGAAAGCACGGATGCAATGTCGGCAGAAAACACAAGACGGGTGCACGGACTACGGATCGAGTCCCAACAGCGAACAGCGGGACCACACGGACCAGGGTACTTCGCTGGAGCGTCGGGTCCAAACGACGGCACGGCCGGATTCCGGCAAAAGTCAAAGGCAACAAAGTTAGCAAACACGATATACGTCAACAAGGACCAGCAAGAGGGGGTTTAACATTAATGGAAAGATAGAGATGCTTACAGGGGAGAACCAGGGCAACCACGACGGTTCGACGGCGATGGGGCGCCGGCGAGGCAGCGACGGCGAACAGCGACGGCTGGAACTTTTCTGGGTTCGTGGGAAAGAGGGTGGTGCGGTGCGTAGAGGGGTGCTGGGTCGCTCTGGTGATCAAGGGGAGACGGAGGTGGTCGGAGGTGGCTCGGGCGACGACGGCGAGGATCGACGGCACCTTTTCCAGCGACCCCGGGGGTTGGTGCTAGGGTCGGCTCGGGTCCTGTGATGGTCCGGCGGGGAGAAGGAAGGAAACGACGAGGTCGGGACGAGGATGAAGGGGGAAGGCCTTCGCGTCGTCGGCGATGGGAGGCGGCGGCGACGGGCACTGGGTGTTGGTGGTGGCGTCGGGGTTGGGTTTGGAGGCTCGGGAAGGAGGGAGGAAGGAGGTAGGGGTGTGCGGTCAGGGCGTGTAGGCGAGGTCGGCGACGGCGAGGTCGCAGGGAGGTCGACGGCGAGGCACGAGGGGCTAGGGTTAGGGTTCGGAGGTTGTTCTCGTGATGGAGGAGAAGAAGGAGGCGGCTGCGTAAAAAATATATAGGAAGAGAGAGAGAGAGAGATTGGTTACAGAGAGAGAGAGAGATTGAGAGAGGGTTAGAGATAGAGAGAGAATGAGAATTTAGAGAGAGATAGAGAGAGGCGGAGAGAGAGAGAGGATAGGGGGCCCACGAGGGTGAAACCCCCCTCGTGATTGGCTGCCCAAAAGAAAGGAATTTTAGAAAAAGATTTTTAAAAGGATTTTAAATGTTATACAGTAACCGAATGTATATTTTCGTATATATTTTAGTTTTATAATATTTAATTAAATGGGCATTTTCGGCGCTAAATGAAACATTTCCAAATCGCGCCCGGGTTGCGCTCAAATGTTTCAAATTCAAATTATAGGATTTTAAGCGAGTTCCAATTTTTGAAAAGAGGTGTTTAATGATTAAAATGCATGCCCCCAAGTCGGACACTTGTACGCGCGCGTAGACGTCCAAACTTGCCCGTTTCGCCGAACGGGACGAAATCTCGACGCGCGGACGCTACCACGCGACTAGTGACGACGAGTAGGCCAACAAGGATATTTTTAATTTCATTTTAGGTGTTAAAATTTGTTATGTGCCAAAATGACTTAACCGGTTAAAATTTAGCAATAAGCACCAAACCATCAGGATAATGGGAATGAGCAATATATAACACTCAACTAGTAATAGAAATAGTATTATTGGGCTCGGGTGTTACATCATACCCAACTACAAAAAGAATTTCGTCCTCGAAATTCCAAGAATACAAGATAGCTAACTACTGGAAAAGGTGAGGAAATTTCTGCCGGATCTCGTCTTCTCGTTCCCAAGTGGATTCTCCATGTGATCGATTACCCCAAGAAACTAGCATAAGAGGGATAACCTTGTTCTTAAGAACATTTTCTCTTCGATCCTTGATTTCAACTGGTCGCTCTTCAAAAGTTAGGTCCTCCCGTACGGTCAACTCCGAATGATCCAAGACGTGGGTCTCATCTCGAACATACCTCCGTAGTTGAGATACATGAAACACATTGTGCACTCCTGCCAACGACTGTGGTAACGCCAAACGGTACGCTACCCCTCCAACACGCTCCAATATCTCGAAGGGTCCAACAAATCGAGGGCTAAGTTTTCCCCGACTTCCAAAGCGAATCACCCCTCTAGTCGGTGATATCTTCAGGAATACCAAATCGCCCACGAACTCTAGAGGTCTTCTTGACGTGTCGGCCCAACTTTTCTGTCTGTCTTGAGCTGCCTTCATGCTTTCTGATAGTGTTAATCTTCTCCACTGTCTGTACCACCAAATCTGGTCCCAATAATCTTCGTTCACCAACATCATCCCAACAAACAGGCGAACGGCACTTACGACCATAAAGAGCTTCAAACGGAGCCATCTGAATAGTCGCTTGGAAACTGTTGTTGTACGAAAACTCCACCAGGTGTAGATGATCCTCCCAAGAACCTTTGAAGTCCAACATGCAAGCCCTCAACATATCTTCAAGGGTCTGGATCGTTCTCTCCGATTGTCCATCAGTTTGAGGATGATAAGCTGTGCTAAACTTCAATCGTGTCCCCAAACTTTCTTGTAAACTCCTCCAGAAGTGCGACAAGAACCGAGTGTCCCGATCGGACACGATGCTTACCGGTACACCATGCGATCTTACAATCTCCTGCATGTACCACTCTGCCAAAGTCTCCGTCGATTGACCAACCCGAAAAGGAATAAAGTGAGCTGCCTTGGTCAACCGATCAACAATCACCCATACGGCATTGTTGCCTTTTGGACTCCGCGGTAAAGCCGTCACGAAATCCATGGTTATATGTTCCCACTTCCACTGAGGGATCGGAAGTGGTTGCAACAAAACCCTTTGGTGTTCAGCCTTGACTTGCTGACACACCAAGCACTTAGCCACGAAGCGAGCAATCTCCCGTTTCATACCTTCCCACCAGAAGTGCTGTCGAATATCTCGGTACATCTTTGTCCCTCCTGGATGTACAGAGTAAGCTGAACTGTGTGCCTCCTTCATGAGCTCTTCACGTACATCCCCTTTTGGCACCCACACACGGCTACCATATCTCAACGAACCGTCTTTGTGGACCAGTAAATCTGTTCGTAGTCCGGCTTCAACCTGCTCTCGAAACTTTTGCAGTCTAGGATCCTGCGATTGTGCTGCTATAATTTTCTCAATTAAAGACGACTGTACTTGCAACTGCATCAACTGTCCCGTAGCATGTGGTAGCACAACCTCCAAGTCAAATCTCCGAAAATCCGCAATGATCTCCCTCTGTGCAGTCAAAACCTGAATTGCTGGTAACCGACTAAGCGCATCCGGCACGACGTTAACCTTTCCCGGATGGTACTTAAGATCAAGGTCATAGTCCGCCATCAGCTCCAACCATCTGCGTTGCCTCATGTTCAACTCCTTCTGAGTGAACACATACTTCAAACTCTTGTGATCCGTAAAGACTTCGACTCTCTCGCCCAAAAGGTAGTGTCTCCAAATCTTCAGGGCGAAGATCACGGCCGCAAGCTCCAAGTCATGAGTCGGATAATTCTTCTCATGAGTCTTCAGTTGTCTCGATGCGTAAGCGACGACCCTCCCACTCTGCATTAAAACACATCCCAATCCTTTTTCCAGATGCGTCGCTGTGAATCACCAGTCCTCCTGAATTATCCGGTACAGTTAGGATAGGGGCGGTTATCAACTTCTGCTTCAACGCCTCGAAGGCCAATGCACATCCATCCGTCCAAACAAACGGTACCTCCTTGCGCGTAAGCTTGGTTAACGGCTCTGCCAAACGAGCGAAGTCCTCCACAAATCTCCTGTAGTATCCGGCGAGTCCAAGAAAACTTCTTATCTCCGCAACATTCTTTGGAGTTGGCCAATCTCGAACTGCTGCAATCTTCTCGGGATCAACGGCGATTCCATCGCCCGACACCACATGCCCCAGAAACTTCACTTCTTCCAGCCAGAATTCGCACTTACTCATCTTCGCGAATAATTTCTCCTGTCTCAACGTCTGCAGTGCGATCCTTAAATGCTCAGCATGCTCCTCCGGACTCTTCGAGTATACCAGAATATCGTCAATGAATACCACAACAAGCTGGTCCAAGAATGGTGAAAAGACCCGGTTCATCAAATCCATGAATATTGCCGGCGCATTCGCCACTCCGAAGGGCATCACTAGATACCCGAAATGTCCATATCGAGTTCGAAACGCCGTCTTGCAAATGTCTTCTGCTTTTACTCGGACCTGATGATATCCTGATCGCAAATCCAATTTCGAGAATACCCTCGCGCCACTAAGCTGCTCAAAAAGTTCTCCAATGCGAGGGATCGGGTACTTGTTCTTAATAGTCACCCGGTTCAATTCTCGATAATCAATGCACATCCTTCTCGTGCCATCCTTCTTCTTTACTAAAAGAACTGGAGCTCCCCAAGGTGAGTTGCTGCTTCGAAACCATCCCTTCTCGAGTAATTCACCAACTTGTTTCTTAACTTCTTCCAATTCCACTGGCGCCATCGAATAATAAGATTTTGATACAGGCACTGCACCAGGACTAAGGTCGATCGCGAACTCCACGTCTCGCTTCGGCGGTAAGCCCGATATATCTTCAAACACGTCCATAAAATCGCGAACAACTGCCGGCTCTTCATTACTATCAACTTCCATAGCTGCAAGAACACCGTTTGTCGGCCTAGCCCTAAACTCGACTGGCCCGACAGAACTGCTTCCTTACCGCAACTGCTGTCTACATTGTTGGCCGTGAAAGGTCCACCGAGACTACTGAGTCTCGTCCACTCTGCTGCATGCACGTCCACGGCGCTCCATTCTGCCTTAGTCCGATGACCTTCTCTTTCATTTCCTTCCGTGCAGTCCGCGGGAAGAACTTCTCCAGGAAACTCTTAGAAAACTCCGCCCAACTGATCGGCTTGGGCAAGCGGGTCTCTTCCACAAGCCACCACTCTCGGGCGTAATCCACTAGCTGAATGCTCACCATATCAACTCTTTGTCATCTGGAATCTGTGACGCAATCAATAAATTCTCCGTGTCGACTAACCACTGCTCGGCTGGCAATGGCTCTTCCAAACCAGTGAATGTAGACGGACCCAAATGTCTGAAATCTGCCACGGTCCATACTCTGTCAACTGGTTTAGCTCCAACGTTGTTTACAGACTGCTGAACGATCTGCAAACCTTCCTGGAATGAGTCTGGTTGCTGCTGGATCATTTCGGTATATCTCTTTGATTCTCCAGCATTCCTCTTATCACTTCAAGCATGGCGGCTTCGTCCACACGCCTCTGGTATGTCTTCAATTTCTTACCTGTCATAATCCTGAACTCAAAACACCCAACATCAGCATGATGATAGATTCTGAATGTGGATCAAGGCTAGAACTCCAAGATACTTAAATAGAGTACCGCATTGTAGCTATGCCGCGGTATCATAGCCGCAATTACTTAACTCCACCCAAGTCGCCTAAGTCCTAGAGATAACAAGAAGTTAGATTTTCGAATTGACAATGTAAAGTAAGTTCGCATGTCGACATGATCCGGAAGAATGATTCAAGGATGGTAAAACGGTCAAGGTGGCAGGACATGTTTCCTAAACACGGGTATTCTGATTCGTGTATTGGGTACAATACCCAACTACAAAAGAATCAACCCGACTATCCTATGTCTCTGATACCAAAAGAACCATGTCACGCCCCGCTTCCCAGAGTACGCAATATTGGGCACGTGACATAGCCAACCATGCTACCTGTGGGTAGGAAGTATCCATCCACAGTCACATTACGGTTGTAGAGATATCAAGAACAGTATAAATAAACTAATCTAACACATGTCCAAATCCATAATAACAAGAGTCAATAAACAATAGTGCGGAAGCAAATGATCCAATACAATAAATAAACAGTATGTCCCATAATGCGGGCTCACATCTGGAATGAAATGAAATAAATAGACTAAACACTAAGGAACTCACAGTTCAGCCTGCTGGCTGAAGTACTCCGCTCGGACATCGACGGTGGTAAGGAATCTGGGCCATGCAAAACCCAGACGTCAGCGCGTCATGTATACCAATAATATAATATAAACATGGTAATAAGCAATGCAGGTATGAACATGAATAAAGCAATACTAAGAAACAACAGTGCAGGGTAACGTACAGTGGTAACTAAACTGTCCTATCAGGTTTCTACTCTACAGTCTTTGAAATCAATTGATGAATCGTCGATGTAACTCAATAGTATCCCGTGCGTGCCCGGGACCATGGTCAAGGTTCTCAGGGCTGAATCCGAGACGTGCCGCTAGGCAGTAAAGTAGGTAGCAGGATGGACGGGTGATGTCAGCATCATCACTCCCGGACTGGCCAAGCCCGTAAGACTGATCAGAACAGGTATCGAACTGTTGAGTTACAAGTCGGTTTCACCTTTGATTTCCCCATACCCCCAAGTTATGTACGTCAGGTCAGGTATTCAGTAGTCCAGGATTAATGTCAACCCAGAATCAGGTAAAAAAACAGGTATGTCTGGATAGACAGCAGGAATGGTCCATGAGGACCCCAAGTCAGGTTTATTGGCATCAGGCATGAGATCATGTAATAAGTCAGGCTGTAGTCCAATAGGTTGAGTCAGTATGTATAGGGTGTCATGTCCGGGTATCAGTACATGTGTCAGGTGTATCAAGATCGGGTCAATATGTAATGCAATCAAATGTACGCTTATAACAGGTATAGTAACGAATAAAGAACAACAGCAGGAACAGTAAATAACAATATTATTCCATGTAAACACAGTGATGCTTTGTATTCTCTTATTAACAGGTTCAAGCACCCTTGGGGTGCAATAGTCACAAAGTGAAACAATATCAACAACATACGTAATGAAGCTACATGAATTTAAACTAAAGCATAATAATTGTCTCATGGGTGATTTAACAAATGAAGCAAGGACGATTTACTTGGTTTAGTTAGTTAAGGTGTGGTTTGATAGCAGACCGATTATTTACAAGAAACTACTATACCGATTCAATGTTAAGGATAATTGTGACCGTCAATTCTAAGTTATAAAATGATATCGATGTTACTAATAGCTGTGTGGTTATAATAAATAATATGATAATCAAGAGTAAAGCAAGACTTGATATTGTGTACTAGCATGTTAAAGCAAGTATTCGGATACTTGCCTCGACGGTTTCGCAAACCGGAAAGCACGGATGCAATGTCGGCAGAAAACACGAGACGGGTGCACGGACTACGGATCGAGTCCCAACAGCGAACAGCGTGACCACACGGACCAGGGTACTTCGCTGGAGCGTCGGGTCCAAACGACGGCACGGCCGGATTCCGGCAAAAGTCAAAGGCAACGAAGTTAGCAAACACGATATACGTCAACAAGGACCAGCAAGAGGGGGTTTAACATTAATGGAAAGATAGAGATGCTTACAGGGGAGAACCAGGGCAACCACGACGGTTCGACGGCGATGGGGCGCCGGCGAGGCAGCGACGGCGAACAGCGACGGCTGGAACTTTTCTGGGTTCGTGGGAAAGAGGGTGGTGCGGTGCGTAGAGGGGTGCTGGGTCGCTCTGGTGATCAAGGGGAGACGGAGGTGGTCGGAGGTGGCTCGGGCGACGACGGCGAGGATCGACGGCACCTTTTCCAGCGACCCCGGGGGTTGGTGCTAGGGTCGGCTCGGGTCCTGTGATGGTCCGGCGGGGAGAAAGAAGGAAACGACGAGGTCGTGACGAGGATGAAGGGGGGATGGCCTTCGCGTCGTCGGCGATGGGAGGCGGCGGTGACGGGCACTGGGTGTTGGTGGTGGCGTCGGGGTTGGGTTTGGAGGCTCGGGAAGGAGGGAGGAAGGAGGTAGGGGTGTGCGGTCAGGCCGTGGAGGTGAGGTCGGCGACGGCGAGGTCGCAGGGAGGTCGACGGCGAGGCACGAGGGGCTAGGGTTAGGGTTCGGAGGTTGTTCTCGTGATGGAGGAGAAGAAGGAGGCGGCTGCGTAAAAAATATATAGGAAGAGAGAGAGAGAGATTGGTTACAGAGAGAGATAGAGATAGAGAGAGGGTTAGACATAGAGAGAGAATGAGAATTTAGAGAGAGATAGAGAGAGGCGGAGAGAGAGAGAGGATAGGGGGCCCATGAGGGTGAAACCCCCCCTCGTGATTGGCTGCCCAAAAGAAAGGAATTTTAGAAAAAGATTTTTAAAAGGATTTTAAATGTTATACAGTAACCGAATGTATATTTTCGTATATATTTTAGTTTTATAATATTTAATTAAATGGGCATTTTCGGCGCTAAATGAAACATTTCCAATTCACGCCCGGGTTGCGCTCAAATGTTTCAAATTCAAATTATAGGATTTTAAGCGAGTTCCAATTTTTGAAAAGAGGTGTTTAATGATTAAAATGCATGCCCCCAAGTCGGACACTTGTACGCGCGCGTAGACGTCCAAACTTGCCCGTTTCGCCGAACGGGACGAAATCTCGACGCGCGGACGCTACCACGCGACTAGTGGCGACGAGTAGGCCAACAAGGATATTTTTAATTTCATTTTAGATGTTAAAATTTGTTATGTGCCAAATTGACTTAACCGGTTAAAATTTAGCAATAAGCACCAAACCATCAGGATAATGGGAATGAGCAATATATAACACTCAACTAGTAATAGAAATAGTATTATTGGGCTCGGGTGTTACAGTGCGCTAAGATAGGCACATGACAGAGCCAACTATGCTACCTGTGGATAGGAAAAAATCCCTCCACGGTCACATTACGGCTGTAGAGATATCAAGAACAGTAAAATAAACTATCTAACTGTTAGTGTATATGCCCTAGGGGCCATTATTGTATCATACTAGCTTGTATATTACTTAATGGAAGCTTGGGATATTCACAGTTATATTAACAGTCTTGCTAAACATGGTAGTACGCTACTTGGTTT
Source organism: Agapanthus africanus (assembly GCA_030015575.1). Lineage (NCBI taxonomy): Eukaryota > Viridiplantae > Streptophyta > Magnoliopsida > Asparagales > Amaryllidaceae > Agapanthus > Agapanthus africanus. Next base: position 525,681,529 of record CM057347.1, on the reverse strand, counting down.
GTGTCTATCTTAATATGTGTATATGTTAGCATATCGTGAATACATATTGATAGAGCCCTTAGGATCTTGCTTGACTACCAGCGTTGTGATGGCAGTCACACTAATGGGGGCTGGGTAGTCTACAAGCACATCCTTTTTCAGGTCCCTAGTCGTAGGATTATCGAGACAGGGCATCGATACTCCGAAGTAGACTAGTGTGTACGCTTCTCATCCCAGTTGGGGAAATGGTCTGTCCCACAGCCATTAGTACGTTGTACTGGAGATAGTATACAGGTGCTCGTTGGGTTACGGGTACACCGGACAGAACTCGCAGGGAACTGTTGGTTGGTATTATACCCGTCGTCAGTTAACAGTTCCCAGGTGACATGATTACAGCATAGTCCGCAGACTTGACACTGCTGCTTCGCCTCGAGTGAGTTCCCACTGTTCTTAGATTGCTACCCTACCACGGCTCAAAGGAGTCGTGCAAACATGTAGCAGTTGGGTGCAGTCCCGAAGCACTTGGAGGCAGTGGCGGTTAGATAGGATTCGTCTCTCCCGGTATTGGGAGTTGATATCGCGCTGTGTTTGGAGAGCCATTACGCAAAGTCCCTGACCAGGGCAAGCGAGATATACTGGTAGGTTTTCCAGTAGCTTCTCAAGGTGTAATGGGCTTCACTCCGACACGACTTATACCGCTTTTAGGGGACTGACACTTGCCGCCCCCTAGGCCCGATATGCGATAGTCATAGACGAACAGACCAGACTGTACAAAGATTGTCACATCAGGCTCAGTAGGAGTTCGGATGGGTTTCCTCATCGGCCTTCTTATCGACATCTACCTGGGGACCGTTACGTACAGCTAGTGTCGCTTACGGTCTGTGGTTAAACCCACTGCCAGCGTAGTAGTCGAGTCTTTAGAGTCCCACACAGAGAGTTTCCCTGCTTCGGGTGAAACGATATAGAGGTCGTATGGTTTTACGACAGGGTTCGGACACGCACGTGCATTTATGCACGTACGATGTTCAGACAGTTTATACTAGCAGGCTTTGGTTTAAGCCAGATTCTAGTATTGGATTATTGGATTTATACGGTCTCAGTATTTCCGTGTTTTCACGGATGGGAAGGGCATTCTCGTAATTTGTCGAGAAGCTTCTAGAAGATTGATGAGTTGGAGGCTTAGGTGGAATTTGCATTAATTGGATTAATGACTCATGGTGTGATTCATCCAAAGGAGTTAATTATGCATTTATTGCTTAATGACTCATGGGATGAATCACACAAGGTGAGTTAATGAAGCATGATGATATTATTATTTGTTATTCATTTAATAAATATCTTATGCTTCATATATTCACACATGAGATATTTTTTCAAGATCATTCTCACTCTCACCTTCTCTCTCCTCAAGCTCTCTCTCTTCAAGAACTAACCCTAATCCTCTCATGTGTTGAGATCCTAGGGTTAGCAAGACTAATAGATCCCTAATCCTATTCTATATCCTTTAGGTTACTTTGATTAGCACTCATAGCAACCTAGTTACCTCAAGTGAGAGGTTAAAGCTTGGAGAAGTAGCTCTCGGGTGGATCTTCTATCACATCGAGGAGGCCGACGAGGAGATGATCAAAGAGAACAAGAAGGACTTGGTTCATTAGGTATAATCATCTTTCATAGTAGCTAATGACTTCTATGTTGTTGTTAGTTAGGGTTTGGCAAAGATCCGTAAAGTTAGTCGATGTTAGTTTAAACAAAATGATTGTTTTACCTATTCCGCCTCCCCGCATCATGTGGGGTGTCTAACGTCGACTTACACTAACACATGTCCATAAGCCAGAATAAACGAGTCATAAAATAAAATAATGCGGAAGCAAAGATCCAATACAATAATAATCTGGAATGTATGTCTCATAATGCGGGCTCACATCAGGAATGAAAATACTGAAAGAAACTGAACTAAACTAATACAGGTCCTCACTGCTCGGCCTGTTCACTGAAATACTCCTGCTCGATCTGCAGCAAAGGTAAAGGATCTGGGCCATGCAAAACCCAGACGTTAGTGCGTCATAATATCAAACAATAATGAAATCAAGGAGTAGCAAGACATGCAGGTACGAGTATGAACGGTAAATAAGGTATAACAGTAACATAAATAAGGACAGTGAAGGGTAAAGGCACAGGTGACGTGCAGTGAGTAATCTAAACTGGTCTACTGGGTTAACTACTCTCAAGTCCTTGAAATCAATTTAATGAATCGTCGATGTAACTCAATAGTATCCCGTGCATACCCGGGACCACGGTCAAAGACTCTCGGGCTGAATCCGAGACGTGCCGCTAGGCAGTAAAAGGTAGTATGTAAAGATAAGTTTTCATGACCTAGATCTGAAATGATATGAATGGATACAAACGGAACATCGAAAAGTTATAAAACTAAACGTGGGGTGCATGATTTAAAATACAGGTATTCCATTTGTTAAAATAGATGCGTCTAAAGTAATGTAGCATGTATTTAAGATTGGTTTGCATGCCCTAGATCTAAAATGCACTATACAGATGTAAACGGAACGTCGAAAAGCTGTAATATGAAACATGGGATGCTTGATTTAAAATACAGGTGTGATATTTATTTAAATAGGTATATAATGAGTTATATAGCATGTAGCAAGATTAACTTGCCTTGACGGAACGAGAACGGGTGTGTACGGAACGTCCCACGTCGGTGAAAAGTCACGACGTGCGCACGGTACACGGAACGGTTCCAAACAACGCACGAGGGTGATCACGCAAGTCAGGTACGTGGTCAGGATCTTCTGGATCGTCAGCGTCGATCCCGGCTCCGGCAAACTACGAGATTACAAAATTCAAGAATCAAGAAATGAGAAGAAGAAAGAAATAAGGAGGAAGAAGAAGAGGGAAGAAGGAGGAGAGGAAGAGGAAAGGAAGGCTTACCGTGGTTGGTTGTGGCATCGATGGTTGAGCACCGGCGAAGGGGTTGGTTGCTAGGGTTTCGGTTAGGGTTAGCTAGGGTTTGGTGTTGGTTTCTTGGTGCAGGGTTGGTGAAGAGGAAGAGAACAGAGGAGATAGGGAGAGAAGAGGAAGGAGATGGTGATGGCAATGAGAGGTGGTCGGCGGCGAGGTGTAGATGGGTTTCTTGGGTTGCAGGGTGTGTGCAGGGGTCTCGGGAGAATGAGGGAGGTGAGGAGGAGTTGGCGAGGGAGAAGATGAAGTTGGCAAGGAGGAGGAGAGGAAGCTCTGGGGATTTTAGGGCTAAGGTTTGAGAATTGTTGATGGGTTAAAGAGATGGGCTCGAGGTTTTTTAAAAAGAAGAGGCAATGAGAGGAAGAAGGAAGTTGTTGAGGGAGGTGATTGTAGCGCGAGGGAGGTGACCACATCCCAGATTGCTACAGTGTCCGCGAGAGGTGTGAGAAAGAAGAGAGAGAGAGAGAGAGAGAGACGCGCGAGATGAGAGAGAAAGAGAGAGGGAGGAGAGATGAATATGGATTTTAGTAGGTGAGAGAGAGAGTTCTGCGCTTGGGTGAGAGAGAGAAGAGAGAGAAAGGAGAGGAAGAGAGATAGGGAGAAGAGAATGGTGGGCCAGCATCAGAGGGAGAGAGAGAGATTGTTATAGTTAGGATTAAATTGAAAAAGATTTTTGTTTGTTAATGAAATTTAAACGTTGATTTTAAAGAAAAATAAAGATATTAAATTTAATAAAATTTGAATTTTGGCGGGATACAAAAATATTCCAAAACACGTCCGGGTCAGGTCTAAAAATTCAGATTTAAAATATGAAAAATATATGCGACGTCCAAATTTCAAAATGAAAGCTCTAGTAACGAAAATGCATACCCCAAGATTGGATGCACGCATGTGCGCGTAGCCATCCAAAAGCGTCCGTTTCACTGAACGGGACGAGAACAAGATGCACGGATGCTACCTCGGGGTTAGGGGTAGCATGCAGGCCATATTATGTAATTTTAAATTATTTTATATGACTTAAAATGTTATATGGTAAAATATGCAATGCCAGATAAAATGTTCATGAAAATGCACATGTCTATGTAACAAGTCAAGATAATTCATAAATATGAATCAAATAAGTTTCAAGCAAGCGGGTCGAATGCAATGTAAAATGTAAAATACTATTCACACCCAAAACACGATAAATCAAGAAAATATCACAATTAAGGAAATACGAGAACTGGAATTGGTATAAATGAATTAGGGTGTTACATTATACCCAACTACAAAAAGAATTTCATCATCGAAATTCCAAGAACAAAGAAAGATAAACAATCAAGAAACTACAAGAATAGGTGTGGAAACTTCTGTCGGATTTCGTCTTCTCGTTCCCAAGTCGATTCTCCATGCGAGCGATTTTCCCAAGAAACAAGTACGAGAGGGATAACCTTGTTCTTAAGAACATTTTCTCTTCGATCAACGATCGACATCGGTCGCTCCTCAAAAGTCAAATCTTCTCGTGCAGTCAGCTCCGAATGATCCAGCACGTGTGTTTCATCTCGAACATACTTACAGAGTTGAGATACATGAACACGTCATGAATATTCGCCAAAGATTGCGGTAAAGCCAATCGATACGCCACTTCTCCAATACGTTCCAAAATCTCGAAATGCCCAACGAATCGAGGACTAAGCTTGCCTCGACTCCCAAAATGAATCACTCCTCCAGTCGGTGATATCTTCAAGAACACAAGATCACCAACCGTGAACTCTAGAGGTCTTCTCGATGTATCGGCCCAACTCTTCTGCCGAACTTGTGCTGCCTTCATATGATTCCGGTGTTAACTTTCTCTACTGTTTGCACGATCAAATCCGGTCCCAACAATCTTCGTTCTCCAACATCATCCCAACAAACAAGTGAACAACACTTGCGACCATATAATGCTTCGAATGGAGCCATCTGAATAGTCGTCTGAAAACTGTTATTGTAAGAAAACTCCACCAAGTGTAGATGATCCTCCCATGAACCCTTGAAGTCTAACATGCAAGCTCTCAACATGTCTTTAAGAGTTTGGATCGTTCTCTCTGACTGGCCATCTGTCTGAGGATGATAAGCTATGCTAAACTTCAATCGAGCCCCCAAACTTTCCTGTAAGCTCCTCCAGAAGTGTGATAAGAAACGGGTGTCACGGTCGGACACGATGCTCACCGGTACTCCATGCAATCTTACAATCTCCTGCATGTACCGTTCTGCCAATGTTTCCGTTGGTTGACCAACTCGAAATGGGATGAAATGAGCTACCTTGGTCAATCGATCAACAATCACCCAAACTACATTGTTGCCTTTTGGACTCCGCGGTAAAGCTGTCACGAAATCCATGGTTATATGTTCCCACTTCCATTGAGGAATCGGAAATGGTTGCAATAAACCAGCAACCCTTTGATGTTCAGCCTTAACTTGCTGACACACCAAGCACTTCGCTACAAAGCGGGCAATCTCCCGTTTCATGCCTTCCCACCAGAAATGCTGTCGTAGATCTCGGTATATCTTCGTGCCTCCTGGATGTACGGAATATGCGGAACTATGCGCCTCCTTCATAACTTCTTCGCGAATATCTCCCTTTGGCATACACAAACGGCTACCATATCGCAACGAACCATCTTCATGAATCAACAAGTCCGTTCGAAGTCCAGCTTCAACCTGTTCTCGAAACTTTTGCAATCTATGGTACTGTAACTGCGCTGCTTTAATATTCTCGATCAACGACGACTGTAATTGCAGCTGCATCAACTGTCCTGAAGAGTGCGGTAACACGATCTCCAATTCGAATCTCCGAAAGTCTTCAATAAGTTCCTTCTGTGCAGTCAACATCTGAATTGCTGGAAACCGACTAAGTGCATCCAGCACAACCTTAACTTTCCCTGGATGGTACTTAAGGTCAAGATCGTAGTCAGCCATCAGCTCCAACCATCTACGCTGCCTCATATTAAGCTCCTTCTGCGTGAACACATACTTTAGGCTTTTGTGATCGGTGAATACTTCGACCCTTTCACCCAATAAATAGTGCCTCAAAATCTTCAAAGCGAAAATCACAGCTGCTAGCTCCAAATCATGTGTTGGGTAATTCTTCTCATGGGTCTTCAACTGTCTCGATGCATAATCTATAACCTTCCCATGCTGCATCAAAACACATCCCAATCATTTCCCAGATGCGTCGCTGTGAATCACCAATCCTCCGGAACTGTCTGGCACGGTTAAAATAGGAGCGGTTATCAATCTCTACTTCAACGCCTCAAAAGCTGACGCACATTTATCTGTCCATACGAATGGTACTTCCTTACGCGTAAGCTTGGTCAGAGGCTCAGCCAAACGAGCAAAATTCTCCACGAACCTTCTGTAATACCCGGCAAGTCCAAGAAAACTTCTGATCTCTGCTACATTCTTCAGAATCGGCCAATCTCAAACTGCTACAATCTTTTCGGGATCAACGGCGATTCCATCTTCGAACACGACATGCCCTAAGAACTTCACTTCTTCAAACCAAAACTCACACTTGCTCATCTTTGCATACAATCTTTCTTGCATCAATGTCTGCAGTGCGATCTTTAAGTGTTCTGCATGCTCTTCTATGCTCCTCGAGTAAACCAGAATATCATCAATGAACACCACTATAAACTGGTCCATGAATGGTGAAAATATTCGGTTCATCAAGTCCATAAATATCGCCGATGCATTCGTTACTCCGAAGGGCATCATTAAATACTCGTAATGTCCATACCGAGTTCGGAACGCAGTCTTGCAAATATCTTCTGATTTAACTCGGACCTGATGATATCCGGATCGCAAATCCAGCTTTGAGAATACCCTCGCGCCACTAAGCCGCTCGAATAATTCGCCAATGCGAGGGATCGGGTACTTGTTCTTAATAGTCACCCGGTTTAATTCTCGATAATCGATGCACATCCTCCTTATGCCATCTTTCTTCTTGACTAGAAGAACTGGAGCTCCCCAAGGTGAATTACTGCTGCGAATCCAACCCTTCTCAAGTAATTCGGTAATCTGCTTCTTGACTTCTTCCAACTCCACTGGTGCCATTGGATAGTACGCCTTAGAGATTGGCGCTGCACCAGGAATAAGATCGATCGTAAACTCCACATCTCATTTTGGTGGTAAACCTGAGATGTTCTCGAACACGTCTATGAAATCTCGAACTACAGCTAGCACTTCTTCCTTATCAACTTCCATCGACGAAAGAACATTATTTGTCGGCCGAGCCCTAAACTCGACTGGCCCGACAGAATTGCTTCCTCCAGTAAAGATAAACTCTGAATGTCCGGGAATCTGGAAAATTACTTTATTTGCCCTACAATCAATGTGAGCGTGAAAAGTACCGAGAAAATCCATACCCAAGATGACTTCATAGCTGCCGGTATCAATCACCAAGAAATCTGCAAACAACTCTCGTCCGCAAACAACAACTGAACAATCCTTACGTTCTCTACTAGCTATGATCTTCCCATTCTACAGTGGGTCCCACGGACTCAAGAGATGGCCCCCACGGATTCAAGAGATGGCCCTCGCCCACTTAACACGACACTTGGCGTGGCACTTTATTCCGTGTGGCACTTTGCTCCGTGAGCAAGAACCGGGTCCCGACAACTAAGGTCATGTAAAACACTCACTACACCTCAAATACACCTTCAAAATTCATAGAAACCCCTAACCCTCATCTAGGAAAATTCTAACGTCACCAAACCATATCGGTTTATCTCTAACTACAAAAGGATATACTAAACACTAATAAGTTAACTAAAAGTCTAGAATTATACCTCATGTGGCAACTCAAGAAATTTCTTGAGTTGCCCAAACTGCTCAAAATCTTCACTTGATAGATCCATAGGGTTTTAAGGGAGCTTGTGCACAAAATTTGTGAAGAGAGTATAAGGTTTTGTGGTGGTTTGTAGGGTGGTACATAGAGGTAGAGGAGGTGGAGGAAGGAGAAGATGAAGATGAATGAAGTGAAGAGAGTATAAGCCATGGTGTGAAGATAACCCCCCCTCCTTTCTTTCTCTCTCTCCCTCTCCTATCCCATACCTCCATGTCCCCCTCCCCTTCATGCAAATTTCTCACAAATTCTTTTTCTTTTATCTTTTCTTTTAAACAAAAACAATAACAATTAAAATGACAAATGAAGCCATGGGTTCCAAAACAAAAAAAATAACACAAGTGTTGTAAACATTACATGTTGCATGTCATAAACTAGGTTAATGCATAATTAGTTAAGTATTAATCGAGTTTAGTAATAAACTCGTATACAAATAATTGTATAAATATTTATAATATATCCATATCAACTTAACACCTTCAAAATCAATAATTATATTAATTTTCTAAATATTTTCCAAATTATCGGTATATAATTATACCATATCCTTTAACCAATTTCCATACTTTTAATAATATCCATAAAAATTATTATTTTTAATTATTTAAATTCCAAAAATAATATTTTATTTTCCTGAAATATTACAAGAGCTCGGGGTCCTCGATGAACTGCTCCAAGTCTTCTGAGCTGGGCTCAATCTCCAGAGAGTCGGGTCCTCCTGACAACATTCCAAAGAAAGAATAGAAAGGGAATGTCGTCAGCGAACAATCGCTCGGTAAGTCTCAAACAGATAGAAATAGAACAAACAGATAAGAGAGAATATAACTGTATAATATATGTTTGTTATACTAACGTAGTTATTTATACCTTGGTACATAATATGCCAGTGTATATGAGAAGAGTCAAACTATTCCGTGGACTAAGATATACGGAGCATAAGGAACCGTTAAGCCACAGAACAACAGCAACGGATATTCAGGTTAGGTGTATTAAAGTGACCACCATCGTGCCACTTTTAACACATTCTGTACCAATCTATCCCATTAAAAACCCCGTACTGTTTATTGTGTTGTTTTATAGATGTAACACTTGCCGAAACCATTGTATCAATTGCTCATGTAAACGGATAGGCATGTAATCAAGTCAATGTATATCCATGGTTCAATCAGTTCAAGTTATGTTGATATAGATAGTATTCTAGTATTCATGTTCAAGTTCTAGTATATATGGATTCATGTTGTATTGGAGTTATATTTGGATTGTATTCATGTGTGGATTGTTTTCATATTAGACTGAGACTCCGTCTGAGTCAGACACTTAAATAAAATTTGATTCCTGAATTAGGTTTTAGAGTTATCGGTAACTCTGCACATGGACGGCAGGATGTGTGACTTTTTCTAAGCCAATTACCATTGATAACCCCATTTTAGTTTTCTACCTTAAATAAATAAGCACCCACTTTCTCCAGCTCCCTGAGACTCAAGAGAATTGGTCCCGCTTAAACCTATATTTACTAAGGTCTTTATTATAAATTAATAAATTTGAGGGGTTTTTTATGAAAAAATAGTTTTGATATAATTTCAAAATAAACCTCAAGTATTTATTAGTCGTATTTAGGGTTTTCATGGATGTAATTTTTAAAAGTGAAGTATTCTAATGATTATAAACCTAGATTGAATAGTATATGGTATTTTAGTGTAAATTGGAATTGTATGGATTTGTGATGGTATATTCATAAAATTTGTTATTCTTTTGGTTAGAAAACATGGAATTTATTATATATATTTAAAATAGATATTTTGATAATATATATATATATAATTATTAAAATAGAATTTATTTATTAAATAGAAAATCACATTATTCTTAAAAATTGTATTAAAAATTCCATCGAGATCGGATGCTCCGTGAGAAGGTCTGCATCTCGCTCTACTAGTACCGAGAATGTGCGATAACCCGCACCATCCAAATCGGGTTCCCCAAAATAGGCTATAGAGGCTTAATTGCAAGAAATTTAATTAAAACAATCTTAAAAAATACGGTTTTATTAGTTTAAGCTATTTTATTGTAAAATTGTATTTATCCCACAAAACACTGTTCCAAAAGTCACCGTGCTATGTCATGATGAGTGTTGTGATGAGGTAGGTCATTACCTCGTGAGTTTTCTAAAGATAATATGGGCAAATATGATGAAAAATGTCGAATAGAAAGTTTGTGGTATTTAACCGTAAAAGTGAAATAAAAGTTGCATAGTATTGTATTTTAAATTGAAACTTGCTCTAAATGTTTGTTTATGATTACTAAACAAGTTGTAACAATATGGATGTTTGGTTATTAAGAAAAGTTATATTTTTAACAAAATTAAAATCGGAAGTCGGATTAACTCCACTACCGACGAGTTTTGAAAAGAGATCTGTTTAGAATAGGAAAAGAGGAGAGAGAGAGGGAACTTACAGTTTGAAAAGAGAGAGGGGAGGTATGGAAAACGTTTGAGAGCTTCATGGAGTCGCGGTGTCGCCGGATTTGTCCCGAGTCGTCGCCGGAAGATGGCTTTGGACTAACTCCGCTTGTACAACTAATTTAACTTGGAAAAATTTGAGAGTTTTGATGATAGATTTCAGAATGGAGAGGGCTAGGGTGTGGGGTGGTATTTATAGGATAAAATTAGGGTTTAGGGAATTAAAAATGAGAATTAAAATATATTAAAACATTGGTTTAATGTGATTTTTAAATCTATGTTAATTTGCAGGAAAAACTAACAGAGGAGTAATGTGGGGAAGTCCAAGAGGTGTTGGGGAAAATTTGGGAGCATTCTCTGTGGGGGGGCCCGGCGCTGCCGGCCCAATAGGCAATCTCGCCGGCCACTTGTAGGGTTCCTAGGCACCCCAAGGAGGTCTCACAAGGCATCGAACATGCCATATTAAAATTTTACGGTGCCTACAAACCCTAAACTACGGATCGTCGGCTAGATGTCTAGGCGAAAAACTAACTAGTTAGTTTTTAGCTAAAAGTTTAACGGAAATACAACCTTTGTAGATCCGGTGCTCCACCTCCATAGCTCCGCAACGAGGTCCTCTCCGCTGTCCAAATCAAATCCGGGCTCTAGAGTCGGCTTCGTCGGAGAAAAAGGGAGCTAGGTCGTCGATGTCCATGCCGAAGATGATCTACGTCGAGGCATCGCTAGATCAAGCTCACAACTTCACCAAGTCAAGAAACTTGTGAAGTAAACACACTCTACTACTTGGCAAGAGGTAGAGGATGAAGAAATAGGAAGTGGGTAGACTTTAGTTTTGGATTTCTCACTCTTTTCAAACAATCACCATTGATGGAGCTTGGTTTTCTTCACTTGAAGAATGAAGAAGATGAAGGAAATAGTTATGATAAGTTAATTAAAAACAATAGAAAAATCAAAACTTATCATAATATTAACTAGAGTTAAGTGTAGAGAATGAATCATAGTTAGTGGGAATGGTTAGGGTTAAGGATGAGATAAGAATGGTTGACTTGATCAAAGATTCATGAAGCTTCAACTAAACTCCAAATTAAGCCACCATTCTTTTCTCCTCTTTTCCAAAATGAATAAACAAATAAATAAATGAATAAATAAAGGAAATGAAACCCTAACCATTCTTTTAACCATGGTTTAATTCTTTGCACTTAACCAAGTAATCATGTATCATCAAACATGATACAATCAAATGCACAAAATCATATCGCATATGTAATGCGCACACCCGAGTGAGAAAATCCATTTAAAGTGAACCAATACTAGTTAATGCAAAGTAATATATCAAATATATAATTATACATTAAATCATTAAATCAACACTTGATTCAATGATCCGGTCATGTCGCACACAACCGACTAGTATACAATGTATCGGCTTATCGAATCAACGCTTGAATCGATAACTAGGTTATATCGCATACAACCATTCGATACATTCATCGCGAGAATGGAATACGGTATCACATACTCGCATTATTCTCGGTCCCGCACATATCTCATATGCGCTCCTATTTCGTTTCGCTTGAGCCAGGAAACCTCTGTGTAGGACTCTAAAGACTCGTCAATACGCCGGCAGCAGGTGATGATCATATCAAACACCCACAAGCCGCAAGCGGTCTGCTAAACGTAACGGCCACCCGGGTATTGAGCGATCTGAAGATCGACGAGCAAGCCCGCTCACACTCCAGTGAATCCGACCAGTGACACTACCGTACAGTCCGGTCTGATCGTTTGATATGTCGCATATCTCGCCTAGGGGTGGTAAACGTCAGACCCCAATAGCTCAATAAGTCATGTCGATATGAGGTCTATAACTGTTCGAGAAACTACTGGTAACACTTACCAGTAAATCTCAGCAACCCTGGCCAGGGATTTCCTGTTATAGCCAATCGAACACAGCGCAACATCAACTCCCTATACCGGGAGAGACGAATCCCCTCCTATCGCTCATTGCCTCCATGTGACTCGGGACTGTACCCAAAAACCACCGTTTTGCACGCCCTCTTGGACGTGGTAAGATGGAAATCAAAGCACAGTGGGAACCACACAAGACTCTATGACGATCTCGGGTCAACAGACTACTCTGTACCAGTGTCACCAGAGAACTGCCATCTGACGTGAGGTATAATACCATCTGGGAGTTCTCGGCGAGTCCGTCCAGTGTACCCAGTCTCTACTGAGCACTCGTATATCATCTCTGATGTCAAACACCGATGGATATGGGATCATCCATCGCCCATCTGTATGGGTCGAGAAGGTATACGCTAGTCTACTCTGGTATATCGATGCCCTGTCTCGATACACCCACGACTAGGGACTTTGAAGGATGTACTTATGGACTACCATGTCCCCACTAGTATGATCCGCATCATAGTCCAGGTAGTCAAGCACACATCCTAAGGGCTTTACCAACATGTAACAGAGAGACAATCAGCATACACGTTAAGGTAAAGTTCAACCAGATAGCATACTATCATGTCGAGCAAGAAAGTCCTCCCTATATATGTCCCAGCATCCACTACAATATACATCCTATGTACAGTAATGGCCTCTAGGGCATACATATAACTAACAATCTCCCACTTGCACTAGGGCCATCTGATAGCAGTGGTTGCAGTATCTCATACTCAACCATCCCATAAAAGTCTCTCTCTGGGAACATGCCTTTGTGAGTGGATCCGCTGTGTTGTCCTCTGAGTCTTCTCTCCTAACCTCGATCACCCTGGAGATCAACCATCTCCATGATCAAGTGATACTGCCTTAGAATATGTCTGGATCACTGATGGGACAGGGGTACCCTGGCATAAGCCACAACTCCATTGTCACACAATGGGAGGAACATAGTTCATCTCATGAACCAATATACACCCAGACTGCCTCTTTGGTAGTATCTTAAGTAGCGATGTATCCAGCCTTTATCGTCTAGTATGCCACGGTATCTAGCTTAGAACTCTTCCAACATACCGTCCCTTTACTGAGGGTAAAGACAATGCCTGCGACTGACATTCAGTCGTCTTTATCACCCTGTAACCCTTCCAGTGATTCTCCCCAGGATCGATTGATACCATCTCACTACAACTAGTGAGAATCCTAACATCCATTTAGATCTATCTCATAGATCCAAAATCCAGGAGTTAGTAGGTATCATTATGATCCTATATAGAGAATCATTGTGATAAACGGAGATTGACCGAGCGTAGCATAAGAAACTCCTTTCTTATCAAGAGTATGTCATCCACGTACTCTACGAGGATCATCACCATACTCCCTACTACCTTTTTGTATATACAAGGTTCATCTACCATTTTAATGATGTCAAACTCTTTGACTACTTCATCAAAACAGATGTTCCAACTCCGCGATGCCTGCTTTAATCCTATAAAGCATCTTGCACACGTTTCCGCTGCTCCCACTGTCTACGAGGCCCTCTGGCTGTGTACTTATAGACGCACTCTTCTAAAACATCATTTAGAAAAGCAGTCATGACACCCAACCACCAGATATCGTAGTCATGGTATGTAGCCGTGACAAGTAGGATCTGGATGGACTTAAGCACAGCTACTGGAAAAGGTTTCATCATTATCCACGCCTGGTCAATGATGCAAACTTTTAACAAGTCTAGCTTTGAAAGTCTCAACTTTTCCATGTACACCAAGTAATCTTCTCAAGATATACTTGCTCCTGATGGGGATTTAACCCTTCAGATATAGCAGCTAAAGTCCATACTTTGCTGGTGTATAAGGATTCCATCTCAGATCACTAAGCATCCAGCCATTCTTACAGAGTCTTACTCCTGATGGCCAGCTCGAAACTAGTTGGGTCATCATCTCATGATGCAATCTTCGCTCCCACTGTCATAGAGAAACCGAAGTATCTCTCAGGTGGGTGAGGAACCCTACTAGATCGGCGGAGAGGCCGAGGTTCGTTGGTAACTATTGAATCCTTTGGTTCCATCAAATCATCTGCTGTTGTTTGTATAGCTGGAACCTTTCCAGTTCTACATTACAGACCTTGCCTCGAGATTGTCCGGATTTTGTTTTTAGACATAGGCCGGTCAACCCCAAATCTTAACTAACTTAAGATATGGGCTCTTCCCTTTCCATATCACATATGAAGTGGTAGGCAACTGATTTGATTCGAACCATATTCAATAGGTATGCATCTTCTCAAGTGCATAACTCCCAAAAGGAAAAAGGTAACTCAGTAGTACTCATCATGGAGCACACCATATCATATAGGGTGTGATTGCTCCGCCCCGATATACCATCATGCTATGGTGTATCCGGAGGAGTAATACCGAGAGAGAATCTCATTCTCCTTTAGAATAGTCCAAGAATTTCCGTGCTCAAGTATTCTCCTCCTTGATCTCATCAAAGGATATAATACTTTTACCCGTATTTTGGTTCTCTACTTCTAACTTATATTCTGTGAATATCTCAAAAGGTTCGGACTTGTGTTTCAACAGGAACATATATCTGAATCTTGAGAGATTATCAGAGAATGTAATGAAGTATAAAGAACCGGTCTTGGCATGTGTAGACAGGGGACCTACATACATCAACATGTATCATCCCAAGAGTTTACTAACTCTTTCTCTGTTTCCAGTAAACGGAGCTATGGTCATCTTATCTTTGTGACATGACTGGCGAGTTTCACAAGATGTAAATTCAAACTGATTTAAATATGCATCTATATGTAACTCTAGCTAGTCGGGTCACATTGATATGACCTAGTCTACAATGCCTCAAGAAAGATTCGTTCATTTTTGAACTCTTCCTCTTGTGTGTGTTCCATATACTAAGAACTGTAGTTTGATTTAGAACATCAACGCTTTTAGATAACGTGCCTGAACCGATCATCTTTTGATATAGGAAATGTTCAAAACATTATCCAACAATACAAAATTATATCCTTTCTTTACTAATAAAGAGACTGATATGATTTTGTATATCAGGTTCGGTATCTAACAACATTCGTTCAGAATCAATGTATTGGTAATACAGGGTGACAGTGACCAACAGACTTGGCTGCAACATTTGCCCCGTTTTCTGCCTCATGAAACTTATCACCCGTTCTCAGTTCTCTACCTTTCTGTAGCCCTATGTAACAAATTACATATGTGGGATCCTGATCCGGTATCACATACCCAGGACGTAAAGGATACTGAGAAACAGTTCTGTATAATGAACACACCCGAAGATGATGCATCAGCATGCACTCTCTTCGTTTGGGCGGCACGGGAATTCTGGTATTCCCCAATTTCCTGCTCGGTCTTATAACAATTATAAGTTGGAGCGGGACCAACGTTCCCCAGCTCAGTATAACAAGCGGGTTCGGTCAATATTCCGTATTATTATCTTGATTAAGGCGTGATATGGTCGCTACCAGGAGAGAGAGAGAAGAAAACACTCAGCGTGCGCTCTTGCAAGAATAGATTGGTTTTTATTTTATCTAATCAGGATGGCTCCCACTGCTTTTTATCAAATCTTCCTTCAAACCCTAAAAGGAAAGACTAGCCGGGATTAATTACACACTACAAGTTCGCCAATCTTTCAGCCAGGCCAGTGTCGGTACTTTGAGGGAGGTCCCCCGTGCTTTCGCACGAACCTAATTAATGTAAACCTCGTTTTCCCAGAGGCGTAACCTCGTTAACACCTTTCTAGACACCTACTTGATCGGCTAATTGTAATATGTAAAACTCTCCCAGGAGTAACTCTTACTCGCAGCGGGTATCGGGATCCAACTATCTCATAGAAGGTATGCAATCTCATTGCAAATTTCAACACTTGAAATTCCCGATAATATTTTGCCCCTAGCAGCTTATGACCTTGGCTAAGGTCAACAAATCATAAGTGCTAGCCAAGTTCAACCCGTCATTTCCCGATTGAATTAAACCCACCCGCACGACCCTTGGCTAAGGTCAACAAAGTCGCACGACTACCCTAACTCAATCGCATCATATGCTTATACAGATAAGCACTAATCAGCTACCGCACACTACACCTTGGCTAAGGTCAACAAACGTAGCACGAATACTAACCAGTACTTATCTGAAATGACGGAGGGCTACGACAGGTTTTTTCTGAAAACCTATTGCGTAATGAACTTGATATCGTTGTAGGATCGAATGAATTTTGAAATGGAGTGTTTTTGAGGCTTTTCTAGTTTTGCTAAAGGAGTCACTCCCGGTGAAGGGATCGTCGGTCCTTTCCTCGTCGAATGAGGTGCGGGATATATCACATATATCACTGTGCATAGCAAAAACACTTAAAAGCAATCAAAAGACAAACCGAGTGTGTAGCATCTGCCAGTTATTGCTAAAGGAGTCACTCCCGGTGAAGGGATCTCGGTCCTTTCCTCATCGAATAAGGTGCGGGATATATCTCATATACCGCTGTGCAAAGCAAGAACTGTAGCTACCTGTTTTAATTTTGAAATTCGATTCTACAACATCTTAGGTTTCTTTTATTTTCATTAATCACATTAATGAAGTCCCATCATTTAAGTACCTAAACATCACAGATAAATACGACGTACACTTATGCCATCCGCATTCGCCTCGATGTCCCCTCGTGCACCGTTAGGTTAGGTAACTAACGGCAGAGCGGGGCAGGGCTAGCGCGGGTGTAAAACATAAGTAACGTCTATATAATATATCATATATACTATATACTGTATCTATCACAAAACATCACATGATCACATCACAGATATCGCAGCAGAAGAAACATATGAAATATTGGATATACTAGGACGTCCGTGTTTTCAATACGAGCCAGTATAAAACACGGATTCCACGGTCGTGATGAATAGCCAAACCCACACCCCTAGACCCCTACGAGAGCGGCAAGCAACCCTACCAATTCTAGAGTTAGGAGACCCGGACTCGACTCCTCGAGTTGGTCTCCCACTGGACTCCAGAACCCGGTTACTTGTGCTCCCCTCCTTGGGTCTATCCTAGTGCGGAAAAGTAAATAATATACAAAAGGTGACTACTTCCGCAACCTGGAAGCGCCCCAATAAAAGAATATTACATACAAGTTTTTACATGAATGAAAATGAAAAACACTCATCTCACATAAAAAAAAACCCCGGCTATTCAAACACGACGATCCAATATAACATATCCAGCAACACATAACATCACATGTCATCAACGTAAGTAAATATGCGTATCCCAATTGTCGTTGATATATAGCAACGAAACCGGCGATATCACATATTACACTTACGGTCACAGAAAAGAAAATGTAAAACTACAACAGTTGGAATCCGCAACCACCTCAGACATCGCATGCCTGACCAAATGAATTCCTTAGACATCGCATGCCTAACAATTATAAACCCCGCATTTTAGTCTCATTATCGAAAACTCTTTTTAATATCAAGTCGGGCAATTCAACAAGAATCCCGGCATCCTGATCGAATACTCGTTGCAAACTTCAGTAGGCGGCCGCACCCCCGATACCGTCGACGAAGTGCACCAAGGCGGAACACCGCTGCCGCGAGCACCCGAACGGATGCTTTCGGCGACGGGGTTCTCCTACAGTCACTTGGTCGGGGCTATGGAGTGAGGCTGTCTATTAAGTTTACCCGGCGAGTATCCGCGTACGCTACGTGATCGCGACGGACTTTTGATCACATCAAAATTCCGTGGCAACCGATCAAGTGAGACTAAAGTGCTATGTTTATAACATTCATTCAGTTATCTCATAACTATTTGTGAATTCCAATTATTGTATCCCATTCCAGATAATTAGAAAATGTTAAACTTTCCGATTGAACATTCGAACACCCAAGTTTTCCCGATACAGATCAACACATGAAACAAGTCCAACAACATTCAGTTCGTACCTCAGTACCAACGGTCCAGCCGTAGAAGGGTCAAGCCAACGCCTCACATGTGGCACGCCGTACTGCCCCAAACCCGAAGGTTCAAAGGGCAGTTCAAGACGGTCACATAATCGAGTTAAGGTTTGTTGTCTTCTAGAGGGACCATCGCGTTACTTGCACTACTTAGAACGTCGTTAAACTACGGAAAAATCCAACACTTGGAAATTTCCCGACAGGGGAAAAGTTGGGTATTTATATCCGGTCGAACTTTTTAACATATTCAAGAATTTATCCGGAAAGCCAAATAGACAAAATTTGATACCCCGATCGAAACACCGAATCCCCAAAACAATCCCAGGAAATTCAACTCTTGAATAAATATTAAAAATTCCAAGAAAACTCAGCAGAATTTATCAGGAGTTACTGTGCAAACAAAGTGGGCTGACGTCACCAAGTGGCCGCTGATCAGCCGCAGAAGCCATGCTTCTGCAGCTGATCCGCCGCGAAAAATACTGTTCACCAGAAACTTTTTGCACCGTAATTCTTATTTTTCCCTGTTGAATTTTTTAGCAATTTTTAATTTGGAAAAATCCACTGTTTTCAAAAAAGTACAGAGAGCATATTTTGGGTTTCGGTTTTGGGTCGTTCGGACTTCAAATTCCGTCTACGCTTCGCCTAAGGCTCTAGCTAGGCTCTGATACCACTGTAGGGTTCCTAGGCACCCCAAGGAGGTCTCACAAGGCATCGAACATGCCATATTAAAATTTTACGGTGCCTACAAACCCTAAACTACGGATCGTCGGCTAGATGTCTAGGCGAAAAACTAACTAGTTAGTTTTTAGCTAAAAGTTTAACGGAAATACAACCTTTGTAGATCCGGTGCTCCACCTCCATAGCTCCGCAACGAGGTCCTCTCCGCTGTCCAAATCAAATCCGGGCTCTAGAGTCGGCTTCGTCGGAGAAAAAGGGAGCTAGGTCGTCGATGTCCATGCCGAAGATGATCTACGTCGAGGCATCGCTAGATCAAGCTCACAACTTCACCAAGTCAAGAAACTTGTGAAGTAAACACACTCTACTACTTGGCAAGAGGTAGAGGATGAAGAAATAGGAAGTGGGTAGACTTTAGTTTTGGATTTCTCACTCTTTTCAAACAATCACCATTGATGGAGCTTGGTTTTCTTCACTTGAAGAATGAAGAAGATGAAGGAAATAGTTATGATAAGTTAATTAAAAACAATAGAAAAATCAAAACTTATCATAATGTTAACTAGAGTTAAGTGTAGAGAATGAATCATAGTTAGTGGGAATGGTTAGGGTTAAGGATGAGATAAGAATGGTTGACTTGATCAAAGATTCATGAAGCTTCAACTAAACTCCAAATTAAGCCACCATTCTTTTCTCCTCTTTTCCAAAATGAATAAACAAATAAATAAATGAATAAATAAAGGAAATGAAACCCTAACCATTCTTTTAACCATGGTTTAATTCTTTGCACTTAACCAAGTAATCATGTATCATCAAACATGATACAATCAAATGCACAAAATCATATCGCATATGTAATGCGCACACCCGAGTGAGAAAATCCATTTAAAGTGAACCAATACTAGTTAATGCAAAGTAATATATCAAATATATAATTATACATTAAATCATTAAATCAACACTTGATTCAATGATCCGGTCATGTCGCACACAACCGACTAGTATACAATGTATCGGCTTATCGAATCAACGCTTGAATCGATAACTAGGTTATATCGCATACAACCATTCGATACATTCATCGCGAGAATGGAATACGGTATCACATACTCGCATTATTCTCGGTCCCGCACATATCTCATATGCGCTCCTATTTCGTTTCGCTTGAGCCAGGAAACCTCTGTGTAGGACTCTAAAGACTCGTCAATACGCCGGCAGCAGGTGATGATCATATCAAACACCCACAAGCCGCAAGCGGTCTGCTAAACGTAACGGCCACCCGGGTATTGAGCGATCTGAAGATCGACGAGCAAGCCCGCTCACACTCCAGTGAATCCGACCAGTGACACTACCGTACAGTCCGGTCTGATCGTTTGATATGTCGCATATCTCGCCTAGGGGTGGTAAACGTCAGACCCCAATAGCTCAATAAGTCGTGTCGATATGAGGTCTATAACTGTTCGAGAAACTACTGGTAACACTTACCAGTAAATCTCAGCAACCCTGGCCAGGGATTTCCTGTTATAGCCAATCGAACACAGCGCAACATCAACTCCCTATACCGGGAGAGACGAATCCCCTCCTATCGCTCATTGCCTCCATGTGACTCGGGACTGTACCCAAAAACCACCGTTTTGCACGCCCTCTTGGACGTGGTAAGATGGAAATCAAAGCACAGTGGGAACCACACAAGACTCTATGACGATCTCGGGTCAACAGACTACTCTGTACCAGTGTCACCAGAGAACTGCCATCTGACGTGAGGTATAATACCATCTGGGAGTTCTCGGCGAGTCCGTCCAGTGTACCCAGTCTCTACTGAGCACTCGTATATCATCTCTGATGTCAAACACCGATGGATATGGGATCATCCATCGCCCATCTGTATGGGTCGAGAAGGTATACGCTAGTCTACTCTGGTATATTGATGCCCCGTCTCGATACACCCACGACTAGGGACTTTGAAGGATGTACTTATGGACTACCATGTCCCCACTAGTATGATCTGCATCATAGTCCAGGTAGTCAAGCATACATCCTAAGGGCTTTACCAACATGTAACAGAGAGACAATCAGCATACACGTTAAGGTAAAGTTCAACCAGATAGCATACTATCATGTCGAGCAACAAAGTCCTCCCTATATATGTCCCAGCATCCACTACAATATACATCCTATGTACAGTAATGGCCTCTAGGGCATACATATAACTAACACCACTTGTCTAGGGTTGTGGCTTGGATTCTTGCTATATGTCGGGGTATGTTCATATAGCATTTTCCACATGTTTGATTTTTGAGACTTTTCAATTTTACATGTATTGCACGTGTAAACTTTTGGGCTTCCAAAAAGTTTAAAAGAAAAATTATTAAAAATAATATGTGACTGAGGGGATTCAAACACAGGGGCTATGTCACAGCAGTGTAAGGCTTTACCAATGAGCTACAAGTGCTTTCTTACTGTTCTTAAACAAATTAAATACTTATAGCATACTCCGGTTTGCAAATACTCCATTTAGTACTTTAACTTTAAACAAATTTCTGTACATTAAAAATAGAGTCGTTACAACTTATCAATCGGAGGTTCCCTCGCTCCAAAGACGAGAGGTAATTAATAGCAGCTTAGTCCACGGCTGCCGGAGATTCGGATCTCCATAATCAATAAATCCCAGCCTGCCCTAGGCAGAGGGAATCTGTATACGCTTGTCAAGCGCGCATATTCCTATTTCAATAGGGTGACGAAAAACACCCTACATGCTGCAAGCCGCGCTTTATAACGTTCAACAATTCCTTTGGAGTCTTTCTTGGTTTTGGAGTCTTTCTTCGTTTTGAACACCCATTTACATCTTATGGGCTTCACACTATCAGGAACATGCATTAATTCCCTAACATTATTCTCATGCATGAATTTTAATTCTTCCATCATAACCTCTAGCTATTTTGTTGACAGATCAGCACTAAGTGCTTCTTTGCAACTTACAGGATCATTTTGAGAACCAAGGTCGTAATCACACCCTTGCTGATACACTACATAATCATTAGACAAAACTGGTTTTCGAACCTTTTGAGATCTTCTTAGAGATTGCTCTTGGACCAGTTCCGCTGGATATTCAAGTGGTTCTACATTATAATCTTGTAGTGCTTGAACTTCATTATTCTCTTGTATGTAATGATCTTATGTAATCTCAATCTTCCTAGTATGGTTCTCTTCTTCAAAATCGATATTATGATTTTGCTTATGTCCATTAGTTTCATATCTTCTATGAATTTAGCTCGACCAGTTTCTAGAATTTTAGTGCTTTAATTAGGGTAATAGATTCTGTAACCTTTTGATTTTTCTTAGAATCCTATAAAATAGCAGCTTATGATCTTAGGGTACATTTTTTATTCATGTGGGTTGTAAGTTCTAGCTTCAGTGTAACAACCGAGTCCAGTTCTACAAGTTTCTGTTCCCGTATGTATGGTGTGTAGTATTCAGTTCATTATCCTGATTTTTGTTTGTGGCTAGTTATAAATTTACCCCCGACAATTCTAATTCTGCATATAACAATTTAAGTCATCTAAAACAAACTAAAAATAATTGACATGGCCTGCTCGACACCCCTAACCTTGTGGTTGCGTCCTTGCACCGGGTTTTCGTCCCGTTCAGTGAAACGGACGTGTTTGGACGGCTACGCGCACGTACGTGCGTCCATTCTTGGGGGTAGGCTTTTCAATTATAAAACCCTTCATTTTAATTTTTGGAACCCGCCAATAATTTTCTTATTTCAAATTCAAATTTTTGAACCCGACCCGGGCGCAATTCTGAAATATTTTGCATTTGTGCCAAATCCTATTTTCTAATATTTTAAAAACCAACGAATATAAATTCAACCCCAGAAAATATTTTCCATTTTCTTTAAAAATCTTTTTTGCAATTTTTTCCCTAACTGTTCAATCCCCCGCAGATCTTTCTCTTTTCCTTTTGGCCACGAGCCAATCAGAACGCTTTTAAATCCCTCGGGCCCCACCGTATCCCTCTCTCTCCTTTCTCCTTCTCTTTCTCTCTCTTCTCTCTCTCTCTCTCGCGACACTAGGAGACAACTTTCTTTCTCCTCCCCAGTTTCTCTCTCTTCTCGATCTCTCTCTACCTCTCTGTCTCTCTCCTCTTCTCTCTCCTCTCGATCTCTCTCTCTCTCTTTCCCCGCGTCATCTCTCTCTCTCTCTCTCTTCTTCTTTATAAATCTTTCTCTTCCTCCATATTTCTTCACAGAAGCAAAACCCACCTCCCCGAGACCCTAGCCGCCTCTTCTTCCACTGCCGTAGCCCAAGCACCGACGCCGTCATCGTAAAACTCGTCGCCTCCTCGCCCTCGTCACCTCCACATCCACTTCTTCCTCTTCCGTGCACCCTGCACCGGCAACCACGGCCCCCTGCACGTCTGCACCGCTGGGAATCGCCGCCAGTGGCCTCGTCTCCGTGCTCCGGCCTTCGTGCAAACCCCAGTGAGCTTTACCCATTTCTTCTTCTTCTTCTTCTTCTTTTTCTCCTTCCTTCTTTTCTTGCAAATCTAGTCTTGATCTGCCGGTGGATCCTCTGCAGGTCGTGCACCAGAACTTCGTCGACGATCGCAGCCCCTCTACAGAGCAATGTGAGCACCCTTCCTCAATCTTCCTTCTCTCCCTCCTTCTTAATCTTCTCTCTTTTATTCATGCATTCTTGAATGTTTTGTTGTCCACTGTTTGTGGGTGGCCGGAAACCGATGGTGCCGACGACTTTTCCCAACAACCCATCTGCAGATCAGCGTACTCCCGACCCGTGTGACTCCACTGTCCGTCGTTTAGGTTCATTCCGTGAACCGTGCGCGCGTCGTGATATTCCCCCGCCGACGCGTAACGTTCCATTTTCCGTTTCGCGACCCGTCGAGGCAAGTGAAACTTGCTACATGCTATAATAAACTATTCATATGCTAAATTACTTATTTCTTGTTAAATCTCTAATCAGAATCGAAAGAAATGGATTTCAAGTTAACCGTGTAAAGTTCCGTTATACATTTCATGATTCCAAACGTGAAACTTAATCTTGCATCTAATTATTTACATCTAACAATCACATGTACATGATAGATCACATTTGTTTATTGTTATGATACCCCTTTTCCAGTTTAGCCTATTAGACATCCATGTGCAACTTTAACCGGTCTAATTACAACTGCATTCATTAAACAGACTATACATGTAGTCGCATCCATAATTATTAACCTGTTTTCAGCATCTAAATCTATCATACTGTATTCACATTATACTGGCACTGTCTGTTAAACACAATTGGTAACTGTGCAGCTAAATAAATAAAATTTGCTTATTGCTTAACTCATTGCTTAGATCATGTTGTTGATAACCATGCTTGATTATTATAACCCTGATTATGCTAGCTGATTATGAGCACACCCATGATATCGTTTACACCTTGACATGACTTGCTACACACATATCGATTGACCATATATGGTACCGTACACTACTGGACTTGATTTGTTGTACCATGGATCGACCCGTTACCCGATCTTGTGTCTAATGCCAACAAACCTGACATGTAGTCCTCACGGACCGTTCCTGCTGTCTATCCAGACAAACCTGCTCTTACCTGATCCTGTATTGGCATTAGTTCTTGATTACTGAATACCTGACTTGACATACATAATTTGGGGGTATGGGAAAATCAAAGGTGAAACCCGACTTGTAACTCAACAGTTGGATACCTGTTCTGATCAGTCTTACGGGCTCGGCCAGCCCCGGAGTGATGATGCTGACATCACTCGTCTGTACCTGCTACCTTTTACTGCCTAGCGGCACGTCTCGGTTTCAGCCCGAGAGTCTGTAGACCGTGGTCCCGGGCATGCACGGTATACTATTGAGTTATATCGATGATTCATCAATTTGATTTCGAAGACTTTAGAGTAGGAAACCCAATATAACAGTTTAGTTTATTCACTGCACATTACCCTGTACTGCCTGATTTATATTACTGTTACACCTGTTTCATTCATGTTTATATATTGCATTGCTTGTTACTCTGTTACACTTTATTACTTGATGTCATGACGCGCTGACGTCTGGGTTTTGCATGGCCCAGATTCTGTACCGTTGCTGCAGTCCGAGCAGGAGTACTTCAGCCAGCAGGCTGAGCTGTGAGGTGTCAGCAGTAGTTAGATTTTATTTCCTGCATTTTTATTCCTGATGTGAGCCCATATTATGGGACATACATTCCAGTTATTTTGTATTGGATCTTTTGCTTCCGCACTTTTATTATTCTTGACTCATGTTATCTTGGCTTATGGACATGTTTTAGATAGTTTTATTTTGTTCTTGATATCTCTACAGCCGTAATGTGACTGTGGATGGATACTTCTTACCCACAGGTAGCATGGTTGGCTATGTCACGTGCCCAATTTAGCGTACTCTGGGAAGCGGGGCGTGACATAGTTTTTTTGGTATCAGAGCCATAGGTTAGTCGGGTTGATTCTTTTGTAGTTGGGTATTGTACCCAATACACGAATCAGAATACCCGTGTTTAGGAAACATGTCCTGCCACCTTGCCGTTTTACCGTTCTTGAATCAAGTTCTTCCTGATTATATCTTTTACGATGTGCAAACTTCCTTTGCATATCGACTTGAAACCTGATTCCTTGTTATCTCTAGGACTTAAGCGACTTGGGTGGAGTTATGTAGTTGTGGCTATGATACCGCGGCATAGTTACAATGCGGTACTCTATTTAAGTAACTCGGAGTTCTAGTCTTGATCTATATTTTGAATCTGTTATCATGCTAATGTTGGGTGTTTTGATTTCAGGAATATAGCAGACAAGAATCTGAAGACGTACCAAAGGCGTGTTGACGAAGCCGCCATGCTTGGAGTGATACGGGGAATGCTGGAGAATCAAAAGAGACAGACCGAGCTGATCTAGCAGCAAGCGGAATCGTTTCAGGAAGTTTTGCGGACCGTTCAGCAGTCCGTGAACAAGGTTGAAGCTAAACCAGTTGATCGAATAGGGACCGTAGCAGATTTCAGGCGTTTGGGTCCGTCTGCATTTACTGGTTTAGAGGAGCCGTTGCCAGCAGAGCAGTGGCTAGTTGACACAGAGAACTTGCTTATTGTGGCACAGATTCCAGATGAGAAAAGGGTGGATGTGGTGCGCATTCAGTTAGTGGACTACGCCCGTGAATGGTGGCTTGTGGAGTAGACCAGCTTGCCCAAGCCGATCAAGTGGGCGGATTTTTCGAAGAGTTTCCTAGAGAAGTTCTTCCCGTGGACTGCACGGGAGGAAACGGAAGAGAAGTTCATCGGGCTAAAGCAGAGTGGTGCACCCGTAGATGTTCATGCAGCCGAATGGACACGACTTAGTAGATTCGCTGGACCTTTAGTTGCCAACGATGCAGACAGGGCACGGAGGTTCATGCGCAGCTTGGATGTGGACATCCAGAGGCAGATTGTCTCCCTGGGTTTGACCACTTTCTCACAGGTACTTACGGCAGCACGAGAACAGCAGAGCTTATCTGGAAAGACTGGGAGTTTACAGCAGACAGCAGTTGCGGTAAATAAGCCGGCATTCGTACTAAACCGAGCTCATGGTCGCAAGGGTATTCCAGTGGACCGTCGTGGTGTAACACCGATGAAGAAGCCTGTGATCGTTGATCGAAGAAGGAGCGTGATTTGTGACTACTGCCATTTACCTGGACACGTGCAAAAGGAGTGTCGAAGGAGGCAGGGACTCTGTTTAGTTTGTGGAGCGGCAGATCACACTGTCAGCGCTTGTCCGTCGAAGCTTCGTACGAGAGATGGTATTCAGAAGCCTCCGCAGAAACCGTTCCAGGGACAGAAGCAGCTGACTCAAGGACCTAATCAGGCTCAAGCTTTTACCCTAACGGCCGAGGAAGCTAAGGCGTCAGGAGAAGTTGTTTCAGGTATTCTACTCGTTCATGGTTTTCCCGCATTAGCGTTATTTGATTCTGGTGCATCCCATTGTTTTATGTCATCTAAGTTTATAGCTACACACTCGATTACTTGCACGACCCTGTCTAGCTTCTGGGACATACACACTGGGAATGGGAAAATAATATCTAGTAGGGAATGTAAAGATTGTACAGTTGTTGTTTATGGACGGGAGCTTTTTGCAGATTTCTTGGTGATTGATACGGGCAGCTACGAAGTCGTCTTGGGAATGGATTTTCTTGGCACTTTCCACGCTCACATTGATTGTAGGGCAAAGAAAGTAATTTTCCAGATTCTCGTACATCCCGAGTTTACCTTCACTGGAGGAAGCAGTTCTGTCGGGCCAGTCGAGTTTAG
The DNA here is from genome assembly GCA_030015575.1 of Agapanthus africanus. Classification (NCBI taxonomy): domain Eukaryota; kingdom Viridiplantae; phylum Streptophyta; class Magnoliopsida; order Asparagales; family Amaryllidaceae; genus Agapanthus; species Agapanthus africanus. Next base: position 525,654,333 of record CM057347.1, on the reverse strand, counting down.
GGTTGGTCCGACAAATAATATTCTTGCATCAATGGGGGTTGATAAAAGTGAAGAGCCAGCTGTCGTTCGTGATTTTATGGACGTGTTGAAGATATATCGGGATTACCGCCGAAGCGAGACGTGGAGTTCGCAATTGATCTTACTCCTGGTGCAGCGCCAGTATCTAAAGCGTATTATCCAATGGCACCAGTGGAGTTGGAAGAAGTCAAGAAACAGGTTGCCGAATTGCTTGAAAAGGGTTGGATTCGAAGCAGTAACTCGCCTTGGGGAGCTCCAGTTCTTCTAGTCAAGAAGAAAGATGGCACGAGAAGGATGTGCATCGACTATCGAGAATTAAACCGGGTGACTATTAAGAACAAGTACCCGATCCCTCGCATTGGCGAACTTTTTGAGCACCTTAGTGGCGCGAGAGTATTCTCGAAGCTGGATTTGCGATTCGGATATCATCAGGTCCGAGTGAAAGCAGAAGATATTTGCAAGACGGCGTTCCGAACTCGGTATGGACATTACGAGTACTTAGTGATGCCCTTCGGAGTAACGAATGCACCGGCGATATTCATGGACTTGATGAACCGAATCTTTTCACCATTCTTGGACCAGTTTATTGTGGTGTTCATTGACGATATTCTAGTGTACTCGAAGAGTTTTGAAGAGCATGCTGAACATCTGAAGATCGCACTGCAGAAGTTGAGACAGGAGAAGTTATATGCGAAGATGAGCAAGTGCGAGTTTTGGCTGGAAGAAGTAAAGTTCTTGGGGCATGTCGTGTCTGGCGATGGAATCGCCGTCGATCCAGAAAAAAATGCCGCAGTTCGAGATTGGCCGATTCCGAAGAATGTTGCGGAGATAAGAAGTTTCCTTGGTCTCGCCGGGTATTACAGAAGATTTGTGGAGAACTTTGCTCGTCTGGCGGAGCCGTTGACCAAGCTTACGTGCAAGGAGGTACCTTTTGTGTGGACGGATGTATGTGCGTCAGCTTTTGAGACGTTGAAGCAGAAATTGATAACCGCCCTTATTCTGACCGTGCCAGACAGTTCCGGAGGATTGGTGATCCACAACGACACATCTGGAAAAGGATTGGGCTCTGTTCTGATGCAGCATGGGAAGGTTGTAGCATACGCATCAAGACAGTTGAAGACCCATGAGAAGAATTACCCAAGTCATGACTTAGAGCTTGCGGCTGTGATTTTCGCTTTGAAGATTTGGAGACACTACCTTTTGGGCGAAAGGGTCGAAGTTTTCACGGATCATAAGAGTTTGAGGTATGTGTTCACGCAGAAGGAGCTTAATATGAGGCAGCGTAGATGGGTAGAGCTGATGGCTGATTACGACCTTGATCTTAAGTACCATCCGGGGAAGTTTAATGTCGTACCGGATGCGCTCAGTCGATTACCGGCAATTCAGATGTTGACTACGCAGAAAGAACTCGTTGAAGACTTTCGAAGATTTTATTTGGAGGTGGTGCTACCGCATTCTTCGAGACAGTTGATACAGCTGCAAGTACATTCGTCGTTGATCGAGAATATTAAAGCAGCGCAATCGCAGGATCCTAGATTGCGAAAGTTTCGAGAACAGGTTGAAGCCGGACTACGAACAAATTTACTGATACATGAAGACGGTTCATTGAGATATGGTAGCCGTTTGTGTGTGCCAAAGGGAGATATTCGCGAAGAGCTTATGAAGGAGGCACACAGTTCAGCTTATTCCATACATCCAGGAGGCACGAAGATGTACCGAGACTTACGACAGCATTTCTGGTGGGAAGGTATGAAACGGGAGATCGCTCGCTTTGTGGCAAAGTACTTGGTGTGTCAGCAGGTTAAGGCTGAACATCAAAGGGTTGCTAGTTTATTGCAACCACTTCCGATTCCTCAGTGGAAGTGGGAACATATAACCATGGATTTCGTGACAGCTCTACCGTGGAGTCCAAAGGGCAACAATGCAGTATGGGTGATTGTTGATCGTTTGACCAAAGCAGCTCATTTTATTCCTTTTCGGGTTGGTCAATCAACAGAAACTTTGGCGGAGCGGTACATGCAGGAGATTGTAAGATTGCATGGAGTACCGGTAAGCATCGTGTCCGATCGTGACACTCGGTTCTTATCACACTTCTGGAGGAGTTTACAGAAAAGTTTGGGGACTCGATTGAAGTTTAGCACCGCTTATCATCCTCAAACTGATGGTCAGTCGGAGAGAACGATCCAAACTCTTGAAAATATGTTGAGAGCATGCATGTTGGACTTCAAGGGTTCTTGGGAGGATCATCTACATTTGGTGGAGTTTTCTTACAACAACAGTTTCCAGGCAACTATTCAGATGGCTCCATTTGAAGCTTTGTATGGTCGCAAATACCGTTCACCTGTTTGTTGGGACGATGTCGGTGAACGAAGATTGTTGGGACCAGATTTGGTTGTGCAGACAGTAGAAAAGGTTAACACTATCAGAAACCATATGAAAGCAGCTCAAGACATACAGAAGAGTTGGGCTGATACGTCGAGAAGACCTCTAGAGTTCGCCGTGGGTGATTTGGTATTCTTGAAGATATCACCGACTAGAGGGGTGATTTGTTTTGGGAGTCGAGGAAAGCTCAGTCCTCGATTTGTTGGACCCTTTGAGATCTTGGAGCGTGTTGGCGAAGTAGCGTATCGTTTGGCGTTACCGCAGTCCTTGGCGAGTGTGCACGATGTGTTTCACGTATCTCAACTCCGTAAGTATGTTCGGGATGAAACGCATGTATTGGATCATTCGGAGCTGACGGTACGAGAAGACTTGACTTTTGAGGAGCGACCGGTTGAAATTGTGGATCGAAGGGAGAAGGTTCTTAAGAACAGGGTTATCCCCCTTGTACTTGTTTCTTGGGGTAATCGCTCGCATGGAGAGTCCACTTGGGAACGAGAAGATGAAATCCGGCAGAAGTTTCCTCATCTTTTCTTGTAGTTTATGGTTTTCGTCTATCCTTGTATTCTTGGAATTTCAAGGACGAAATTCTTTTGTAGTTGGGTATAATGTAACAACCGAGTCCAGTTCTATAAGTTTCTGTTCCCGTATGTATGGTGTGTAGTATTCAGTTCATTATCCTGATTTTTGTTTGTGGCTAGTTATAAATTTACCCCCGACAATTCTAATTCTGCATATAACAATTTAAGTCATCTAAAATAAACTAAAAATAATTGACATGGCCTGGTCGACACCCCTAACCCTGTGGTAGCGTCCTTGCACCGGGTTTTCGTCCCGTTCAGTGAAACGGACGTGTTTGGACGGCTACGCGCATGTACGTGCGTCCATTATTGGGGGTAGGCTTTTCAATTATAAAACCCTTCATTTTAATTTTTGGAACCCGCCAATAATTTTTTTATTTCAAATTCAAATTTTTGGACCCGACCCGGACACAATTCTGAAATATTTTGCATTTGCGCCAAATCCTATTTTCTAATATTTTAAAAACCAACGAATATAAATTCAACCCCAGAAAATATTTTCCATTTTCTTTAAAAATCTTTTTTACAATTTTTTCCCTAACTGTTCAATCCCCCGCAGATCTTTCTCTTTTCCTTTTGGCCACGAGCCAATCAGAACGCTTTTAAATCCCCCGGGCCCCACCGTATCCCTCTCTCTCTCATTTCTCCTTCTCTTTCTCTCTCTTCTCTCTCTCTCTCTCTCGTGACACTAGGAGACAACTTTCTTTCTCCTCCCCAGTTTCTCTCTCCTCTCGATCTCTCTCTACCTCTCTTCTCTCTCCTCTCGATCTCTCTCTCTCTCTCTCTCTTTCCCCGCGTCATCTCTCACTCTCTCTCTCTCTTCTTCTTTATAAATCTTTCTCTTCCTCCATATATCTTCACAGAAGCAAAACCCACCTCCCCGAGACCCTAGCCGTCTCGTCTTCCACCGTCGTAGCCCCAGCGCCAACGCCGTCATCGCAGAACTCATCGCCTCCTCGTCCTCGTCACCTCCACATCCACTTCTTCTTCTTCCGTGCACCCTGCACCGGCAACCGCGGCCCCCTGCACGTCTGCACCGCCGGGAATCGCCGCCAGTGGCCTCGTCTCCGTACTCCGGCCTTCGTACAAACCCCAGTGAGCTTTACCCATTTCTTCTTTTTCTTCTTCTTCTTCTTTTTCTCCTTCCTTCTTTTCTTGCAAATCTAGTCTTGATCTGCCGGTGGTTCCTCTGCAGATCGTGCACCAGAACTTCGTCGACGCAGTCGACGATCGCAACCCCTCTACAGAGCAATGTGAGCACCCTTCCTCAATCTTCCTTCTCTTCCTCCTTCTTAATCTTCTCTCTTTTATTCATGCATTCTTGAATGTTTTTTTGTCCACTGTTTGTGGGTGGCCGGAAACCGATGGTGCCGACGACTTTTCCCGACGACCCATCTGCAGATCAGCGTACCCCCGACCCGTGTGACTCCACTGTCTGTCGTTTGGGTTCATTCCGTGAACCGTGCGCGCGTCGTGATATTCCCCCACCGACGCGTAACGTTCCATTTTCCGTTTCACGACCCGTCGAGGCAAGTGAAACTTGCTACATGCTATAATTAACTATTCATATGCTAAATTACTTATTTCTTGTTAAATCTCTAATCAGAATCGAAAGAAATGGATTTCAAGTTAACCGTGTAAAGTTCCGTTATACATTTCATGATTCCAAACGTGAAACTTAATCTTGCATCTAATTATTTACATCTAACAATCACATATACATGATAGATCACATTTGTTTATTGCTATGATACCCCTTTTCCAGTTTAGCCTATTAGACATCCATGTGCAACTTTAACCGGTCTAATTACAACTGCATTCATTAAACAGACTATACATGTAGTCGCATCCATAATTATTAACCTGTTTTCAGCATCTACATCTATCATACTGTATTCACATTATACTGACACTGTCTGTTAAACACAATTGGTAACTGTGCAGCTAAATAAATAAAATTTGCTTATTGCTTAACTCATTGCTTAGATCATGTTGTTGATAACCATGCTTGATTATTATAACCCTGATTATGCTAGCTGATTATGAGCACACCCATGATATCGTTTACACCTTGACATGACTTGCTACACACATATCGATTGACCATGCATGGTACCGTACACTACTGGACTTGACCTGTTGTACCATGGATCGACCCGTTACCTGATCTTGTGTCTAATGCCAACAAACCTGACATGTAGTCCTCACGGATCGTTCCTGCTGTCTATCCAGACAAACCTGCTCTTACCTGATCCTGTATTGGCATTAGTTCTTGATTACTGAATACCTGACTTGACATACATAACTTGGGGGTATGGGGAAATCAAAGGTGAAACCTGACTTGTAACTCAACAGTTCGATACCTGTTCTGATCAGTCTTACGGGCTCGGCCAGCCCCGGAGTGATGATGCTGACATCACTCGTCTGTACCTGCTACCTTTTACAGCCTAGCGGCACGTCTCGGTTTCAGCCCGAGAGTCTGTAGACCGTGGTCCCGGGCATGCACGGGATACTATTGAGTTACATCGATGATTCATCAATTTGATTTCGAAGACTTTAGAGTAGGAAACCCAATATAACAGTTTTGTTTATTCACTGCACATTACCCTGTACTGCCTGATTTATATTACCGTTACACCTGTTTCATTCATGTTTATATATTGCATTGCTTGTTACTCTGTTACACATTATTACTTGATGTCATGACGCACTGACGTCTGGGTTTTGCATGGCCCAGATTCTGTACCGTTGCTGCAGTCCGAGCAGGAGTACTTCAGCCAGCAGGCTGAGCTGTGAGGTGTCAGCAGTAGTTAGATTTTATTTCCTGCATTTTTATTCCTGATGTGAGCCCGTATTATGGGACATACATTCCAGTTATTTTGTATTGGATCTTTTGCTTCCGCACTTTTATTATTCTTGACTCATGTTATCTTGGCTTATGGACATGTTTTAGATAGTTTTATTTTGTTCTTGATATCTCTACAGCCGTAATGTGACTGTGGATGGATACTTCCTACCCACAGGTAGCACGGTTGGCTATGTCACTTGCCCAATTTAGCGTACTCTGGGAAGCGAGGCGTGACATGGTTTTTTTGGTATCAGAGCCATAGGTTAGTCGGGTTGATTCTTTTGTAGTTGGGTATTGTACCCAATACACGAATCAGAATACCCGTGTTTAGGAAACATGTCCTGCCACCTTGCCGTTTTACCATTCTTGAATCAAGTTCTTCCTGATTATATCTTTTACGATGTGCAAACTTCCTTTGCATATCGACTCGAAACCTGATTCCTTGTTATCTCTAGGATTTAAGCGACTTGGGTGGAGTTATGTAATTGTGGTTATGATACCGCGGCATAGTTACAATGCGGTACTCTATTTAAGTAACTCGGAGTTCTAGTCTTGATCTATATTTTGAATCTGTTATCATGCTAATGTTGGGTGTTTTGATTTCAGGAATATGGCAGACAAGAATCTGAAGACGTACCAAAGGCGTGTTGACGAAGCCGCCATGCTTGGAGTGATACGGAGAATGCTGGAGAATAAAAAGGGACAGACCGAGCTGATCTAGCAGCAAGCGGAATCGTTTCAGGAAGGTTTGCGGACCGTTCAGCAGTCCGTGAACAAGGTTGAAGCTAAACCAGTTGATCGAGTAGGGACCGTAGCAGATTTCAGGCGTTTGGGTCCGTCTGCATTTACTGGTTTGGAGGAGCCGTTGCCAGCAGAGCAGTGGCTAGTTGACACAGAGAACTTGCTTATTGCGGCACAGATTCCAGATGAGAAAATGGTGGATGTGGTGCGCATTCAGTTAGTGGACTACGCCCGTGAATGGTGGCTTGTGGAGGAGACCCGCTTGCCCAAGCTGATCAAGTGGGCGGATTTTTCGAAGAGTTTCCTAGAGAAGTTCTTCCCGCGGACTGCACGGGAGGAAATGGAAGAGAAGTTCATCGGGCTAAAGCAGAGTGGTGCACCCGTAGATGTGCATGCAGCCGAATGGACACGGCTTAGTAGATTCGCTGGACCTTTAGTTGCCAACGATGCAGACAGGGCACGGAGGTTCATGCGCAGCTTGGATGTGGACATCCAGAGGCAGATTGTCTCCCTGTGTTTGACCACTTTCTCACAGGTACTTACGGCAGCACGAGAACAGCAGAGCTTATCTGGAAAGACTAGGAGTTTACAGCAGACAGCAGTTGCGGTAAGGAAGCCGGCATTCGTACCAAACCGAGCTCATGGTCGCAAGGGTATTCCAGAGGACCGTCGTGGTGTAACACCAATGAAGAAGCCTATGATCGTTGATCGAAGAAGGAGTGTGATTTGTGACTACTGCCATTTACCTGGACACGTGCAAAAGGAGTGTCAAAGGAGGCAGGGCCTCTGTTTAGTTTGTGGAGCGGCAGATCACACTGTCAGAGCTTGTCCGTCGAAGCTTCGTACGAGGGATGATATTCAGAAGCCTCCGCAGAAACCGTTCCAGGGACAGAAGCAGCTGACTCAAGGACCTAATCAGGCTCGAGCTTTTACCCTAAAGGCCGAGGAAGCTAAGGCCTCAGGAGAAGTTGTTTCAGGTATTCTACTCGTTCATGGTTTTCCCGCATTAGCGTTATTTGATTCTGGTGCATCCCATTGTTTTATGTCATCCAAGTTTATAGCTACACACTCGATTACTTGCACGACCCTGTCTAGCTTCTGGGACATACACACTGGGAATGGGAAAATCATATCTAGTAAGGAATGTAAAGATTGTACAGTTGTTGTTTGCGGACGGGAGCTTTTTGCAGATTTCTTGGTGATTGATACGAGCAGCTACGAAGTCGTCTTGGGAATGGATTTTCTTGGCACTTTCCACGCTCACATTGATTGTAGGGTAAAGAAAGTAATTTTCCAGATTCCCGGACATCCCGAGTTTACCTTCACTGGAGGAAGCAGTTCTGTCCGGCCAGTCGAGTTTAGGATTAGGCCGACAAATAATATTCTTGCATCAATGGGGGTTGATAAAAGTGAAGAGCCAGCTGTTGTTCGTGATTTTATGGACGTCTTTGAAGATATATCGGGATTACCGCCGAAGCGAGACGTGGAGTTCGCAATTGATCTTACTCCTGGTGCAGCGCCAGTATCTAAAGCGTATTATCCAATGGCACCAGTGGAGTTGGAAGAAGTCAAGAAACAGGTTGCCGAATTGCTTGAAAAGGGTTGGATTCGAAACAGTAACTTGCCTTGGGGAGCTCCAGTTCTTCTAGTCAAGAAGAAAGATAGCACGAGAAGGATGTGCATCGACTATCGAGAATTAAACCGGGTGACTATTAAGAACAAGTACCCGATCCCTGGCATTGGCGAACTTTTTGAGCAGCTTAGTGGCGCGAGGATATTCTCGAAGCTGGATTTGCGATCCGGATATCATCAGGTCCGAGTGAAAGCAAAAGATATTTGCAAGACGGCGTTCCGAACTCGGTATGGACATTACGAGTACTTAGTGATGCCCTTCGGAGTAGCGAATGCACCGGCGATATTCATGGACTTGATGAACCGATTCTTTTCACCATTCTTGGACCAGTTTATTGTGGTGTTCATTAACGATATTCTTGTGTACTCGAAGAGTTTTGAAGAGCATGCTGAACATCTGAAGATCGCACTGCAGACGTTGAGACAGGAAAAGTTATATGCGAAGATGAGCAAGTGCGAGTTTTGGCTGGAAGAAGTAAAGTTCTTGGGGCATGTCGTGTCTGGCGATGGAATCGCCATCGATCCAGAAAAGATTGCCGCAGTTCGAGATTGGCCGATTCCGAAGAATGTTGCGGAGATAAGAAGTTTCCTTGGTCTTGCCGGGTATTACAGAAAATTTATGGAGAACTTTGCTCGTCTGGCGGAGCCGTTGACCAAGCTTACGCGCAAGGAGGTACCTTTTGTGTGGACGGATGTATGTGTGTCAGCTTTTGAGACGTTGAAGCAGAAATTGATAACCGTCCCTATTCTGACCGTGCCAGACAGTTCTGGAGGATTGGTGATCCACAGCGACGCATCTGGAAAAGGATGGGCTGTGTTCTGATGCAGCATGGGAAGGTTGTAGCATACGCATCAAGACAGTTGAAGACCCATGAAAAGAATTACCCAACTCATGACTTGGAGCTTGCGGCTGTGATTTTCTCTTTGAAGATTTGGAGACACTACCTTTTGGGCAAAAGGGTCGAAGTTTTCACGGATCATAAGAGTTTGAGGTATGTGTTCACGCAGAAAGAGCTTAATATGAGGCAGCGTAGATGGTTAGAGCTGATAGCTGATTACGACCTTGATCTTAAGTACCATCCGGGGAAGGTTAATGTCGTACCGGATGTGCTCAGTCGATTACCGGCAATTCAGATGTTGACTACGCAGAAAGAACTCGTTGAAGACTTTCGAAGATTTGATTTGGAGGTGGTGCTACTGCATTCTTCGGGACAGTTGATGCAGCTGCAAGTACATTCGTCTTTGATCGAGAATATTAAAGCAGCGCAATCGCAGGATCCTAGATTGCGAAAGTTTCAAGAACAGGTTGAAGCCGGACTACGAACAGATTTACTGATACATGAAGATGGTTCATTGAGATATGGTAGCCGTTTGTGTGTGCCAAAGGGAGATATTCACGAAGAGCTTATGAAGGAGGCACATAGTTCAGCTTATTCCGTACATTCAGGAGGCACGAAGATGTACCGAGACTTACGACAGCATTTCTGGTGGGAAGGTATGAAACGGGAGATCGCTCGCTTTATGGCAAAGTGCTTGGTGTGTCAGCAGGTTAAGGCTGAACATCAAAGGGTTGCTGGTTTATTGCAACCACTTCCGATTCCTCAGTGGAAGTGGGAACATATAACTATGGATTTCGTGACAGCTCTACCTCGGAGTCCAAAGGGCAGCAATGCAGTATGGGTGATTGTTGATCGTTTGACCAAAGCAGCTCATTTTATTCCTTTTCGAGTTGGCCAATCAACAGAAACTTTGGCGGAGCGGTACATGCAGGAGATTGTAAGATTGCATGGAGTACCGGTAAGCATCGTGTCCGATCGTGACACTCGGTTCTTATCACACTTCTGGAGGAGTTTACAGGAAAGTTTGGGGACTCGATTGAAGTTTAGCACAGTTTATCATCCTCAAACTGATGGTCAGTCGGAGAGAACGATCCAAACTCTTGAAGATATGTTGAGAGCATGCATGTTGGACTTCAAGGTTCTTGGGAGGATCATCTACATTTGGTGGAGTTTTCTTACAACAACAGTTTCCAGGCAACTATTCAGATGGCTCCATTTGAAGCTTTGTATGGTCGCAAATGCCGTTCACCTGTTTGATGGGACGATGTCGGTGAATGAAGATTGTTGGGACCAGATTTGGTTGTGCATACAATAGAAAAGGTTAACACTATCAGAAACCATATGAAAGCAGCTCAAGACAGACAGAAGAGTTGGGCCGATACGTCGAGAAGACCTCTAGAGTTCGCCGTGGGTGATTTGGTATTCTTGAAGATATCACCGACTAGAGGGGTGATTCGTTTTGGGAGTCGAGGAAAGCTCAGTCCTCGATTTGTTGGACCCTTTGAGATCTTGGAGCGTGTTGGCGAAGTTGCGTATCGTTTGGCATTACCGCAGTCCTTGGCGAGTGTGCACGATGTGTTTCACGTATCTCAACTCCGTAAGTATCTTCGGGATGAAACGCATGTATTGGATCATTCGGAGCTGACGGTACGAGAAGACTTGACTTTTGAAAAGCGACCGGTTGAAATTGTGGATCGAAGGGAGAAGGTTCTTAAGAACATGGTTATCCCCCTTGTACTTGTTTCTTGGGGTAATCGCTCGCATGGAGAGTCCACTTGGGAACGAGAAGATGAAATCCGGCAGAAGTTTCCTTATCTTTTCTTATAGTTTGTGGTTTTCTTCTATCCTTGTATTCTTGGAATTTCAAGGACGAAATATTTTGTAGTTGGGTATAATGTAACAACCGAGTCCGGTTCTACAAGTTTCTGTTCCCGTATGTGTGGTGTGTAGTATTCAGTTCATTATCCTGATTTTTGTTTGTGGCTAGTTATAAATTTACCCCCGACAATTCTAATTCTGCATATAACAATTTAAGTCATCTAAAATAAACTAAAAATAATTGACATGGCCTGGTCGACACCCCTAACCCTGTGGTAGCGTCCTTGCACCGGGTTTTCGTCCCGTTCAGTGAAACGGACGTGTTTGGACGGCTACGCGCATGTACGTGCGTCCATTCTTGGGGGTAGGCTTTTTAATTATAAAACCCTTCATTTTAATTTTTGGAACCCGCCAATAATTTTCTTATTTCAAATTCAAATTTTTGGACCCGACCCGGGCGTAATTCTGAAATATTTTGCATTTGCGCCAAATCCTATTTTCTAATATTTTAAAAACCAACGAATATAAATTCAACCCCAGAAAATATTTTCCATTTTCTTTAAAAATCTTTTTTACAATTTTTTCCCTAACTGTTCAATCCCCCGCAGATCTTTCTCTTTTCCTTTTGGCCACGAGCCAATCAGAACGCTTTTAAATCCCTCGGGCCCCAGTGTATCCCTCTCTCTCTCCTTTCTCCTTTTCTTTCTCTCTCTTCTCTCTCTCTCTCTCGCTACACTAGGAGACAACTTTCTTTCTCCTCCCCAGTTTCTCTCTCCTCTCGATCTCTCTCTACCTCTCTGTCTCTCTCCTCTTCTCTCTCCTCTCGGTCTCTCTCTCTCTTTCCCCGCGTTATCTCTCTCTCTCTCTCTTTCTTCTTATTTATAAATCTTTCTCTTCCTCCATATTTCTTCACAGAAGCAAAACCCACCTTCCCGAGACCCTAGCCGCCTCGTCTTCTACCGCCGTAGCCCCAGCGCCGACGCCGTCATCGCAGAACTCGTCGCCTCCTCGCCCTCGTCACCTCCACATCCACTTCTTCCTCTTCCGTGCACCCTGCACCGGCAACCGCGCCCCCCTCCACGTCTGCACCGCCGGGAATCACCGCCAGTGGCCTTGTCTCCGTGCTCCGGCCTTCGTGCAAACCCCAGTGAGCTTTACCCATTTCTTCTTCTTCTTCTTCTTCTTCTTCTTCTTCTTCTTCTCCTTCCTTCTTTTCTTGCAAATCTAGTCTTGATCTGCCGGTGGTTCCTCTGCAGGTCGTACACCAGAACTTCGTCGACGATCGCAGCCCCTCTACAGAGCAATGTGAGCACCCTTCCTCAATCTTCCTTCTCTTCCTCCTTCTTAATCTTCTCTCTTTTATTCATGCATTCTTGAATGTTTTGTTGTCCACTGTTTGTGGGTGGCCGGAAACCGATGGTGCCGACGACTTTTCCTGACGACCCATCTGCAAATCAGCGTACTCCCGACCCGTGTGACTCCACTGTCCGTCGTTTGGGTTCATTCCGTGAACCGTGCGCGCGTCGTGATATTCCCCCGCCGACGCGTAACGTTCCGTTTTCCGTTTCGCGACCCGTCGAGGCAAGTGGAACTTGCTACATGCTATAATAAACTATTCATATGCTAAATTACTTATTTCTTGTTAAATCTCTAATCAGAATCGAAAGAAATGGATTTCAAGTTAACCGTGTAAAGTTCCGTTATACATTTCATGATTCCAAACGTGAAACTTAATTTTGCATCTAATTATTTACATCTAACAATCACATGTACATGATAGATCACATTTGTTTATTGCTATGATACCCCTTTTCCAGTTTAGCCTAATAGACATCCATGTGCAACTTTAACCGGTCTAATTACAACTGCATTCATTAAACAGACTATACATATAGTCGCATCCATAATTATTAACCTGTTTTCAGCATCTACATCTATCATACTGTATTCACATTATACTGACACTGCCTGTTAAACACAATTGGTAATTGTGCAGCTAAATAAATAAAATCTGCTTATTGCTTAACTCATTGTTTAGATCATGTTGTTGATAACCATGCTGATTATTATAACCCTGATTATGCTAGCTGATTATGAGCACTACCCATGATATCGTTTACACCTTGACATGACTTGCTATACACATATCGATTGACCAGACATGGTACCGTACACTACTGGACTTGACCTGTTGTACCATGGATCGACCCGTTACCCGATCTTGTGTCTAATACCAACAAACCTGACATGTAGTCCTCACGGACCGTTCCTGCTGTCTATCCAGACAAACCTGCTCTTACCTGATCCTGTATTGGCATTAGTTCTTGATTACTGAATATCTGACTTGACATACATAATTTGGGGGTATGGGAAAATCAAAGGTGAAACCCGACTTGTAACTCAACAGTTCGATACCCTGTTCTGATCAGTCATACGGGCTCGGCAGCCCCGAAGTGATGATGCTAACATCATTCGTCTGTACCTGCTACCTTTTACTACCTAGCGGCACGTCTCGGTTTTAGCCCGAGAGTCTGTAGACCGTGGTCCCGGGCATGCACGGGATACTATTGAGTTACATCGATAATTCATCAATTTGATTTCGAAGACTTTAGAGTAGGAAACCCAATATAACAGTTTAGTTTATTCACTGCACATTACCCTGTACTGCCTGATTTATATTACCGTTACACCTGTTTCATTCATGTTTATATATTGCATTGCTTGTTACTCTGTTACACTTTATTACTTGATGTCATGACGCGCTGACTCTGGGTTTTGCATGGCCCAGATTCCTGTACCGTTGCTGCAGTCCGAGCAGGAGTACTTCAGCCAGCAGGCTGAGCTGTGAGGTGTCAGCAGTAGTTAGTTTTTATTTCCTGCATTTTTATTCCTGATGTGAGCCCATATTATGGGACATACATTCCAGTTATTTTGTATTGGATCTTTTGCTTCCGCACTTTTATTATTCTTGACTCATGTTATCTTGGCTTATGGACATGTTTTAGATAGTTTTATATTTGTTCTTGATATCTCTTCAACCGTAATGTGACTGTGGATGGATACTTCCTACCCACAGGTAGTATGGTTGGTTATGTCACGTACCCAATTTAGCGTATTCTAGGAAGCGGGGCGTGACATTCAGCCTGGACATCCCGCACATAGAGGTATCTTAGACTAGGTTTTCTTCAAGTCCATAACTTAAAAGTAGTTTTGAGTAATGCTTTAGTTGGAACCCTATTCAAAATGTGAGCTATCATTTTTAAAGCATCTCCCCATAACGACTTTAGCAAGTTGGAGTTGCTCATCATACTCTTCACCATATCACTTAAACGTACGATTATGCCTTTTTGCAACACTATTTTGCTCATGTGTATCTAGTATAGTGTATTGTGTGACTATTCCACTTCTTCAAGGTATTTGGCAAATGGTCCTTTATGCTGGTCTAATTCATCATACCTTCCTATGTAGTATACGCCACCACGGTCTGATCTGACAATTTTTATCCTTTATTTCAATTGGTTTTCTATTTCAGACTTATAAATTTTGAAAGCATCAAAGACATTTGATTTTTCATTGATGAGAAAAATATAACTATATCGAGAGTAGTCATTTATAAACGTAACAAAATAACATTGTCCATTGAAAGACGGAGTAGGAAACGGACCTCAAATATCAGTATGGATAATTTCTAATAGTCGATGGCTTCAATTTGCATTTTTTCTGTATTTTGTCATTTTTCCTTTTGTACAATCAATGGAAGTATTGAGTCATCAAAAATTAGTTGTTCAAGGATTTCATCTTTAATTAGTCACTGAATTCTTTCTTTGATATGTGGCCAAAAACGTTTATGCCATAACACATATGATTTTTCAATTTAATTGTGCATGTTTGGTACCAACCACAATTTTCAACATTTATTGTTAAACCAGAATTAGCAACATTTACCTGTATAATCCATCAACTATATATCCATTCCCAAACACATAATTGTTATAAATCAAATCAAAACCACTTCTACTGAAATTGAAAGAGTAACCAAAACAAGAAAGTATAGATAAAAAAAATCAATTTCCTTCTATGGAAAGGACGTATCGACCAAATCAAGAAACTAATCAGACTGCAAATGAACTCTAAAAACACCTATAGACTCGACAGCTACTTTTATCCCATTTCCCACATAAGAGATTGACCTCATTTAAGTATTGGAATTCTTTTGCTTATGAATCCCTGCAAATTATTTGTAATATGAATTGAAGAACTGGTGTCAATCCACCAAGAATCCGAAGAAACATCACTAAAATAGATTCAAAACAGACAAGAACAAGATGATTACTTCGGACTTAGGATGTTTATTAAGTCATGCCTTATATTTCAAGCATTCCTTCTTCATGTGTCTTATCATTTTACAAAAATAACACTTGAAAGCCTTCTTTCCTTCTGACCTAGATTGGAGAGCAGCATTGGGTTTGAACGTCTTCTTTCCTTTACCCCCTTTTCATCTTTATAGAAGTGTTCATGTTCTGTCCACCATAAACTAAATGTGCACTCTCTTCCTTTTCTTTTCTGTCGTTTTCTTCCTCTTGTGCAGTTATGGAAATGGGTTTATTTAGATCTTAATTATACCTTAATGCATTATATGTAATTTTAACTGCTCAAACTGTTTTAGGAAGGGAATTAAGAGCTAAATGAACAGCAAGGCTATCCGTTCGTGATTCCCGACTCGGGACAGAAATGTATCAGAAATAGGAATGTCATGAGATTTCAATTGAGAAGCAAATCAACCATTCACATTATTTGTTCGCGCACATTGCCATTGCCATCATATCTTGTGTTAGTCAAATTTGTCATCACGTACTTACTTTGGCTTTATCGGATCCACAAAAAAATATTCCTTATAGATTCTTGAAATTCTTGGCGTTATCACATTCAGGGATACCTCCACAGATGGTTTCAAACATAGACAGATGTATAATCATACAACACATGTTATTTGTCTTGACCAATTTTTCGTATATAGCCTTAACATCTTAAGGGCTATATACATATGGGGTGTCAGGGGCATCCTCCTGCAATATCTATTCCAATATGCTAAGTACTATTTCAAGACTTTGTTTCCAATTCTTGAAATTAGAACCAGTCAAAATCTCAATGAAGAAATCTGACCGTTAATGGAAAGGATATTCACATCAATAACAACATAAATTTAAAATCATTTATAAAGAATTTAATTTGGACAATATAAAATATGTTCTAAATATAAACATAAGGTCCAGACCACATAGCATAGGCTCTCTACTTTGGGCCACGAGTACACATGCATTGGACTCTCCAACTTAATTGTCATGATGACTAATAATATTTAACAATCATAGAAATCTCATCACTTTTGGGCATAAGAGATTCTTTAGTTATTATCAACTACATGACATCATTTTATAAATCTGCCAAATAATAATTTCCTTTGGCTCAAAATTATAATTTGCATGAAATTAAAATACCATTTTAATCCACAAATCTTAAATTCAATATCTAGGCTCCATTTATTTTCATATGAGGAACACTTTGATGGTTCAATGTGTGATGAAAATAATTGATCTTAAAAATTGAAATAGGATTTTTAAGATCAGATTATGTGTAAGGGTGTGAGGATTGGTTTTTCTACATGACACGTTACCCATCAAACAAATTAAGGAATTATTTTCATCATATAATGCATATTCGTTTTATGCTGATTCAAACGGTAAGCAAAACAACATATAATTTTAACTTAAAGATCCTAACAGTCGTATGGTTGGCTTTGATACCAATTGATGACGATGACATAGAAAACATAAACCATACAACGAATCTAAAATACAACAAAGTATATAATATGTAAATTGTACTCCATTACAATTGTAATCACTTACTTAAAGAGGTCATTGATCTTCTTCACCTTACTCTGTACATTGTTTCCCCTTATTCTTTGCTTGTGTTAGACATTAACTTTATGAGAGAATATTGTTTTGAGAAGTGATGGGACAAGGCCTAACCTCATACTTATAATAGTGTTGTGGATAACTAATCATCAAGTTTCTGCACAACATAACCCCAAAATAG